>CM069438.1:1636031-2069015 GCA_035610365.1 Aquatica leii
ACCACCAGGACATTCAAATCACTTTCGGACATTATTCGTGATATTAAATAACTTGGTACGAATAATACAAATAACGGAAAATCCCGTATTAAAATCGGCGTAAATTCTTAAATAAATATTTATCGCGCGAGTGATAACGTTATAAATTTGAACAATTGAAAGGAATGTAACAGAAACGGATCTCTTAAATATCCGGTTCGAAAAGAACCAAACGTTTCGGCCACACGGAAGTCAAGCAGCGGACTGTATTTAATTTCAAAGAAAGCAGGGGACTTTCGGTAGCAACCCACCGTAGTTATTAGCAAACGAAATTGAAAATTACTTACGTAACGTTCCTGGGTCTTCTGGAAAATCGGAAGCGCACAACCACCCAAACCCGTCATAAATTAAGGCCTTGATTTACCCAGAAATGAGCGATTGCTTGACATACCCTGATCTTACTTTTTCCTGGTTGGTGGAGTTAAGTCTTTAACACGCACAAAAGGATGCACGGTTTACTCACTAAACAGCACAATTAACATTTAAGAAAAATTAACGAAATAGAATTCAAGAAAGGAGACGTAATAATCGGGTCAAAACTAATTAACGTACCCTGGTATTCTTTCTCAATAACTTGTATTTACAGCGACAAATTGAAACTTAAAAGAGGGGACTGCAAGTCACAAAATCGAAAATGCAACGCGCGGAAAGTGTTAAAAGATTTAACTGTCACTTCAAAGTTCAAATGAATGACGTGGTATTATTAAAAAAAAATGTAATAGTAAATTTTTCGGAATATTATTTGCAACAGAAACTTGATGATAACCACCAATCCAATCAAAAATTAAAAAAAAACGTTTTGTTGTAAACATGTGACATGTGTTACAGGGTATCAAATGCGAGCGTATAACAAACAGTAATCTCTGCAAATTCTTGTGTTTTTGAACTATTTGTAGTTGTAATGACTGTTGAATAGTTTCCGATGTCTATAGTCTGAAAAAACTTTTTTTGCAATTTGAGGTCTATTATAGAAAAACTATAGCTTGCAAAAGTTTTGAGGTTCGTCTTTTCTTATAATTCAATGTTTAATGTTTTCAGATATTCGGTACGTGCGATGGCTGAGTTATCTGAACAGTTTATAAAAAGTTGTTGTTTCTGAAATATCATAAACGTTAAAAGTATCCTTCTTGTGGAATTATAGTTTCTTTAGCAATCTGTTATGTTAAAAAACAGTGTTATGGTTTCTCGCGCTGTATAAATTTTTCCAATTGTAAACGCCATCTACGAGTTTGATTTCTCTTTTTGTTACGCTAAGGAAATAGTAGGTGTGCTAACCCAATGCTCAGTGATATTTACATTTAAGAATTTTAGAACATTTACGTTATTAATTGTGTAAACCAACTAAAATGTTGATGTTTGTATGTAAAAGAATCGCTGGAGTAAGAATGCATTTCTATTTTACGACAAGATCTAATTTTCTTTTATACTGACAGCAAGTTTGGTCACCTTCGCGTATTTGTCACTTTATTATTCATTCGTTAGATGAGCAAATTAAATCTAACATGCTAGGGCAAGTAATCACGAAGAATTGGTGGCACATCTGTTAAATTTTAATTAAATAACTTTAGTGCATTTGTGATAGCACGGTAGTACGGTAGCTAATTGCATATTGGAAACAGATTAAGCACCTTTTTGCTATATTTAATTACTTGTTTGGGTGTCAATCGTATGAACGATGCTACGTAACCTCTATACCGATGAGGTGAATATACCCACGTCTTGAGATGCCTTAAGCAAGTCAGTGGAGAAGGGTGCAATAGATAATTCAGCTTCTTGTAAATCTATTATTCTATCATGTTCAAACTCAGTTAATTAGTTAAAATTTGTTGTCAAGTACACTTTATAATGACAGCGCTAAGAAAATAATGTTACCATAAACAGTGCTTAGGTTCTACTATTTATAATTACGTTTATTATTTTAATCGCATTTTTTTTATTATTGTAAATTGTTCTATTTATTTCTAATTGTTTCTTGCGTTATTTACAATCTTTCAAGTACCACCCACGGCATTGTTTAATTTGTTTATACACACCTCGCATACACTTTAGTTTATCGTTTAAAGCTTGTAATATATTTAAATATTTAAATAACCTTCACTCGCGGCATGTAATTTACGTAATAACTTTCGATTTACGAGATTATTATCGTCGTTTATACACAGCACGTCTGTACTCTTTAACATGCGAATCTTGACTTCCATAATTGTTTACAAATGTGTAAAGTTGTATAAGAATTAGTAATTTTCGTAAAGGAACTACTTGCACAAATGGCATTAATGATTATTTTGCCAAACTTTCGATTCGGTTCCAATTTCAAATGGTTAACAATACTTACAGACGATTAAACATAAGATGTTAGTAATTAAGAACTTGATTTTATTGTTATGGTATATAGTAGTGCAATTTTATTTACCAAAATGTTACATAATAATCTTAAAATTACGAACAAAAAAAATAATTTTGTTTAATTGTTGTTTTTACTATTACTTTAACTCTAGGATACTCAACATGAACTTAGCAGGTTCAGTGGTGCTTTTTATATCTTATAACTTCTCCTACCGAAAGACTTAAATGCAAAGCAGTTATTTAAAATAAATGTTTTTACAGTTACTCCGTTTTATACAACACAGCTTGTGAGACCTAATCTGTTACTAAACAGCTATGCCCGTGTTTGCCGTTAAAGTATATAGTTTGTACATATAGACGTCTCAACTTGTGTACGTGTGATGTTAAGGAAAAATATATCCTGTCACTATATGAAATAACATCCTGTTCTAATGAAAGTTGATAATCATTTTGTTAATTGCTTGTAATTGACATAATAAGAATATTCAAAATGTGTATAAACATTGCTCTTGTGTTATAATTCAGATTTATTATTGTTGCTTAAGTAATATTTCTCAAATCAGGTTTTTACAGAAGTGTTGTGCACTAAGCATTAGCTTATAAAAGTAAACCTTGGTGTCAGGTGACAAATTACCAATTCCACAACATAAAAGTCAAGAACTCCAAACCTCCAGAAAAACACACTAAGTGGTTTCTGGATCGCACCTTAAAAAAAAAGAAATATCTAGAACAACGGATCGTACCTTTACCAGAAGAAGAAAAACGTCAAGACGCTAACTAAATCTAGATGAAATCGTCACTCATAATCTTATTGTAAGTCAATCTGGTTTTTTAATTTTTTTTTATAGTTTTAAAATGAGCAAAGATACTCTAACCAATTAAATTTATCTTTATTTACAACTAAAAACTGAATTAGATTCTGATATAAATACATCAGACTTCTTAGCCGATTGTAATAGGGCTTTTGATAGAGCAACGTCTGCTCAAGAAAGCATCCTCTTAGATTTCGTTCTTACCTAAATTTAAGGAAAAGCAAAAATCGCCCGTACTAATAAGAGATTTTCGTCAAAAAAATTTCTAAAAACTATGTATCAGGTTAAAAAACACTGCTCAAATTATTAATGATCTCACTTTTCTACAACAGTACCCTAAGGAAACTGTTCAGCAATTTACGATTCGAATTGAATCTACATTAAAACGGGCCATTAGCGCAGTACAACAAAATACGGAAAACTTGACCGATCTTTCCGAGCAAATCCTTGCCTTAAACCGTCTTATATTTTATTGAATAACCGACGTATGTAATCATCTTAGGAATATGGATCTCAAAACTCTAAACAAAGCTATCTCTTTCGCTTTAAATGAGGAACAAATCTTAACTGTGTACCGATCTAATCCATTTCAAAATAAACAACATAAATATATCAAGAAACCCAATCATGGTCATAAAAATATATTTAAACAATTGTTAAACAGAAACTCAGCATACTATACCAGACTTTAAATTCTGCCGATATTGCAAAAATAAAGGTCATCTAATTGAACAATGTCGTATAAAACCTCTTAATAAAATTAATTTTTCAAATCAAAACTCAAATAGTTACTCCCAACAAAACTCTTTCCATAATTCAAAAAACGCGAAAAATGCAGTTCCTGTGACAGTTAACCACCGACAGGAAGGCAAAGAGGAGAATTCAAAGGTGGCTCAATTTTAATTTGCAATCTAAATAATCTTTCGTCTTACATTCAAATTCGCTCCTCTTAGTTAAAATCGGGTTTTCTTAGGTTAATCGACGCTGGGGCCAGTGTATCTGGTCTCACGAAAAAAGATTGCGGGAATTTGGTCACGCGACAAAAAAAGGTTGCCGGCGACAAAAGGACGCGGGCAAATGGTCGCGCAAAAAAAGGGCGCGTAGGAAAATATAACTTTTGGTTTATACTTAAAACGACGAGCTGGTAATATAATATAGATATAGACCGTCCCACAACACTGTAAATATGTTCAAAATTGCATTCAACTTTCTTTCACACTTTAAAATTGGGAGAATTATCATTACTTAATTGTTTTGTAATAGATTCCATTGAGAGCTAATAACGTTTGGATAATTACATGATCCATTGCAAATATTCCTATTACACTTAATGGATAACTTACTTAGTTGGTTTTTAATATGAGCGAAATTCTATAATAAAGGTTGGGTCAAATGTTTCAGCTCATTATTCGTAAAGTTGTTGTTTTGTCAAGATGGTTTTAACTTACTTAAAAAGTCAAAAAGGTGCCAATATGTTAGTGTACAATGGATTTATCTATAGAAAGGAAAAAGGGATTGGTGAAAAGACAATTTGGTAGTGTGGTCACTACAATAAGGGTAAATGTACCGGAAGAATTCACACAGTGGGAGATGAAGCAGTGAAAAGTACAAGTCACAATTACGTTGCAGATGCAGCCAAATTAGAAGTAAAGCGAGCTTGTAATAGAATAAAAAAAATGGCTGAACAAGTTGAACTAACGACACAAGCTATATCAACTAGTGCTTCTCAAGAAGTTTCTTTGGGTGCAACTAAGCAGTTACTTTCCATGGCATTCAACACACACATCAAAAAAAGGAAGGTATTCCAGCAAATCCTATTAATTTAAGTAAACTTGTTATTCCGGAAGAATACACCAGAAACAGCAATGGCGAACCTTTTCTTCTATTCGATAGTGGTCCAAACGAACAAAGAATTTTGATATTTTCCATCGAAAGAAATTTAACTTTTATGGAGAACTGGTATGCTGATAGAACGTTTACGTATAATCCTTCATTATTTGGTCAGCTGTATACAATTCATGGCGTACAGTATAGCAACGTTGTACCAACACTTCATGCTCTTCTTCCAAATAAGACTAAGGAAACATACACTCGACTCTTTCAAGAATTAAAAACGTTAAGACCAGGTTTACGATCTGCAACAATAATGATGGATTTTGAAAGAACCTCAATTAATGCTGTAGAAGAAGAGTTCCCTGAAGTCAGAATTCGTGGCTGTTTCTTTTATTTTACTCAATGTTTGTGGAGAAACATCCAACGTACAGGATTGCAACGACGTTATACAGAAGACGCGAATTTTGTTTTACAACTACGACAACTGGCTGCGCTTGCGTACGTACCCGAAGAAAATGTTGTTGCAACGTTCGAAGAGATATTGGACAGACAAAATGAAATTTTTCTATCATCATTTATAAATTATTTTGAAGATATGTGGATAGGCCATTTGGACCGACGACATCAAAAGAGGCCAACCTCAGTTTTTAAAAATGGAGGATATACCACGAAGAAATAATTCTGTCGAAGGATGGCACAACAGTTTCACGTCTATATTAAATGTAGCACCAAATGTATGGATATTTATCAATTCGTTAAAGAAAAGGAAAGTTTAAATTCTTTGAAAATTGAGCAGTATA
Source organism: Aquatica leii (assembly GCA_035610365.1). Taxonomy (NCBI): domain Eukaryota; kingdom Metazoa; phylum Arthropoda; class Insecta; order Coleoptera; family Lampyridae; genus Aquatica; species Aquatica leii. The sequence goes on from CM069438.1 coordinate 1,641,862, forward strand.
TAGCTGGAAACCAACCGCCACGTAAAAAAATTTATAAATATACGGTGCAGCAAATAAAAACCATTTGTCAACAATATGGCAACCGGCCCAATTTGGAATATACATTATAGTACATTATAGATGTAAAAAGCAAAAAAAAAACAAAAAAAATCAATAAGAAAAAAAAATAAAAAATGACAAAGGCTATGTGAAAACCGACTTTAAAGTATACATTATATTACATTATACATATATCAAATGCAAAAAACAACAAACAAAATAAATAAAATGAAAACAAAAATTTAAAAAACGACTTTTAAACATGCCAGTTATTACCTGCCAGTCCTAAGCCTGGATAAAGTGTGAAGAAAAGTTAAACGCAATTTTGATCATATTTACAGTGTTGTGGAACGGTCTACATCTATAGTATATTACCAACTCGTCGTTTTAAGTATAAACAAAAAGCTATATTTTCCTAAGCGCCCTTTTTCGCGCGACCATTTGTCCGCGTCTTTTTGTCGCCGGCGACCTTTTTTCATCGGCTACATTTTGCCGCGCGGACAAATGTGCGCGACATTTTTTCGCGCGACCAAATGCCCGCGATCTTTTTTCGTAGAACCAGTGTATCTATAGTAAAAGCACAAAGTCTCATATCTTCATTCAAACTTTGTCCAGACGATAAAATCTAAATTAAGGGAGTCAATAAAGGCAAATTAAACTACACCCTAAGAACAATAAAATTAAATATTTCTGATGTGGGCCACATTTTTCAAGCAATTTGCGAATAAACCAATATTCCTTATAATGGAATCTTAGGTAATGATTACAAATTCTTTAATCGATTACCAGAATCACACTTTAAGCAATTCGATTATTTCTATGCCCATCTTCCAGATTAATCAAAACACTAATCTCGAGTCTAAACAAATCTTATGTCCTAGGAGTGAAACATTAATTGAAATAAAGGTATGAAACTCTCAAATAAAAGAAGGAATTATTCCAGAAACTAAAATTTCAAATCTAATATACTTAAGTAATGCTATTGTTAAAGTAAATCTTAATTCTAATGCTTATGATACTATTCTAAAGGTATTTGAAGAAATAATAGATTTGTCATCTCTAAGTTGAGCTCGAGCTTATTCCCAATTTCATTTGTAATGCAGAAATTAACTCGCATTCTGCTGAATTTGATTATTCTCAAAATATCAATTTACAATCAATATCTTCTCTCTATGACATCTGATAATGAATTAAGAAATAAAAAATTAATGGATCAATTAAGAATTAATTCATTAAATCCTGAAGAACATGGTATCCTTAATAAAACTTGTAAAGAATTTTATGATATTTTTTATTTACCAGGAGACCCTCTCATTTGCACTACTTCTACTCCGATATTTAGTAAAACTTATAGATATCCTCACGTTCATAAACAAGAAGTAAATTCTCAAATAGAAAAAATGTTACAACAGGGTATTATAAAACATTCAGTATCTCCCTAGTCTTCTCCGTTATGGGTAATCTCCAAGAAAAACGATGCTTCCGGAAAAACCAAATGGCGGGTCGTTATCGACTACCGCAATCTAAATAACATTACTGTAGGTGATGCTTATCCGCTTCCAAACATTATTGTTATCTTGTATCAATTAAGTCATGGTGAATATTTTACCATTTTAGATTTAACATCAGGATTTCATCAAATTCCGAATAAACCGGAAGTTTGTGCAAAGACAGCTTTTTTTACTCCTACTGGTCACTATGAGTATACTAAAATGCCATTTGGACTATAGAATGCAAGGTCTCCAAGGTTTATATATCTAGATGATGTAGTCATCTACCGTAATACTCTTTCAGATCACATTGACAGAATAAAAACGGGTTTCCAATGACTTCGGTCCAATAATTTAAAACTACAGCCAAATAAATGTGAATTTTTACGTCATAAAGTTATTTATCTAGGTCATATTATCTCAGATGAAGGGGTAAAACTTAATCCTAAAACAGTTAATGTTATTACTAAATTTCCTACTCGAAAAAACTCTCAAAATATTAAATCCTTTCTAGGTTTAGTCGGTTACTATAGACGTTTCATTCATAATTTCTCTCAAATTACTAAACCTTTAACTAGTCTTCTAAAGAATGGATGTTTTATTCAGATGGAAAACCAAGGAAAATAATTCTTTTGAACAACTGAAAAATGTTCTAACAACAGAACCTATCTTAAAGTACCCTAATTTTTCAGAAGAGTTTATTCTTACAACAAATGCTTCTAAATATGCAATAGATATATTATAAATTCCACCAACTATCACTAAAACCAAAATGTAACAATATTGTCAAAGCTAACAACACACATTAGTAAAATAAAATCTAATGTTATTGAATATTATTCCATTGATTTGTTCGACGATGGAAACATTGATTTATACTCTGTTTTCCCCAGTAATGTCAATTTCAAATGTTTTATAAAAAATAAACATTTCGATCCCATTAAATATAGTGATTTTTTCTATACTATAAGAAATTTAAGGAATTTATTAGAAGAAAATTCAATACCTCAGAATTTCATCCCAAACTCTGAAGACGAATTCTCAAAATTACAAATTGAAAAGATAAAAGAATTTATTTTATATATTTTCAGAAATTCAAACATTATTGTAAATCTCCATACTAATGAATTAATCACTCCTTCTTCTAAAGAAATTGAATTAATTTTCAAAGATAATCACAATTTTCTCATTGCAAGACACTGTGGGTTTCATCGCATGTACAATCGAGTTAAAAAGAAATTTATTTGGGACTCCATGACAAATGGCATAAAAATTTTTATAAAAAATTGTGCTACATGTCAACTTAATAAAAAATGTTTCCTTAAAACAAAAGCTCTAACGCAAATCAGCACTACATCTTTTCAAGTCTTTGAAAAGGTATTTATTGATGTAATACGTCCATTGCCAATTACTGAGATAGGTAATAAATATATTTTAACTCTCTAAGATGATTTTACTAAATATTCATTTGCAATTCCAATTCCAAATCATGAATCAACTAAGATTGCTAAACATCTAACGATCTAACAGACATCATTACTAAATTTGGAATTCCAAAATCTATCTACCTCATTCATGTAAAACTAAAATTGTAAAGGGGTTATTCCATATATGGCATCCTATCAAAAATAATGAATGGATTTTTATCCTATCACAACCTGAAATCCTTACAATCTTATGTCACAAGAAACCTCTTAAAGATTTAATATTAAACCATGCTGGAATCAATAATCTCCAAGAAGAATGTAAAAAATTCCCAAAGGATATCCAATTAGTAACCAGTACTCATATAGAAACAGAGTAGGTAATCTTCGTTCCAAGTATACCAATTATTGAAGATGACAGCTGTAATAGGAAGAAGATAAATAAAACCTTTGCTGCTGTAGAATTAAATTCAATTCACTTATCGAATATTCGTCTAGATGAACTCGAATTGGCCTCTCATAAGTTAGAGAATATAAATAAAAAAATTACGGAAGAATTAAACCAACCACAAATTAGTAAGCATACCACCTGGTTCACAAACATACTATATGTCATCTTGTCGTTAATACGAAGATATATATTTTATAAAATATGTAAAATTAGTGGATTAATCTATCTTTTTAGTAAAATATTTAAATGCAAAAATGCATATCCCAATGGAAGCAATGGCTGCTGCGTTCAAATCTATAACCATTATTATAATGATACACCTGGTACAAGGATGTCAGAAATCCATCATGCTTATAATACAGCTTCAGATCCAGAATACTTAGAATCAAGAGAAAATAAAAAAATCTATACTCCAAGAGCAAGAAAATCAATAATTCAAACACGCTTATTTGATGATTTATGAAGATAATTTTTGACTCCATCAAATATCTTCAATCTAAAATGGGAGGTGTTACGAAAAAATATATCCTATCACTATATTTTTTTCTAAATCTATTTTAATATACTTTTAAATATACGCTATATGGAATAACATCCTGTTCTAAAGAAAGTTGATAATCATTTTGTTAATCACTTGTAATTGACATAAGTAAGATATTCAAAATAAATATAAACATTGCTCTTGTGTTGTAATTCAGATTTGTTATTGTTGCTTCTAAATAAACGTTGTAATCTCCGTATTAGTTTGGAACAATTATTAAGTAATATTTCTCAAATCAGGTTTTTATGTGTGTTGTGCACTAAGCATTAGCTTATAAAAGTAAACCTTGGTGTCAGGTGACAAATTACCAATTTCACAACAGTGAGTAGGTTTGTATTAGCCTGTATCGGCAAAAACAAAAACGTAGTATCAAATTGGAGATAATGACATTTAAGAAACTGTGTTAACATGAGAAACAGACAAGGAACGATTCGGTAAAAGTTAAGTGTAATTAAAAGATAATGCAGACGTTAAGGAGAGTTTTGGAAAAGGAATTAACAACAATTATTCAGAAAATTATTTAAGTGCTACTGATGGTTCCGATGACGGATTGAACGACTCTTAGCACATCCGTAGCTGACAATTTGGCAGTTTCTCGACCATGTTATATGGCTTTGCTTTGTTAAAATACAGATCGGTCAGCAGCAAGCAAAATACGAAAACACAATATTATTCGTTGCTCTAAGATTAAAACGGCTTTAAAACGGTTGAAAACTAAAATGGGAAACACCGTTTAAATCTATCCAAGGCTGAAAGAGAACAAATGACAACACACAAGTTGTAACACAAATGGATTTTTGTTTTATCACAAAAAGACAGGTTAGAAATTAGAAATAAGAAACAAGGTAAATTTACATAGATGCAATTGTTAGTACGTAGATACAGATCACAAACAATAATTGCTGATTCAAGCCTCTTTTTTTTAAACTTGTCGGCCTAACTTTTACATTTCAAAAGATCAAATTTACATTAGTAAATATAGTACAAATATGCAGATTCTTGATGATTAAGGGTACGAAAACGCACGATTTAATAATATATTACGCACAAAAAGTTTTATAGTATTGTAACAACAACCTGATATGTATTTTCAATCGTTCGTGCAAACGACTGATAACGTAAATAAAAAAATAGAATATGAAATACAATACTTACAATTTTTTTCTTTTTTTTTCTAAGTATGCGTTTAGTTAACGGCACCTTTCCCAGAATTTCTTAAAATTTGCTGAAATATACAAACACGTACATATGGCATTATCACAAACAAGTTTCTTTTGGTTCATACAATTTATGAAAAAAACCAGATGTGTCAAATGGGCTTTCTAATACGGTTATAATTGTAGTAATTATTCAAAACTTTCAATATCCTCAATCAACATAAGTGCAACACTCTGTTCACTACGACTTAGATGGCGACGTTACTATAGAAATTTTTCCAATATGAACAATCAAGTGTGAATAGATCCGCATTAATGGAATACGTGCGTGTATCCAAAACTGCTAATGACAATTACGGAAAAATCAAATCACAAAAATATTAAACAATTTTTGCTGCAGAAAGACTTTCACATAAGCATAAAAAGTGCTACTTCTATTTATAACGTAGATGGGCGTGAATATATAAAAGTATAAGTCTCACCGGCCGCGTACGTTAGATGACCATGTACAAACAAATAGGCGCTTTGGGACGAAACTTATACGGTACAAAAATCACACTGAAACATTTTTAACATAACATAACATAACGTAACGTTTGCACACAAATTCTTTTTGAGAAATCTATAAAAAAACTGCCAGAAACCATTTTTTTTGTGAGAAAAATGATTCTATATAAATACTTCCATTTATTTTGATGTTATTTTTTCTTGCGTCTTTATCATAATATAAAAAATTTTAAGTACTGTTTTTTTAAAGATGTTTAGACTACAACTGGAGAAACAAATACACAGAAGACTTTTTTTTTAAATCACAATAGAATGAACGTGTAACGATTTAAATTTTATTTGGTACATTTCGAGTTGCGTGTAAGAAATTTTTTACTCACCGTCGTGTTAAGAATCAAATTCCAACGTGCTAATAAATCTTTTTGCGCAAGAGGAGAAAGCGTTAATACGGATATAGTTAAACTGCATTTTTTGTTTGACCATTGTGCTGCTAAGAAGCGTTTGTTAAGAGCATATTTTTTCCTTTGCAAACATCCACCTTATTTAAATAGTTTTAAGGGAAAATCTTTTCAATGCAAAATGTATTAATATCTAAGAAGCTTTTTTTGTGTCAATTTTTATTAGATACTTACAGTTATTAAATGTTTTGATTTACACGTGGCTCAGTGCTATATGCTTCATAATTTTAACTACTGGTTTAAATACACCTATATTCAATCTTGGCCAAAAACCTTTTAAAAGCATATACATTTTTTATAAGATTTCCTGCTGATGATACCAATGAACTCTCTTATCAATAATGAGAATTTGTAGCTAAGACGCTGTTAACTTTTGTGCAAATTGTCTATAGTAAAAAGCTCGCCGGATTTCTACCTCTAGTAAATTACCATATTCTTCAACTAAAGTCAAAATATTTATGCCGTATTAGTTAATCACGGATTCACGAGGCTTCTTTTCGTAACGTGGTTACTAAAGCTATTTTGTACACTACCTTCATAGTTGACGTCACTTACTTGGGTTGGAACATTAAAAAACGCATACGCATTTGACTACCATTTATTGTTTGTCGATAAGCAATTTAATTGTGATACAACTCTATATCTAATTTTAATTTATTTTTTTAGCGATTTTAGAGAATAGTTAAAACGTGCCGATAGCTATCCGCAAGACCTGGACAACCGTTAGTACTTTTTTTTACTTGTCATTAATTTGTGCATTTGTCAAACGTGAAGTACATGCGACATGGATATGACGCATGCAGATTTTGGTTTCTACGGTTTCAACTTACGCTAAATGCAATTTTCTGCGAGTGTGAAGTCACTAGTTTTGCATTAAATCAACTATTAACTTTTAATTTTGTTATATTGTATGTAGTTCAATAACTTTATGTGTAGAGAGTGGCTTAACCTCTAGGACTTGTATCAACGCTATACCAGTGATATTTGTATAATTATTTTTTGTTACTATATCTGTACCTAATTTTGTCTTGTTTACTTTTTTTTATTATTGAAACATAAATATATTTGTCGTTAGAACCAATGTTTTGTCATTTATTCTGTTTTAGTGTTAGATAGATTTAAACGGTGTCTATCATTTTAGTTTCTAATTTACTTGTGTTATAATTCAGTACGAAACTTACGACTCAAATCTCCGAACCCAACTGAGTTAGTCGCTAGCAATTTAAGTTGCGAGAAAAAATTTATGGTTAGCATGTCAAGTTATTTCTAGTACAATGTAATAATAGATGTCATAGTCAACAAAAAAAAATACAAAATTTTGTTTATTATTTTGGTAATGTAATATCACATAGATCAGAATCAAAGTTCACAGGATATGTATTTGCTCATTACATACACGAGATATCAACTGATCCATAAAATTAACTAGACTTAATAATTTTAGTTTATGTCTAATGTGTAATAAAAGCAAAATATGTATCTACGCAAACCTTTATATATTAATTAAAACATTGCGAAAAATTTAAGAAAGTTTATTTTGAAAGAAATAAATTACGTCCTCCGGCCACAATTAAACCAAAGCATGGAAATTTGAAGCACAACTTTTTTACGGCAAAGAAAAACCGTTACCTGCTACCTACATTAAAATTTAATTTAATATCAATTGCAAATAAAAAAGCAAATGAAAATAATGAAAACCCGATGCTAAGTTTATAAAATACAAAAACCACTCGGCCGAGAAAAATAATTCTGAAATAACATTGCTGCAACGTAATTACTTGAAATGAAACAATAATAAGTACCTGTAATTACACGGGCTTCTTTTGGTTTTATATTACTATAGAAATGCAGCCACAGAAAACGGTTATTATAGTGTCTTAATTTAAATCAACATAAAAAACTAATTAAATCTAATTTTTAATTTGAGTTTTCCGAAGCAAGCGCAATTTTATTTTCTTAAATAAAATAATGTTGAATGTTAACTGAAACAAAAATTAATTATATTTAAATACAATCTGTAATTTTTTTTTAACTTCCTGATGCGTCCGATCACTTAACCAAATTATAGGTTACGTTTTAACGTTTAGATTATCGAAAATTACATATGCAACAAGGTATTATAGATTTATTAAACGATGAAAGTGTTAATTGAAGGGTAGACTTACATCGATGTGTTTTTATAATAGTATGTAAACCCGATAACATTTTTAATATTAAATATTGGACGTAATTATACGTTCACCTACGTACCATAAACTACGTCCAAGATTAACGATACGACCGTCCGATAAATAACAGGTAGAAAAATTAAAAGCGAATCAAATCACATTTTCAATATGTCAATTAGAAGTTGTTTTTGGCTTTTTATAAATTTTTTTGCGTATTCTATTTTTATGCGAAAAAAACACGACCTAATTATATTATCGACTGTTGTGTATTCAGAAGATATCAAAAGAGAAAATGCTTTGAATTAAATGTTTATTTAGAAAATATTTTTTTTCGTTTTTTTTGCTACTTATACCAAACCTTCTTTTCTAAATTAAAAATTGATTTTCTTTAGTTACTACTCTTTGCATACGAAATTGGGTTTTTAGTTCAATATGCTGATGAAATTTAAATTTGTATCAAAATTCGTAGTATGTTGATATTATAAGCTTTAAACATTCTAAAAGTGATATTTAAAAAAAAAATTAAAACAACATTACCACAGTTATATTTTTAAGAGATTATTTTTGAAAAATCTACTAATTTGTAATTTGATTAGCGACAATTCTCGTACGCCTAGGTGACTGTACATGGGGCGTACATTAAACGTACGGATATCGTATGAAATTTAAATTGAATGGCAGTTAAAACAATGTCTAGTGACAAAGAAGATACATTTCTTCTCTGGTACTTACAATCCCTTCTTAAATTTTTAATAAAAAAGGAAAAATGAATGTTAAGGGATTACTGAACTACTAACTGCAATATATAATTTATTTAATTACCTTAAACAAGAGTACAACTTTGTATAAATTTAAATTAAAAAAAAATTATTTTATCCAAATACACTTACGTAACGAAAGTACGCTATCTGCGTAACAATACAAAAAATTATACTTTTTTTTGTAGAACACTAGGAAAATTTGTTGTATGCGCTTTACATCACAACACAACACAACACAAAACTAAATTTTTAATTAAATGCACTACTCTTTTATAGTTTCTATTATAGACTAATTGGTGCAGGTATCGGCTTTATTGCGTTCCTCTATAAACCTGTATATACATATATAGGTTTGACTTACCGCGATGCTTGATATTACTTGTAGTTTATGTACTTGTCAATATTTATATTTTATTTAAGACCTAAAAACTGTTAATAATTTATTCATTGTTATTTATTTTAACTTCCGTATTCATAAAAATATGCCACAATTTTTTTATTTTATATCAAATCTTGTGCAGACTTCCTGGCGTTTTTCAAGGACCCCCAAATTAATTTTAACTTTTCATTTGGTACAACGTCATAGTTGTATACCGTACAGCCAAATTGGCTTTAATATCTGGTTGCCAATCAAATCAAATTACTGTGTATTGGCAACTTGGATTTTCTCCCATTCAACCTATAAGGTTGTTTGTATTTTAGTTTTAGTTTGCTTTTTCACATGTTTTTTCTATCTAAGTTTGAAATCTAGTGTCATGCCTAAGTACTTAACATTCGTGTATGATACTGCGGTGCGACTAATACCCAAGAATGGTGGATCTTTAAATTTTTTGTTTGTGAAGTTGATATGGGTAGATTTTAGCTTATTAAGCCTAATGTTTCGTTGTTTTGTCCAGTTTAGTATTGTTTTGCTTGTTGCTTGTAGTCTCGTAACGGTTACCTTTTAATTCGTGTCTACTGTCAGAAGTGTAGTAACATCTAAAAACGCAGTTACTGTAATTTTTTCTAGATTTGATAAATCGCAAGTAAATAAGTAAAAGATAGGACTTTTGACACTGCCCTGAAGTACACCCGTATTTATCTCGTTTAGTTTTTGTTAGTATTTTTCTTCTTGTTTGATCCTGAATAAACTGTCGGAACTGTATAATGCTAATATCTTTACATATTTATCTGGGAGCTTTTTGTTAAGTGCATATATCAGTTCTTCATGCCAAACCTTACCAATAGCTTGGGCGACATCTAGGAATACCACTAAACAGATTTGTTTTTTTTTCTGGACACATTTTATTACATCCATGATAAGGTGTACTTTGTTACGTGCAAAAATTTCATAACAAGTATAACTTGTTTCTACGGACATCTACGTTAATGGAAATGACTTTTGTAATTTTAATACGCCGTTAAAGTAATTTATCCATCACCGGGTAAGCTATTTACATCCGTTCCGCCACGCTTTGGCCCCACGTTGAGCCCCAAAATTTGTTACAAGCTTATAGGTTTTACGAACCTCGCACCGTCAACTCACACAGTCGGAGATAAGGAAAGTTCAAGCAAATAATATTTAAAGAGCGACAGATCTTTTATAATTAACATTTCTACCTCGATCAAGGCAGACGGTATAAGCTTGTAACAAATTTTGGCTGCCCAACTTTAGGGGCTCGATCTTTTCATATCGAATTTATCTTTTTCTATATTTTGTTAGCTATTTTTTTAAATTGTGATAAGCTTAGAATTAGTATCATTCAGTGACAGGTTAGTTAGTTTGGACATAGGTTGGGTGCAGTGTTGACTTTTCTTGATTTTCTTATAACAATTTTCTTGTATTGTGATTACATCATTTATAGGTAGCTTAGTTAATTAGGTTCGAAATACTTAGCTTATACTGTTGGTTTGACTTTACTGTAGTTGTCGATTTGCTTTTTCTTTGACTGAATTCCTAGTTAGACGTTTGTTAATTGTGTATTCTTTCTACGAAGAGCCACCACTTCTTACTTCATCAGACTCTGAGTCGGAAATCAACTTGTCTGATTGGAATATTACTTTCTCTGGTAAAGATCCATTTGTACTGATCGAGTTTCTTATTTGTATTGATAAGTTGTGTTGGTCTCGTTTCTCAGCATCAACTTTTTCTTTTAGCTTCTGAAGTGTTATCGGGTAAAGCTTTTTTTGTGTTTAGAAGTAGACGAATACTTTACGTTCTTGGAATGAGGTTACTGCGATGTTGAAAACTGAATTTCTGCGATATCTTTTTATAAAATTGTTAGAACCAGTCCCGGAGAATACGCAGCTTAAAATCATACGCCGCCATTTTATCAATTTTATTTCGCACTGGTGGATATCTCTTTCTTTTTCTCAATTGGTCTCTTTAAGCAAACGTTTGGAATCAAATCTTAATTCTTGTAATTCTTTTAACTAACTGACATCTGAAGGAATCGACTTCTAGAATTATCTTTGATTAATACTGCTATTTCAGCAGCTTCTGTTAATGCTGTTGCTGATTCTCTTAATACTCCTTCACTTCCTTCTTCTATAACAACTCCTAAGTCTAATACTTGTATGCACGGTCGTTCTAAAGCTGAGAAACTTGTACGTTCTATTCATTCTTTAGCTTTTTTTTCTCTAAATTTTGTTTCAGTTTTAAGGATTATTAGGCCTACTACTTAGGTTTGGTTTCCAAAAGTTACTAATTTTCCTCGTCGTTTCTCTCGTTGGTGTCTTGTGAAAGGTCTTCTATGTAAACGTGTATGCATTTCTTTGTCTGACTCTTGCGTATGGAAATTAGTTGTTCCTTCGGGCCAACGCAAACAATTAATCTACGATCACCATCTTCCATCTGAGCGTGAACACCGCAGTGTTAGGAGTACGTTAGAAACTCTTCGCTGTCACTTCCACTGGCCTCATATGAGACCTAATGTTGTTGAGTTTATACGTCACTGTTCTTGTTCGTAGGCGCAACAAAGCAATCTTATTAGGTCATGTCACGTTTTGTCAGCAACGACGAAACTTTCCAACACGGGTGTCGCTACAATGTCTACGCGTCTACATATGGATCGTACTCTTTCTCTAGATGTAAAAGCCGCTGCTATTTCTTTTGCATCTCCTTCTTCAGTCGCTTCTAATTATCCTTTACTGTCTCTTTCTTCTAATCGTTTTCTTCTATTTCATCGGCGTCGCAAGCGTCGTAAGTGCTATTTCACTTTTTGGGCTTTTGACTTTTGACCTTTGCTATTCTTCTGGTTGATATTTTTTGGTTTTGGTGGTTTGAGTCTTTGGATACGTCGTTGCTATCTTGTTGGTTGTTGCTTGGATGCTACCCAATTGTTTTTCTCATATTGCTGTCACCGATTTTCTTTTCTTTGCTCAAGTTTCTAGTACTTTTGTTTTGGTTTCTTTCTTTTCCATCTTACTTTAGGGCAGACTACCTATCCGTCTATATATATTTATATCCGCTTAGTCGGCCTTTTTGGATTAGTAGGTCATCCATGGAATTCTCTCTTCTGCTTTTGGATTTAGTTTTTTCTTTTCTTGAGTTTCTATTCCGCTAGTCGGCATTAAAGTCTTGAAGTATACTTTCCAATTTGGGACAGCAATTAGTACGCATTTGTTCTATAGCTAATTTTGGATATATTTCCTTTTCTTATTTTTTCTCTTCATTAATTGGGCGGTTGGTTGGGCATTAAAGGGTAGGTCACTCGGGGTCGGCTATCTAGGGAAAGGTAGTCGAGCCGTACAACAACATTTGTACTTTCTTTTCTCCTTTTGTCTTTCTTGTTTTCTTTTTCTCTTTTGGTGCTTGAACGCTTGCTTCTTTTCCTTTTGATAACTTTTTCTCTTAAGTGTTCACTGCAACTATGCTTCCGTTTTTCTTTCTAAGTCTTTTCTTTTTGTTGCTTAGATGGGCGGTTGGTTGGGCATTGAAGTGCTGGTTACTCCTTTTCGTTTCTTCTACGGAGAGAAGAACAAATAAGACATCTACATCTTGCTTTTTCTTTCTCCGACTGTCTTTTTTCTTCCTTTCTTGTCTTTTTTACTTTTACTTTTTTTTACCTTTTAAAGGTTCGCCTTTAGGGCAATTATCTTTTTTGTTTTTTTTATTTATCTTGGTTTGTTGCTTAAACACTTTTTTCTTTTTTTTCTTTTAGTAGCTCCCTTCTCTAGTGTTCGCGCAACTAAGTTTCTTTCTTTTACTTTTCATTCTCAGTTACTACTTTTGCTTGATTGGGTTTAATGGGGTTTTGTTTGATTGTGCTTGGGTTGAAGCTTATGATAGACTGCAACGTCGCTTTGGGTACTTTGTCCTTCCGATTAGTCTGCATTTTTGATGTTGTCAGTTACTGTTAGAATATTCCTCTTCTTTGGGTTTCTTTTGCTCTGGGAATATTCTAATCCGTTGTTTGGTTTTTGTGTTCCAATGTGACAATCCAACACAACGAGCACTGACTTACGATGCTCAATTGACAAGTGAAGCTTCCTGTTCTTTATTGACTATTACTTATTTTCCTTTTTTTTTGGTTTTGTTTTGGGTTGCTTTGAGAGTTTTTTCTCTCTGACTTAAGCTTTGTTTTTTTTTTTGGATTCTATGCAACCATCTTTTTTCTCTTTATCTTTCTTTTTTGCTAATTCTTTCTTTGCGACAGTGAGCTTAGTAAGTTATTCGTTTTGCTGTGTAAGTCTGAAACTTGAGACAGACTACTACTCAGTTTTCTGTACTTTATGTACTTCTGCTTGGTCGGATTTTTTAAATGTTATTAGTCATTCTTAGGACATCTCTTTTGCTACTTTTCTCTTTGTTACGTGCAAAAATTTCATAAGGTAATACCCTGTATATGGGTTGAATTAAAATTAGATTTCGGTTTTGACGCCCTTTGCGGATTTTTCGTTTTACTGTCATTCTTTGCCAAGACGTTAAACTGACGGACATCTACGTAATAGAAATGAAATTATAATTTATTTTATCCATCACCAGGTAAGCTATTTACCTCTGTTTTGTTAGGATTCTTTGGTGATTTTTTTCTTGGTTTGGCAACATGTTTCTATTTAATAACAAACAATAAGGGATTGATAACGATAAGTGCTTTTACTAAACGCTTAGGATTCTGAAACGCCTATTATCCACACCGAAAAAGAAGGTTACTTCTTATACGTCAGTTGATTGCGATACCCACCTTTTTTGCGAGGAACAGTATTCAATGCATCGAGTTCTTACATCTAATTTTTTGTAGTAATAACCATTTTGTAGACTTTGAATTTCGTGTGTCATTGCGTTGACACGATTTGCTATTTATAACTATTTCAGGCAACTCAACGAGGAAAACGTTTTCTTCGGGGAACTACTGGATTGTGGGTAAGTTCTTTTTAATTATTATGTTGCTGTCAAAGAAGGTCACTCACGAAATTTAACTTGTTTAACATACGCAATTGCAATAGTAGTTTTAATACCATTTAGCTATTGTCAGTAAATAATTCTGTTATATTGCATACTGCCCAAGTAGCAAAAATCAGTTACAAAACGGTTGTAAAACTCTCTTGCAACTATGGTTTCAGTAAGGTATTTAGTTACAGAATAGTTGCTGAGTCTTTCCTGATACGTTGTCAATACCGGATTTGGTCAGTTGCAAGGCAACTGCAGTAATATTATAACCGTTTTACAACGTGTCTAAAACCGTTGCAATTACTACTTTGTAACTGTTTTGCAGCGTTGCTATAACGGTTTTTTTACAAATCATGTTTACCTGTTCTGAATCGTTTCTGTAATGGTTTATCATCACGGTTTTGTAATTGATTTGTAACATTGTAGTTACCGTTTACAGCAACTGCTATGTAACTGTTTTGAAAACATGCTTATTACTATTATTTGAAACTACCTTATAACCGCTTTTGTTAAGCAACTTATCCAAGATTTTAGTTACTAACTGCATCATAAAGATTAAAACAAAAGTAGAGATAAAAATATATTAATAAAAAGATACAGATATATAAAAAGTTATAATAAATGTACATTATTTAATTTTTTATAGTTTCTTATAGAACTAAATTCAAACAAAAAAGATATAATAAAAGAATTTTTACATCTGTTGCAAGTAGGTACCAGTAAACAGGTTTTTACGGCAAATTTTCAAGAAAAGCGGATTATATCTATTATTTATAAATTTTGTAAATAGTAAATGCATAAATTTTGTTAAGAGAAAAATGTCTTTGTGTTAAAAGACCATGGCGGATTAAGATATTCCTCACATGTTATAGTTTAATGCCTCTACGTAATTCTTAGTTAAATATTTGTATTAGGCTACAAATGCACATGTGCAATTATAATCGGTTCAATGATCATAATCTCGACTACTTTTTTAAAGATTATAGGTGTTCGCAATGGCGATCTAATTTACACGTTCTGATCACTGTGTGTAATATTGTAATGTCCTTGCAATCAAATTCTATTTTATCCTAAAAGAAAATAAAATCAATTTAAAATTTGCTTACTTATAATTGACAACTAATTCTTCAACGTTGATTAAATTAGAAACAGTAGTTTAAATGCACGATTAAAATTATAGTAATATAATATACCAATAATTGTACTTACGTAGTTTTGAATTAGAAACACTTTCGGTACTGTTTATTGGATAATGATAATGGACTATGTGTCTTATAAAAATCTCGTAAAATGCACTTCTTCTGTTGCTGTTTAAAAGCATAGATTAACACTGTAGTGTAGTTTTAGAAATTCACACTTGTAACCATAGTTTCAAGATTGTTACACTCGAAACCAAAATGAAGGTTTTAATGTCACTAAATTGACACTGTAGTTACATAAGGGTTTAAGAAAAACTTACTTATAACCATAGTTGTAAAATGGTTATTTCTGTAATAGATTTGAAACCTCAGTAAATTACGAAAGTTGCTGCTACGTTGCTGCAACGGTTTATTTACCATGGTGCTAATGTTACTAATTTGCAACTAGTTACAACGTAACCACGGTTACAAAATGTTGCTTGGGTGTGAACCTTAGTTATTTAATAGGAAATTTTCTTCGCTTGTCGACACCCGATGTGTAACTTATGTATTGTGGGTTGCTGACACTTCCGGTATTTAGAATGTACAACAAAAATTTCTGAATTATATTATTTGTCTAAATCCAAACTTGTAAATTGGTATTAAGTTGCCATAAATGCATTAAGTCTTTTGAGAAATTGTTTTTCAAATAATTTTGACAAAATTGGCAACAAGGAGATACGCTTGTTAGATGGATTACTTGTTTTTGGTAATTTAATTGCTTTCACAAATTTGCAGTCAGCGGGCACATGTTAGAGCCTCAGCACTGCATTGAAAAGACAAATGAGCATGAGCTTTTCTTAGGTGACTGTTTCAGGATTTAGCTAACGATCAAATCGTATCCCAGTGTTGCTTTTAGAAATAAGTTGGTTTTATTTTTTTAGCCATTTTTTTTGGAGTAGCAAGGGTGAAGTTTTATGTTCTTGGGACACCAAAAAGTTGTTTTCTGCACCGAAACTAGTATGCATATCATCGGAAAATCTTGCAAACTAGCAATTTGCCAGTAAACTGATGTGGTAATTCAATACAATGATATTACTGTACTGTAAAAGCCAAAGTCTGGCGGGTGCTCACAAGGCGGGCTGCTGTCACCCTAGCTATGTTGTTTCGTTATAGATGGCTTACTACAAGAATTAGAAGATAAAGAGACATTTGTTTTAGGATACGTCGACAATCTCACCATTATTACAAGCAGGAAACTTGAGGCAACTGTATTCAACATAATGCAGAGTGAACACTTATCTATAAAAACGCACAGTGAACGCCATCAGCGTTTTTAATGCAACGGAATGTATATTCGGTCACACATGAGGATTGAAACCTGCAATGACCAGATTGTTATGTACTGCGGTGACAAGACCCACCATCACTTAAAGTGCGTTTGTATGGGTTGTAAAAGTAAACCTAAAAAACACAGCTTCTAAGCTGGGCAAAGTACAGAAAATGGCATGTCTGCTGATAACAGGAGCGATAAGAACCACTCCAACAACAGCCATAGAAGAATATTTTTTACTTTCACCGTTACACCTCGTTGTAATGATGAAAGCAAGACAAGCAGCGTACAGACTAGCAGATTAATAAACGCACATCAATTACCGAGAAGTATCAACCAGGCATATCCAACGTGATGCGTGTAGAAACAATTGAGATTCAACTTCACCATCGAGGCCAGAGTGTAAAAGAAAACTAAATGGCGGACGCACTAGTTAAAAAAACACAAAAGACATATATCGGATCTAAACCAGCTTTACGTATTACTTACAATACCAGAAAAAAAATAATCCGCAGGACACTATCAGCAAAACATAAGAAACTATAGAAAAACTTTTCAGAGATAATGCACATAAAACTCTTTTTCACAGAGTCACAATTAAACAGTTAAATGCACCATCAAGCATGAGTCGGCAAAAATTAAAAAAATAGATAAGACTAATACCAGGATCTTATGCCTTTAACAAACATGCGTAACATGGGACTTCAAAGTAGCCATTTATCTCAGGATGCTTAGAGTACGACGAGCTTTTTTTGTGTAAATGCGAAGCATACGCAACGCACCACGATTCTCGTCAAACCAAGACTAACCAATGATAAGTTGAAAAAAGTCTCTTGGAATAAATTTCTAGACTTAATAGACGAAACAGAACTGCTAAGAGAGTAAAAAAGTAGAGGTGTACAAAAAGACTAAGTAGAACGTAGTGTAAAGACGCTAGACAAACCACCTTTTCTATAACAACAAAAAAATGTTTATATTAAATTCTACAATAAATTCTAAGAGTTTCTGATTTCTTGGATCTGTGCCTGTGTTTTATTACAGCGTGTGACGTGCATTAGCATCGCACCCCACTCGTTGGATTTTTCCGGTAGCGGTGGTTCTGTAGAGCAGCTAACTGGACCTCCTTCTTTCTTATGATAGTTGTGCGACGGTTGGGCTGCAAGTAGCCACATGCGCGGACAATTGAACTTTTTTATCACACTCTTATAAATCTATCATTTCTGAAAAAGAACTGCCCTGCAGTAAAGCACAACTTTTTGAGATCCGAAACCAGCAAATTTAAATTTTTTTTTAAAATTAGATTTTGTAACAAAATTATCTTTTGTAGATAAGAAAATATGATTTGCGTTAAATTTTTAGTAAAAATAAAATAAACTCGTCTTTTATTTTGCCAAAGAATTAATCAATAGATTCAGTTTATATACTCGTGTTATATACATAGATAAATATCGACTCAAGCGTTTTCCACAATCTTTGATATTAATATTTAAAAACAAATTTTAACAAATACAGTTTTTATATTACGTTACCACACATTAATTTATTCTATTTTCCATTATAAAGACAACTTTATCAAACACTAATTAACTAAAATTTTGAAAAACTTTAATAATCGCCTACTAAGTTTTTGGTGCAGAACGTAAACCTGTTGCGTAAAATAAGAACGCGCCAATGCAGAAATTTTACTTTCAAAATGTTTTTGTTAATTAATTTTAGGGTTAAGATTATTAATCTAAGCAACAACCACCCTTTACGTACACCAATTAGTTACACAAACCAAATTAAATTTAAGCACCTAATAATCTTAATTAATTTTTTCGGTTAGCATAAACATAAAGAAACTGTTTATAATTTGCATCAAAACATTAATTGCATTTTGTTGTGCTTATACGTTATTAGAACAAATGCGTAAGTGTGTATTTAGAATTCAAAGTTCGTCCTACATATTATGCCATTATCACGCAGATTGAGTTTCTGGGCATGTGCTTCTCCAATTGGCTTTTCGCGTGCCTAATTCCATAACGCCAATTAAATTAGTAGAGCTATACATGAGTAATGCAATTCGCATGTTTTCGTTGCCGATTTTGCATTTTCGTTTGGAAATTTCATTTTTCGTTGTTGAGTTTGTTGCAGCGCCTAACGTCGCTATTGGGAACCATAGTCCTGGCGCTTAACTCGCGCTTCTCGTTTTAACCCGAATTAGAGTAATTGCGGTAATATAATGCTTTTATAATTATTATTCTTAATAACGCTTTTATTCATATTTGTGACATTTTTAAAAACGTTAATTATTTAATGGTTTTATTCTAAATGTATGTTTATTTTTACGTTGTTTTTGTTTGCTTAATGTACATTAACTATAACGCGATGTTTACATGTTGGGTTTGGTTTTTTTATACTGTATTTTATATGTAATTTTTTATTTAGGAAATTTTAACTGCCGAGTTGTAGGTACAATTAAAGCTGCTTCATTAACAATAAATTAAATAAACTTGAAAAAAACTTACATTTGAATATTAATTTGAATTAAAGTAAAAAATTGAAATTGCTAGTATTGTGACAGAAATCGTACTAAATCAATAAAAATAAAAAATAAATTTAATTTCTGTATATTTTTTTAATATTAAAAACATTGCAACATTAACCTTAGGACACTACAGGTTAAGCTGAGTGTTGTCAATACATCCTCGCATTTAATTAGTCTTGGTACGCCTTGGCGAGAGTGCACAGCTAACATAATTTTTTTTAAATTAAGCAATTGTGTGAAATTAGTAAATTAAAACAATAAATGTTTATTGCTTACAATCTAAAAAATGTTAAAAGTCAAAATTTTCTTATTGTTGGTGTATCTCGTTATCATTTTTTATTTATAAATAACAGTAAAGATATGCATTTTCTTAATAAATGATTTGCATTGTTAAAAATATGCGAAGAATAAACAAACACACACACACACATATAAATTATTATTGTTAACTGTACGGAAATTCTATGAAGCAACTACAAACGGAATCCACTTTTTAGAACATTTTTTGTAACTCCTCAAGAAGTAACTTTAGAAGAAGAAAAAAACGGGACGCGGAAGAATTATTTAATAAAGAAATATATAAAAGAATAGAAGATCTCGTGGCGGCAGAGCATATAAAAGATATTCAAAAAGTGAACTCTGTATACCACCAAATAGAAAAACATACTCAGCACCACCACAACAAGTATCAGGAATTAAGAAAAATAAACATTTTTTTCAAGACTCAAATCTGAAAATTTGGAAAAACTTTGGTTAAAAACTTACTAAATAAGATAAGATGGGAAAATACAAAGCCCATAACAATCAAACCGAAATCTCAGACTAACATTGGAGTAGAGACAAAACGGGTGAGTAAAGGGGACCAAACCGCGCAGTGGACTAAGGACGGTAGACAAAGGATTAATCGCGTGGACGATATTAAAACCTATAAAGAATACTTAAAGATAGAGCATAAAGTCTAGAGAGAAGAAACGTATAAAATAACGCAAATAATAGAAACTCGCCCTCTTAACGTGACACTGGGACAAACACAATTTGAATCACGGAGAAAGGAATTGGTGAGAGTACAAGGGTATACAAAATGTTAATCAAGCAATATAACAAGCTGTAGAACAAAAAAGATGTTATAGATACACTAAAAAAAAAACTTATCATTAGGAAAAAAACTGCGTTGTCATTGACAAAATAAATTAATTACGCAACAAGAAAGTAAAAGCCACCACAAGCTCGTTACAAACGCAAAATGTAAACTCAAGAGTAAAGATGATGCCAAACAGATACGTAGCCTATCGATTAACTTTACTAAAAACGAGTTACAGGAGAATTACTGCGAGATAAACACCAAAGCTATAGATGATAAAAGTAAAACAAAAAACCTAATCATTATAGGTCACCACAACCAAAAAGGAAGCGCCAGAAGCAACGACGGTATAAAAGTAGGAAAATTTAACAAGTACAAAATCCAAACAAAGGTAATAACAACCACGGTCAGGTTGGACACGGCAAACACACTACTAAATGAAGAAAACTGCAGAATCAATATTGGCATGTTTACATGTTCGGTAGAGGAGACATTCACACTTTTACGATACTATAATAATAGGGTTTTGGCCATAACCCCAAAAAGGATTGACAAATTAGCGTTGTGCCATGAATACGAGATGGAAAGGCACAATCAGAAAGAGTGCGACAGAGGCAAACATTACCTAATCTGTAAGACCGACGAGAACAGTGCGGTCAAAAAAATGTGCCAAATGCTTTATCTTAGAGATCTGAGAAAAAACAAACAATATACGTCCCAATAAACTATGATAACTTAGTGATAGCTGCCTGTGACTACTTAAAAACCACACGTCAGATTATATATCCAATTACGTATTTAGTATTTAAAAATAACAAAACAATTAAAGTTTAGAATGTAAAGTTAAAATCGCCAATAAATATTTGAAATAATGAGTTCTTATCCATAACTTTTAATAATTTATTTTATTTACTATTAAATACACTGTCACCAACTTAAAATATCAAATTTAATGATTTTTGTAGCGGGAAGTATAACATATTTTTAATAATTTTGGTACAGAACTTGCTGTTATTTAGCCAGTTTAACAGTTTTGAGGCTACCTTGAAGGTTAACTTTGAAGTGATTCATGTTTTTTAAATCTTTCATAGAACGTTTGGTAATCCAATTAATGCTATTCAAGCTTCAAATTGATTATATTACTGGTAAGAAAAATGTCGTAACAGACACGTTATCTTGACTACCACGGAATAACTACGAGGAAATAATAGAAGTTAACTTAGTAACAGTCGACTTTCTTACGTTTCCTGCAGGCGAGGTCAGAGCTGAGCAAGTAAACAATCGTGGCATAGAAAAAAATATTTTTTGCTTAGAGGATACTTTGAAAACTGGCATTAACTTAAAGAAATGGTGTAAAAGAAGCTAATTTATCTCAAATAGAATACTGTACAAATGCACTCTAGAGATCCACGATGATGAGCCTCAATTAATAGCACCCTATATACTTTGTTAATAACCGGATTTGGAAATTTCCGGTATTTGTGCTGAAAGAACATATTAGCACATAGCATGTAGATATTGAGACTTGAGAAGAATAATGTCGGATTACACCAGTAAATCTATTAACTGCTAACGTTTCAAGATGAAAAACTTAAAACCATCTGGTTTATTTTAAACACTAACACAGTCGCAACGATTTGACTTTTTTGGTTTCCTCCAAAGGTTTTTCTTCGATATTCATTGTTAAAGACATTGCAAGTAGATAGATTGAAGCCTGCTTTCAAATCCGTTATTGTATTATTTTGTGCCCGATGTCTTATCGACGAAATTGTTGGAGCTGTAATGTAACAGGTTGCTGACTATTTAAGTTTTTAAAAAAACCAGACGCCAGTTTACCAAAAACATAAAAATAAATATGTGAAGTTCCAGCTAACAATCCTAACAAAATCTAACCGCACTTCTTGAGTAGATAAGTTGTCAGGTGTTTGTTTTGCAATGAATACAGCAAAATGCAAATCTATCGATTTTAATCCTGCTTATTTTACTTTCGGTCACAAACTCCCAATACCTGACGACGTAACTCGTGAGTTGCAATCTGTTGTGAACAATGATACTTTTGTGACTCAAATAACCTCGTACCTACAAACCATTAACAGTGCACTAAGTGAGGCTTCTGATAAACATGAAACGTTTCAAGACCGTCAAAATCAATATAGACTTACATCGTCGACCGCTAACATTTAAAATTGACAATAAAGTGCCTAGTGAATACTCACGATTTAAGTGAATTTAATTTAAGCCATACCGAATACACAACGCATTGTTACTTACTACAAATGAAATTTCGACAATTGAAGATGCTGTAATTTCCTATTGGTAATTATCACGTTTCGACCATCGACCAATACAAAGACGCGGACAACTGCGCCACAGCGTCTTTAACCGACAGCACTGACTGAATACTAAATTCTAATATTTGTTATATAAAAATTTTTTAGTTATCTATTTTTTAGACGTAGAAAAATTTTGTTCTTGGTTATGTTTTTAGCTAAACACTGTCAGAAATATACACTTATTTTTACAATTATTTAAAAAAAGTTTAAACTTGTAGGCGAGTGTAATTTTCGAATTCTTATATATATGTATTACTTTTTATATACATTTTTAATTAATTAATAATTAATATAATTTAATAACTTATTTTAATAAAATTTGTAACTTTTTTGCTATTTAAACTATATAATAAAAAAAAGGCAATTACAATCAACAAATATGAATAATAAAATTATCTGGGACCTGGGAACTTAGTTGATTTTCTAAAATACGTTTCCTTGTACTTCACTTTTGAACTCCATAAAATTTAATGCAAATTAAAACCATCGAAAATAGTACTTTTTTCAATATTAGTAACAATGATGCAATTTAAAAAAAAATTTAATTTTAATACTATTAATACTTTTATGTAAATAAAAACTAATAAAATAAGATTTTTCTGATTTTACTGTGATAAAATTATTATTATTGTAATAATTTAAGATAGTAATTACATTATTTAATATTTACATATTTGTATTTATAGTAACAAAAATATTAATGAGTAAAGACGTTAATGTAAATAGTAACAATGTTCTTACATATAATAAAAACTATTATAAGGCTTCGTAACAAAATTTGCTGTTAACAAATATAATTCAAGTTTAAATCAATTAAACTTTTGTACTAATTACGATTTACAATTACGATTAGATTCTTTTTAATTTGTCAATTTTTGTTGTAGATACTAAAAGTTGAAATTTAGATTAATAACAATAATAAAAAAATATTGATATAAAATTATATATCTATATATACTTTCTTTTTAATAAATGTTGACATTCACAAACAATTTTGTTTATTTTTTATTAGCTATTACCAATTCTAAGAATTTATTAAAAAGTTCGTATTTTTACTCTTAGTTATAAATAAAAAAATCATAACATAATCTGGTTTGTTGACAATAAATAATGTTCGTAATTATTTATTAATTAAAAAACAAACGTTAAATATTTTTAAATATCGCAAAATTATTTTTTTTAAATTTAATTAAGTAGCAATGTGTTTATAAAAACGTAGAAAGTTGTTTCCAATATATAACAAACTAAATTACAATAAATTCAAAATTTGTAATAAAAAAATTACTCTGAATAAAGCACGTATAATAAAAAATGTGAGAATGCATTTAATAAAAAGTAAAAATAATAATTTAACCACGGCAGCAATCGAAAGCACAAACTTCTGGGTGTGAGCTAAATGCAAGTAAATTCACAGACGTGAACTCCTGTAATTTATTAACTATAACATAATACATTATTTACATTAAAGAAAAATAAACAATATTTGGATTAAACATATTTGAATTAAACATATTTGGAATAAAATATTAGGGCGCCAATCACCTTTAAATTGGTGATGAATAAAGAGCATAAAATCTTAAACCTAATAAGTAATTGATATTAAATGCAAAAAATAGTAAAAGGTTAATTTGTTATCGAGTATGATTCCCGAAAAGTTTTAATAACTGAATTTAATTAATGTGAATGTAAAATGTAGTAACCTAATTCCAGTTGACTCACCACATGATATGACGTTATCGTATATCTTCTATTTTTAGCACATTCTTGGTTGAAGTGATAAGATTCGTCCAAACGAATGTAAATTTCCAAACACAACAGCAAGCAAAAACCAATGTATAATAAACTCCAATAACGAAAAATCCAGTAAATAATAAGACAAAACCAAAAGAAAGATCCAGTAAAAAAAAACCCTAAATATAAATAATTAGAATGGTTTTTTGAATGACATGATGTACTCACGTTACTTAGCAACGGCCTTCAAAATAAATTCCTTTCTCTAAATATTGCGTAACATTGTGAAATGACTAAAAATGTTGAATTGAATAGAAAAATTATATCAAAATAAAGGTAAACTCACCAATAATTAGATGGAATGAATAAAAATTAAATTGCATGGGTTTTTACGCCATAATCAAGAAAATTTGTCTTTCTCGCATCACTCACGTGAACTACGCAAGATTGTTCAAACGGAAGTGCAAGCTTAAGCTCTAACTCAGGTAGATTTGAAACAACGCGACGTTGCCAAACTGAATAAATTTACGTGCAATATTAGTTGCAGAAAATAAACGAATGTAAAATTGAATTTTAATTGTAATGAACTCTAACGGGACGTTACAAATTAATACTGTGGTTGTACTCAAAGTATTATATAATTATGTTCCCTCCGGGTCATAACAACTCATAGTGATAGCACAAAAATATTATTTCTACATAAAAGTACACAGGGTAGTTTTGACTAATTTGTTTTTATTATATATTTAATTAATTTATAATAAAATTTATAACATTAATATAATAAAATATCTTTTTGTTGAAATTTAAACAAAAGAATTTACACAAACAAAAAATCAAAATGTAAAAATTAAATTACTGCAGTGGAAAATACGGAAAAAATTATAATACAAGAAATAGAGGAAATCTCATAGGAATCCAAACTAAAACTAAAAAAAAAACTATAATATATTGAAGTTTAAATCGATAAAAAAAAAACTCAAGAAGTCAGAAGACTAGGAAAGAAAGAGAAAGAACACTAGAAGAACAGACCAGTGCTGATAGAACTAGAAAATTGAAACAGAAACAAAGAAGTATTTAAAACGACAAAATACTTCGGAAGAAAACATATCTAGATTAATGAAGAATATCCAAAGCAAAACTTATGCGCAGCTTTCAAACTTATCTCGAAAACTATTTAATCTAGCAATACCGAAAAAAATTTCATTAAATAAATCACATATAGTGAGTTTACTAAAAATATTTTTACATTTAAAAACTTTTTTGGGGCGGCGCTATCAGAGAGTGGTTACAAAAACTAAATAGTAAGATAATCATGAACCTACCTAGTTCAAAAGCTTATCTAATTCAATATTAAAATTGTCTATTACGACATTTTTAAATTTCCATGCTAAATAAACTGTTAGACAAAGACTTAGCTTTTATAGACACAAATGAACGTATTAATAATTTGTAACTGTAGTATCGTACAAAAGATTCTACATTAGAAACACCATATGGCACTTTTCTTAAAATTTTCATAGTAAATTGGTGACTCATTTTAGTGAAGACTCGCAGATTTTTGCAAATTTCTTCAAAAATTAAATGAAAAAAAATAGTGAGCTAGTATAGTAGTATAGTAAAGCACATGAACCAAATAGTTGTTGAGATACATTTGAGGGCCGCGCTTAAGAAATCACCCGATATATTATAAACTAACGTAAACAACGATATTTATAATTAAGAATAATTAGAGAAGATAAAATAATGTAAAAAGACAGAAGGAAAAGTCGCAGCAAAAAAAGGTTAATGAAAAGAAAGACAAAAATAAAAGTAAAACCCAGAAAGTGAGAATACTAAGCAAAAGATCACCCCAGGATAAAAAAGATAAAGACATAAGAAAGCAAATAAGGATCAACATATTTATAAAACTAAAAAAAGAAAAATATAAGAGAGACAATAAAATAAACGACCGCAATGAAAAAAGATTGAATAAAAAAAAGAAAAAAAACGAAACCAGATAACTGTACATAAATCTGCAACAGACATTAGAAGAATTGAAAGAAAAGAATAAGAGCACACCCAACAAACGCCCGAAGCACTAAATGTACGTAAATGAACGTGTCCAGAAAATCTGTAAGTTATAAGACCTTTTTTAGGCTATGAGAAGCAATTTGGTCTAGGCGTTTGTTAAACAAAGCCACCATTATAACCTACGCTGCTGCTCATATTGACCCACCATTAGAAAAATAGTCTACAAAATAGAAAGACTAGTATCAGATACAGTTCAGTACAAAAATTTAGCAGCAAAGTACTTAGGCTTGTTTCCAATACACCGCATTAACTGGCTTGTCATCGTTGAGCTTAGGTCACCGGATTTTTGCTGAACCGTCCACGTAAAGAAACCTGAAACTTCTCCAAAATACACAGGAAGCGGGTCTAGGACTTAAAAAAACCTAAGAACTGTAAGTACAAGTTTTCCCAGGTCCACCACCGTTCGCCCCGTTGTCATCTTCTTCTCTCAGGAAAATATTAAATGTAACGATACAAAATCTCACATCGTAAGTTTCCACCAAATCCAGGACGATGCCTACGGTAATCCATGTCACGAAGTTAATCAAGCAAAAACAACACAAAACGTTGCACACCTGTGTCGGTGTCAGTTACTTACGGTGCAGTTTTCAACTTTGGGTAGCTGATTGGAAATTTTTAAGTAATAATTAAGAAAAGAAAACAAAAGAAAACAAAATCGTAAATTACAATACATTACTTCCAAAATAAAATAATTCACATCTGCAATTCATAAAATAAGTAATAAATGAAAAAAACTAAATTGGTTACACTAGGTAACCCGTGTATATTGTTTTTGAACGTTAGTGAATTCCCACTATCTAGCGGC
Organism: Aquatica leii; assembly: GCA_035610365.1. Taxonomy (NCBI): domain Eukaryota; kingdom Metazoa; phylum Arthropoda; class Insecta; order Coleoptera; family Lampyridae; genus Aquatica; species Aquatica leii. The sequence continues at coordinate 1,669,230 of CM069438.1, forward strand.
GGTTACGGCAAGTCTCAGCTGTCAGCTCTAAAAACGAAGTTACAATGTTACTTTAATGAATCAATACGGTGAGGTAATTTTAATAAATACTTGATAGAAATCTGGTGAGTATTATTTCGCGACACGGTAACAAATTAAAAGTTCCATAGTTCCATAAAGTTTTCATTTGAGATAAAAAATGAAATAAAATTAACTAACTGCACAAACCTTTGGGACGGGATTACCCAACCGCGCAAAGATGGATAGTTCTAAGTAAGAACCTTTATGTAACTACCAGAAAACCGGAATAACCGGCATCAACACTTGAACCAGGAAATTGCCTAGCCTCAAAAGTTATGCTACCACAAACAGGAATAAACAGATACACGATTCCACAAATTAAACACTTACTAAATGTGAGGAGCGAAACGGTGATAATCATTTTAATGAATCGACGGTGAATTAATGAAGCAGGTCTAGGTAAATTGCAGCGCAATCGTGATCAGACAATTTTTGCTTAAACAGGTAACAGTAGTCATCAACAAAACAAAAAATTACTATTCAAGTTCGGTTTAACAAAAACCAATTTTCGGGATGTGAAAATTTTCTGAAAACGGATCTCAAAAAGAAAACCTGTGTGGTCGACTTTATACACATCTTAGATACCGTTTAATTAATTTCGTGACGGAGATCACCGTGGGCATCGTCCTATATTTGGTAGGGACTTACTATGTGGGTGACAATCTACGCGCAATTATTTAAAAATTTTCTAAAAATTGTTTTACAGGATTTTATTTCGCTCATGTAGCAGTCTAAAAAATTGCTAGGAGGTGAAAACTGCGCGTTACATAGCTAAACTCTGAAAAAGTATCTCAAAGCAGGCCATAAACCCACTAAGCACGCTCAAGAAAGAGAGCAAAAAATAGAACAAAAAACAAAACAATGTCTTCTTTGAAAAAAACTCATTTACTCGGAGCAGTAAAACAACTTAAATTGAACCAAACCAACTATACTATTATAGGGAAAGACTGGAAAAAAGCAAAAACAAAGTTAGCAAAGAAAGGATAAAGTGGACAATTAGCCTCTTTAATTCTTTCAAATCTGTTAGCAATGATAGCATATAACCCGTGATGCTACAGTAAAAGATAAATATACAACTTAATGCACTCAGAGACATGTTCTAAGCAAGTCTATTACTAAGCTACATCTCCCAAACCTGGAGAGCACCTAAAGCGGTGTTCGAAGCTAAGTCTTATAGACCCATCAGTTTGACGTCATACCCTTAGTAGATAGGCATTAAAGGGCATGCTTAGCACACGGGAAAATCATGTAATACATCACTACACCAACTAGCAGAAAAATTTGAAAAAATTATACTAGATCATATCGATAATACTACGATAAGATGGAATATGGCAATAGTGCAGCGACAAAAGGATGTTCATAAAGAGGAGTACTTTTTCCGTTTATGTGGTGCCTCATAGCCGATAAACTCCCCAGCTAAACAACAGAGGCTATTACACTTAAGGGTATGCCAATGACATATATTATACTAAGTACTGACACGTGGAAAATACCTGTCTATAAACGCACTGCAGGTCAAGCATGGAACCCACCACCTTTCCACGTTTTCTTAAAAATTGAAACCAGAAAGGCAGTTTACAGAATACAAATCACTAACCAATAGAAAACCACAGGTAATAATCTAGGGCAAGGCAAAATTAGTAATATCAGTAATCCAATGCTAAAAATGGACTTTGACTTAAACAAAGTCTTAAACTTTAAAAAAAAATTATACAGTTTACATTGGTTAGAATCCGGACCAACTACCAATTCCAAATAAGAACATCATATTTTACACGGATGGATCTAAATTTCATGAGTGCTTAGGATTTGTTGTATACAGCACCAATCCTAGTGATGCCGTTTACGTTGGTGTAGGATCGACGGTAGTCACTACGAGACGTTATGTAAAGAAAACGTTGTTTTAAGTATTTTATTAATTATTACTTAATTAAACAATATATTTAAGAAAACACAGTATGTACATACATTATTAATAAGATAAACAACAAAGAAACAATATTGAAACGGTCGTTGGTTACGCCAAGCTGTAATAAACTCACTCTTGGCGGTGATGCGCGCGTAGTACGATGAACCCTAGATTTTCAAGGGAGAGTAGTGCTCAACGCCCAGAATCAGCCGCTCATTAAGGAAAAGATGTAAAGATGTCTTAACTCAGCACTAATTATTGAAGTGGAATACTTTCTTGCCGTACTTCTTCTAAAGCTTTTCAAATGTTCTCAAGCGAACGTTTTAAGTGAAAAAACGGTAACAAACCGACCGGCTTTAAAAACGTTTTCACCTAACGTAGTGTTTCTTCTTAGAATGTCACAGACGTTAAAACTGATCAGTTAAGTAATGTTGCTTAGTCAATGGTAGGTGACGTATAGGTTCTTCTTTGTTTTCTTCTGTCGGAGCTGTTTCTACTGACAACGTTGCGGTTGGGATGGTAGAAACGTCTCTTGTGGAAGGAACGGTAACACCAGAACCAACAAAAGACTCAGCCTAAAAACACTATGCAACATTAACATATGCATAAACATTAGCATGGAAAAAAAATTATACAACTCAACAGCGTGACATCGCCAACTCCAGCACGGCGTTGTAATAGATGTTTCACAAGATCGACCTTACCCCAGCCGTGAGTTCGATTTGTGACTGGCTCTTCCGACGTGCAGCCATCTTTTGTTGAGGTAGTCTTTATCCACGTTGGCCAGGTGCCCTAATGTCTTCTTGTTTTCCGTGACCTCGACGATGCCCGAACATGGCACGCTGTTAAAAGCATTTTGGATATCCAGTTTCACAACGTAACACCTTCCGTTGACTCCCTTTTTGATCTTGTTAAAAATTTTGAACTTCGTCCTTCCACAATCATACTCGTCAACTCTTTCGCTTCTAACTCATGTTCTCCCGCCATTCATTTTAGCATTTTTATTCTGGCTTCCAGCTTTTTCAAAGCTTCTACGTTTGTTTTCCATCTTGCGCCGTTTTCATTCATACATTTATGGACACTATTTCTACGCCTATTCCAAACCCAACGTGTATTTCATGTTTCCTCGTTCATCGCACCTCATTTATTCACCTGGTTTATCCATCTTTTGCTCACCAGGGTAACGTCCATAATCGACCGTTGGTACCACCTCACAAAAGTTGGTACCCGTCCCCAGTTTGCTGCGGCAAGTCCGAGAGATGCCGTTAACTCCGCTATGACTTCTTCCCTCCAGTTCGTCAAAACCGATTTCCAGACGACGTGCTTGGAGTTCACGTTTCTCGCCAATATGACAGGATTTTTTGTGCTTTTTATCGTAGTCTCCCACTCGTTAATGATCTCTAAGAACTTGCCCCTCTTAGGGGTGACGTAAACTCCGCAAATATTGACGTGTTGTAACTCGTAAATTATCAGACGCTTACATTTTTTAATTTCCATTACTTTGACGTTCTTGATTCGTCCGTCTATTATGATACCAATTTTACCATTTTTGTTCAAAAACCAGCTTCTTCCGGCCGTAAGGGCGATCTTCCGCGACTATCGTAATTTTTGCTTCGACCTGTAACGCGGTATGCTCGAAAAATTCTTACCCGCGGCTTTCCAGTTGACGTTTTCTTGTATAAACTTAATCATTTTCACTAAATCACCTTTCAATCGCATTCTCTGTTTTCTTCACTTCCTTTCTGAATTTCTCGCACTTGATACTGTCTGCCTTGTCTCCCTTTTTTTCCTACTATGCTATACAGATTTTTCTATTTCTTTTTTCTCTACCATATCGTCTACGTCCGACACCTTCAAAACTATATTTCTTTTGCTAGCCATCTTTACGTTATTCGCTTCTAGACATCTACTAATACACTATTTCATTCTTTTGTTTCCGTCTACCTTTTCCTCTTATTGTTGCTTTTATTCCGGTCGCGTTTCTGATTTTGGTGATTTTTACTTCCATTTCCATTACGTCTAACACTTTCCTTAATTATCCTATTGTTTCTGCGTAGCTGCATCTTTTTTTATCTTTACAAACATTGTATCTCTCTCTATTCTTTTCTCTTACTCTACTTTTTGTTTTTTATAGATCTGTGTTGCTTATGCTTCCTATTTTCTTCTGATAATCTCTCTTCTCGTGTTTGCATTTACTTCGCTTCTTACCTTCTTTGCGTCCGCGCCCAATTTTCTCAGTATTCTAGTATAAAAGGCAGTCTTTTAATTTAATTTTTAATTTAATCTACGTATTTTACAGGTATAAAAATTTAGGCAGATATACAGCTTTACTTAATAAGACCAGCACAACTGACTCTTCTGATAAATAATAAACTGAAGAATTTTTTTATTGTCAATTTTAAGAACATATACCTAAATAAAATCCATGCGTCTATTTCCAAGATAACGTTTTTCATAGTGTTGGCTACCAGTAATTGATAAAACACAACATTTCCGAAATTAATGGTCACTTTGTCTTGTTTGTGCAGGTATTTTTTTGCCGTTTAAAGCAACTGAGCGTTTTGTCAAAAATTAAAATAAACGTTTGTCCTAGTCGATTGCAGCACTAAAAACAGTTTTTATTTAATGTTGGTACTTGGTATTTGATGCAGATGAGCATTTCTATATTTTATTTCTAAAAGCGTAATTGACGCTTTTTTATTTTTTTCAAGTGATAAGAGACGATATGCAAAACTTCAAGCGGTTTTCTACGTAAAACTTTTATTAGAGAGAGATTTATTGTAGAGACTATACTGATTTTATTCGCAGAGAAAATAAAGTTTGGTAAATTTACAAAATGTATTAATGTTTTATTTGTATTATTGCAATTAAATTAAAAAAAATTTAACGTTCAAATAAAACATATTTTATTGTTACGTGGTATTATAATTCAGGTCACAAAAATTGGCATTGTAAAAATCAATCTTTGAACAGACTTAAAAACGAACTTTTTTTGTTTCTATAAGTACGTTTATTGTCTCTTTACTTTTTTACATTACTATTGCCATATTAAAATTTAGCATTTATTTCTCAACTTTGCGAGAACAAAAATAAATTATTGCGAATTCCAAGAAGGAAACAAGTTGTATTGTTAATGAGATTTTATTGTAGTAATTTAAAATGTTAATTACATTTAGGCGCAGAAGAAAAATCAATTTTTCTGAATTGATAAGTGTAAGAACTTATGTTATGAAACGAGGCGTTTTTTCACAGCTTTTAAGTTGAAATTGGCTCGTGCCGTTACACAATACTCGAGGCATTAAAAGAAGTGGTTTAAATAGTTTATTTGTCGATTATATGATTTAATATAATGAAATCAAAGAAAGTGGGGGCGGCATAACGCGCTTGTCCTAGAGAGGGCGCTGGACCAAATCTATCGAAAGCTGCGCCAGTACGTAAGCTTTCGTGTCGGTTGTTGGATGTTCTTTCGTGTCTAGAATCGGCAGGACAGAAACTGTTGATTCCAGGCGTGCTTAAACTATAAGAGTGAATAGACCAATGATTCCATCATGAGTTTATTACACTGACTGTCGTATGTGTTTACACAGCGTCACGTCGTCCGAATGCGTGCTTTAAAGCACAAGTTTATAAAATTGGATTGAGCTTTCAAACCCTTGTTCGCAGTTGCCCGATCACGCACTAGGGTGTTTCCGGTCCACCGTGTAATAATTAGTTTTATCCGCGATTAAATTTATTGACTAAGAATAATTTTTCCTTTTTCGTAATTTTTTTAATCATTAAAAAATCTCGCGCCAACGTTGTCATAACTGAATCGTAAGAGAAACTTTGTGTTGCCTTACAAATCTGATTATAACCGTTACGGAGTTGCAAAGAAAGTGAGAAAAATAGATAAGTGGACATTGTGAAAGCTTTATAGAAATACACGGTGAGCGGTTTTTGTCAAAATGGATAAGGTTTGGTAGTTGTTTGACTTAAATGTATGTATGCGATTTTTATCAACGCAAATTTACGTTGATCTTTTTACGAAGGTTTTGCCGAAAAAATACGTGAAATGAAGCAACAGTTACAAGTGGTTCAAATCTCATAAGGAATCTGTTTAGAATTACAGATTATTTTCGGCAAAGGGGCTGAAATGGATTTTATTTTCATCTGATTAGAGTGATGACTTGAAAACAGCCTGACAAATAATAAAATTTTATGGAGTCGCGGACAAATCGTTCTATAATTTCGTTACGTAAATTCGTTCGATTTTGATTTTTTGCTAATAATTTTTTATTATAAAACAATTAATTTATTAAATTAATTCAATAATAAATGCAAGAATGTCAGCAATATTGTTGGAATTTTTGCGGCAACGATTTTTTTCGTTAGTAATTTGAAACGTCGACTCCTTGTTAACCTCAATTGCCGCTTATTGCTAGTTTCTGGTTGCTGTTTCACATTTATTCGACAAACGAAATTCTTCAAAAAAATCTTATTATTTTTAAATAAAATTTAAAGATTGAAAAATCTGCTTACGAACCAATTTTGAACAATCCAATTTTTAATGTTAAAAACAAAAATTTTAAATTAAAATGTATTCAACCATAAAAATAAAATTACTGTTAGCTTCTAACAACTACAAAAACAAGTTTCTGACAATTTAATTTAAAACACAAATTTTTGATATTTCTTTTCTTTTTCTGATTTTGTACGTTTGACCCAATTTTCTAAATAATTTTAATCTAAAATTTTTATTATAAGAATATAAACAATAATTAATTATAAACATCTTTTGTGTAAGTTTCATGCTAATGATTAAGGTTTTTTTTTTTAATTAATTTACAAGGGATATTTACCTTAAAGCTTTGAACGGTATTAACATTTTATCTAAAATTACGATGTCACTAAGGATATAAGTTTCACACGCATTGAAACTGAATACTTCTGACATGCAATACGGTTAGAGGTGTTTCTGATCTGTACCTAAAAAAACAGTAAGTTTTTAGCAGAAAACACGAGTTTTCTGTATTTCGATTTATACCAAATAATTCTTTAAAATTTACAAAAATTTTTTTTTAGTTTTATTTGTTCGATATATACCTAATTACAGTCTTTACAATTAATGTTTTGTATCTACAACATATTTTGCACTTTTATTATTTTTAGAAATGCATATTTTAATATTAAAAAAAAATTTGAAAAATTTTGAAACATTTATAGTTGTTATTGCTATCAGTTATATTTTATTTGTTAAAAATTAGTGTTATATATTTTTTAATGTTGTCGATTTAGACTACTAATTTATTTAATATAGTTTTACATTTTTTTAAATAAAACCTTTGTTTGTTCGATATATTTTTAATTACATGTTTTACAACTAATTTTATGTATTTTTAATTTACCTCGCATTTTTATTATCTTTAGTACTGTCTATAAACATTGTCAACTGCGTTTGTTGTTAGTAACATCAGATACCTGCATTAGTTAAATATTTTTTGATATTGACCTAAACAACTAATTTAATAAGTATAGTTTTTTTTCTGTTTTAGCTTTTATTCGCTAACGTGTTCCATCGGAGCACAACCGTTAACACACACTATTCTTTATAATTTTAAGTAAATAAAACTCTAAGTAAATTTATTAAACGTTTATTTACAAACATTTAACTATAAACATTTCTTAAATAATAAAAAACATTTTTAGTTTTACTCATTTCTTGCTCTCGACTACTCACGACATATTTTTTAGCACTGACAACAAATAAGCTTTTTGCAAGAACAACCAGCGTACTGGGTTTAAGTTTTGGCGGACAAACATAGCAAATACATCTTCTACTGAAATATTTTAACTATGATTTGTAATTCTCTAGGCAGATTGAGATTTACCATTTTTGTTTCCCACTGTGGCAGCACCAAACTTTTGGCTAGCATTGTTAAAAAATCAGCTTTCTCTTATTTTGGAACGTTCTTCTAACTTCAAATAGAACATAGCCATTAATCATACTGACGTCTTGTAAACAAAAAAACATTGGCATAAGCTACCTACCTGTCTTAACAGCGTTCTTGTCTAAGGTGTCAACACCACCTTTACACTTTTAGTAGAATTGTAAAACTCAATGATTGATTTTTCAGAAATCGAATCAGTTATTTTATTGCACTGCATTAATGAGATCAAAATTACAGATTTTTACGGTTTTGGAACAAAATAAACTACAGTTATGTCGTTACTGAATCCATACAAACTATTTTTTTCGTCTCAGTGTTTATTGGATTAAAATTGTGGTGGAATGTCTGTTTCCTTTTTACTAAATGATTCCACATATGTCGTGTCCTTTTTTATAATTCCTGAAGATGTTACATGCAAAATCTGTTAAAACAAAAATTGTCTGAATAAAAGTAACATAAGTGAGCTTTTGCCGGTGCTCATTGGTAAAGAGTGGATTAGCTCTGTGATTCATGATTTATTTAGAAAACTTAAGAATATTGAAGTAAACGTCAAAATCCAAGGGCGCCAGGAATGTTTCTAGTTTAAAAAGGGTTTTTGGACCTTGCCAACTAAAAAGCTCGCTCCTGATAAACACACTCTAAACGGAACTTAACTTAATCAAAGTGTATTACAGTAAAATCTATAATATTAAAATTATTTTATAAGCGCGAAGACCGACGGAATAAAAACTTTTTTCAAAATTAACGATTTAACATTTTATAAATTTAGATTAAACACAAATGAAAAAAAATAATTACACGAATTAAAATATAATCACAAATAAAATAAAAATATTTACAAGAAAAACAATATAAATACGTAGAATAAACTAAATTTACAGAATGTAACAAATGGATTATGCAACTTTAAATTGAAAAATTAAATTGAAATTCCAGGGCTTTGTACATAGCAAAACAAATAACATAAGGAAACTTTTTTTAATTGACATTTTCCGAATTTACAATCTATTTCTACGCAGAATATTGAGTAAATGTGTTAAGTTTATTAAGCTTGTAACGGAATTTTCTTATGTAGAATTGTGATTTTTTCGTTACGTTAGGTCTTGAGGCTAGGTTCTACGTGGTCTTCTCACTGTGCGACCGCTGTTGTTTAGTTGCTTTATTAGGTCGTTCTCGTGGTTTGTTATTTGGTCTTTGTATTTGGTGACAATTTGTTTTATCACTTTTGCTATAAATAAGATCTATAGGTCGTTATAAAGCGCGTCGTTGGTGATGTACGATGGAGCATTCACCACAGTTAGAACCTGTATGTCTATATCAGTTTGATCATAACATTGTATAACAGTAACTTGTTGTTTAGAGAGAGCTTGGATGTGCGTCTAACAAGCCCATACATCTTTCGAAATTTGATGTCTATCTGTCTGCGTTTTGTTTTCACCTGCTTTTTCTAGGTGAGTTTTTGGTCTATAATGAATCCAAGGTGGTTCCAGAAGGGCAATGACCTAGACTGATTTTGTTTGATTGATTTTTGTTTTCCATCTGTTGTACTATTTGGTAGAAAAGTTAAAATGAGTCTGTTGGTTTTTAGAGACCAGTACTAGGCTTTCATTTACAGATCATACAGTTTTGTCATTAACAAACGAAGCAATTGTGGTGTATTTGTTTGGGATGTGTCGGCAGTGTAGATTAAAAAAAGGTCCTAAAACACTCTTCTGAGAAACACCGCATTCGATAGCATAGTAGTTGGATTGACTGTCATTATGTCTTACTGTAAAGTTTTTTGCCGTTAGGTAAGATTTTAAAAGGAAATAGAAATTATTGAATAAGGTGTTTTTTATTTTGTAGAGAAGTGAAAATGTGAAATCAAGGAATACATTGCAGAATTTCTTGTCTTTAACATTTTTCACAATTGGGTTAACTACCCTATGAATCTGTTGTATAGTGGAGTGGCCTTTTGAAATTTTTACTATATCTATAGGCAGGAGGCTGATAAGTCAATATGATGATGGTTTGTGTTGAGGATTATGTAGTTTGTGTATCATGATGATTTTGGCGTATTTCTATATTACACAAAAGTAAGACTGACTGAACATTCTGTTAAAGATGACTGTTTTAGAACTATGGCTTTGCGAGGCAATTGTTTTAATATTTACCCGGTTATTAAATCGTAGTCTGGAGCTTTGTGTATGTTTGTATTATCCGTTTCTTTTTTGAATTTTGTTGGTAAACAGGGTTTTATAGGAGAAGATATTTAAAGTAAAATGCCGGTTGAGTCTTCTACTTCTTTGTTATTGTTATCGGGGTAGGGTTTGAATACTTCAGCTTAATGTGTTGCCAACGTATCAACTTTGTCTTTGTCACTGCGTGCTCATTTAAAATTAGTTGCGACTGGTTTTAGTAGTTTGCTGTTCTAGATATGTTTCTTGCTGCTATTGGTTTTGGTAAGCATTCAGCTTTTAATCTTAAATTAACAAAGTCGAGACCAATTAATAAAATTGGGGTTTTCAAGTTGCATTTTGTCAAAAAAAAAAATTATTTTTGCTTATCTTTACGGTAAAACCATAACATTTCTAAAAACCTGATTGTGTGACTTAATGGATAACGTAAAGTCTAAGAGATTGCTGTCCGCGTTACAATAAAAGCAAAGTGTCCGTTTACCAAACCAGCTTACTAGACCAATCACTTGTAAAAAAGTATATAAAAAAATTCTGGCAAAGTTAGAACTAAAACAATAAACCTGGAGTTCTACAGACAGAACGTTAGCGGTTAAAAGTTAATTTGTTGTCTATTATTTGTCGTTATATTACTATAAAATAAATATAAACAATTTACATCCTCTAGAATCGCAGATGTTGTTAATTGTCATTGTTAATGTGTTGTAGTATATAGTTTAGTTAGATAAATTTTGAAAACGCACCTTAATTGCATTTCTTCACCATCGCCTTGGTTGTAGAGTCGTTGGAAAATAATAAAAGTTTTTGTTGTAAAACAGAAGCATTTGTCGTAGAATCGTAAAAATGTTTAAATCCTTTGTTGTAAAGCAAATCATTCGTCGTAGTATTGTTGCAACATTTTTGGCCTTTGTTGTAAAACAACGCATCGTAATTCAAAAAATAAATATTTTTCATTTACATCGTAAAGATGAGTTTACATAAATTAGTATCATTGTAAGATTTTGTAAATAAATTATTTTCATAAAACAGATCTGGTGTTATTTGATTTTAGAAATTATTAAGTATGTGTATATTTATTTAACAGATTATAATTTAATTTCATTAAATTGATAATATAAACTTGTAAATAATTATACCTTTGTACATATTTTGAATATTATGTATGATTTTATTTGATATTATTCTTTTGTTAGTTTATTAAGTTGGTGCATTTAGATAAAAGATGCGTTTATTTTATTGTGTTTTATATTGTTGATATCAAAATTTAATGTCTTTATAATTTTTTTTTGATTATTTATTATTTTTCGAATTGTCTGAAAAAGTTTGCGAACTGTGTCTGTTACGATTCTAATATTAAAAATGTTTTGAAAAAACATCTAGTATATGGAGAGTAATTTGGTAGCTTAACATTAAATTGTGTAAAACCGCCGTGCTGTAGTTTACTACGCTGAGAAAACCAGACTTCAAATTCCTGTAACATCTAGAATTTATTAAATCTAGGTAAAATCTTCATTTGCACATCTAGCCAACTAGCAAACATTATTTATATTATTGTATTATTTGTCGTTGTTACTATAAACTTAATATAAACTAAATGCTCTTTAAAATTAATTTTGCGAAATTGTTTTGTTTGTTCGATATAGACTTAATTACAATCTTTACAATTAATTTTATTTATTCTTAAATTACCCTGCATTTTCTAAGACATTAAGATTGCCAATTTTTTTTTCTTATACAAACGTTTTTGTTTTTTTAGCTAATTTATATTTGAAACAAAAATTACATTAACAATACAACTTTATTACGCATAAACGCGCCTTCTTTAATGTCATCATGTATATGTATATGCAAGCCAGAAGAATAAATAATAATACTTAATATGAGCTACATATTTTTTAATACAATTTTTTTTTTGGCGAATACATATTTAATTACAGTCGATACAATTAATTTTATATATTCCCGATTCATCAACCATTTTTATTAAAAAGTTGCTAATCTAAGTTTGTGACTATTCTAATACCTAATTTTTAAATTTTTTTGATAAAGCATTTAATATATGCAGGATAATTTGGTAATTTAACATTTTCCTTAATTATCCTTTTATCATGTGTACTTACGATAGTTACATTTCTTGTATCATTTTTACACTTGTTTCTTTATTATATTATTTCATTTTTTATTTTAAATATTATACTAAAACTTTTTTTAAACTTTTTTTTTATAAAATTTAATAATTTATAAACAAAAAAAAAACTAATGAAGTAAAAGAATTATTGAAATTTTAAATAACAATTAACTCTTAAAATCAATGAAGTTTTTTGGTTTGTATCTAATTTTTTTTGTTTGGCTTTTGATATAATCACTGGCATCAATAGCATTGTTCTACTTCTACTAAAGTGGTTTGTTTATACTATAAAGTTAAGGTTTATTGTACTTTGTTACTTTTTAGAACGCTCCTCTCCCTAATTTTTTTTTAAGTTGCGTATAATTAAATTCCTGTAATTTAAATGTATTTTTACTTAGTTCTTATAAATTTAAGAGTTGAAAAATAAAAACAACATTTTTCTAAATTTCAAATAGTTAACAAAACATTTACGTTAATTAGGATAACAGTAATAAATAAATTTAAATTTTTAGACGCCTTGAAAACTGCACTAGCAAAATTACCTCACGCTAAAAACAATAAGAAATAATAATTTTTTTACTTTTTTTATTACCAATTTATTACCACTACCCTAAATTTATTAGTTCTAACAATACGGAGTAACCGTATTGTAAACTAGCTTAGATTACAAAAGTCTATGAGAATGCTGTTTACGTCAAATAAATATAAATTAAATGTGGAAATAAATTTAATTTATATAAAAAATTGTTGTTACTATGTAAAATAAGTCACCTAAACATTCTACACATTAAAAATAGTTTTGGATGGGGTAATAAGTTTGCGGGCTGTTATCATACACTTTGTTTTTTTGTGACCAACGAATCAAGTTGCATTTGCTGTTACATTAAACGTATGCAATTGTTTCTAGATTCTACAATTATTACACCATTATCAACATATTCTAATTTGCAAAATTTTTAGTAATATTTTTCTTCACTACGTACTTTTTTTTATAAATGTATCCATTATAATGATAGCAAGTTTCGTTGCCTTAAATCTAGTTCGACAAGGATTTTTGATCTTCAATTTTGATTGGAATATTATTTTCAGTTTGTATGTTTTCCATAACTCGTATGAGACTTATTTAAATGTGTCTAATGTACAACAGGAACTTACTATATTCTCTCAATTTTTTATTGTTTGTTTTAGCATGAATCTCGCATTATCCTGATCAAAAACCTTGTGCTTATCTTATAAGGAAATTGTTTAGTTTTTGTGTTTTCTTTCTCCAACATTCAGTTATTGTAGGATAGGTTATGATATTTTTGATTATTCTATAAAATGTAGCCACCGTACTTTAGTAACTTCTTCAAAATTCTGTTTTAGTCTGGGGATTTGTTTTTCGGTTTGAAAAGTTTTTCAAATGTTCATTTTTGATTTGTTTAACATCTTCTGCAACTTTACAATTGACAACAATGACAATTAACGCTCTAAGAATGCGAGCTGTTTTACAAAACGTCAGTTGGTTTGAGTTCTCAAACGACACAAGTCAAGTTTGATTTGTTGTTTTGGCTCACAACGCAAAACTATGACTAAGTATATAAAGTCTAAGTATTCTGTTATAATTTGACTTTGTATTAAATTTTTATTTAAATTTAAATGCATCAATTGACGTAAAAAACAATTACGTAAAAGTTTTTGCAAGGTTTGATTGCCATTAGCATAATATTTAGACATAAATATAAGTTACAAATAACTAATTAATCATAACTCATAAGTTTGAACATGAGTAATTAATTAGAAATGTAATCATGACGTTAAGTCATATTTTATAAATAATTATTAAATTGATTCATTAGTCATTAATAAAACTTAATTTGTTTATTGTTTAAATTGATGATTTTTGTTATTATGTTATATTTCTTATTTTAATTGTTTACTTAACTTAAAACTAGAGCAATCTTTGGCAAATGTTAATCATTGATTAATTTTTAACTGACTAATACATGATTTGACCATAACATTTAACACATTTTCAATTATTTTAGCTTACTTTTGTAAATTACATTAACTTTTATTCGCGTTGTGCAAACTTTGCAAATTTGCGTTTTAACAGCATTATTTAAAATAACGATTGTTTTGTGTGTGTAAAAAATTAAACTAACAAAACTCGTTTAATTTGTGGCGTTGAGGTTATATAAACGGAATGAAAGGTATGGTGTTTGTTTTTTAATTATTGCTGTCATTGCATGATGCAGTTGGTGTTGACACAAACTAATGTACTAACACTACCTATTTACAATTTTTAATATCTACCAGCAGTAAAACCAATTTTTTGCAAATTTAATCTAAGAACTTGTTGCTATAGTAACGGAAGAGCGTAAACGTTTCTATTAAGGATATAATTGCCTGGAAGCAAGTTATTACTGATATTTATTGGTAGGAAGAAAACAGGGGTTGGACGCAGGGACACTTATGGCGTATAACATTGCGGAACAAAGTAAAATTGCAATCGTGCCATAAGGATAGATTCGGTTTGGTTTCCCTTGACATTTAACTGCAGTACGCTGTCAACCTTCAACCTTATACGTATAAAAGAAAATGCGTGTTTGTGTGAGTGCGTGTGTGTGTCCGGAGATAAATTTCCGATAGGGAATCGAGGGTCACTACGAAAGAAAAAAACACTTCCCCCAACCATATCATTGTACTTAACTTGTTGATTACCTCAACTCCAACAATGTTACCGCAAATAGCGTCGTTTATTGACTTTTGGCCGATACGATGCAATTTTTTTTCATATATTTGCGGTTCTGCCAAAAATACACGCGTCCTTTCTCGTTCAAATTGTGCTCTTTTAGTTCTTCGGCGAAAGTAATCGTACTCGTTGTCTTATATTGCGTAGCTACATTTTCTCTCTAATTAAATTATACCGTTAGGGTGATGCTATGTTTCTTAGAGTTTGACTTTTATTGAGTCAAATATTGCAGAAGCTCTAAAAGTAAAACTCCTAATCTGCTCAATTAAGCATAAATTAAAAATTGATTCAGTACGTTTTTGTAGATTCAATTATTTATTAAATTTACTTATAATGCTAAATAATTAAAAAAAATATCGATATAGTTTTTCTTGTAATAAACAATTACACTGCAGATTTTTGAATGATAGTTTAAACTGATCATTTTGATTGACAAGATTTAAGAAATCAGATTTTAATTAATCTTAGAGCCGATTTATTTATCTGCATTGCATTACGTTATCAAGAATAAAATATTTTGTTGTAGTTTACGCGGCAGCAGATGTGACCAAAAGATTCTGTAATATAGAAGTATAGTTTTTTCTAGTTAATCGTTGTAAGTATATCATTGTTAAATATTTTATAACAAAAATGTATATAATTTGTCGATTAAAAATGCAGTATATTTAAATTAATAAATGTAATTTTCTACAAAGTTGTATTGTTTAAGTTACGAAAATAAATTAAAAATGATTTATATTACAATGCTTTATATTAAACTTTATTAATTAATAAAATATTCATTTTTTGTTTATTGTTATTAAACCGTTACGGTTATTAAACAATTACAAAATCTCGTAACTATTGAGATTTAGGATATGTTTTGATTTTGTGTGATTTGCGCACGATTCGATTCAAAATAATCAAAACTGTTTCGCTCTTACGAATCGAATTAGCTTTCTTTTATGTTTCTATTTGATTGAATTAATTATTACTAATAAATGGAATTTAAAAAGAAGATACTACATTATGTTATTAGTTTTTTTTTTAATTATTAAGAAAATGTTTTTGTGCGTTAATCGGATTTTGTTTGTTTTTGTTTGCTAAAAATTAATTTATATATACGCTATATAAGCTATAGAATTTCTGTTCTCCTTGAAGCTACCCTAAACACAACTCAACAAATATAACCCGCACGCTTTTGTATGCGAAGCTTTGTACTTTGCTTTGGGGAAACTCCTATACAAATTTGCTTTGAAATCGGCATGTGGTACGCGTATGTGTATGCCAAGCGTGTGTCAGTTCCAGGAATATCTAAAATATAATACAATTTTTAAGTGCCTTGTTTGTTTTTAAGTATTTGTGTAAACCATTGAGGCTGGATTTAAGTTAACTAGCATACTAGAAACACACTTGCGTTTGTTTTTACAAAGCTAATGTAATTAGAAAAGGGAGAACGTTTTTTTCCGATGCTTGATTTAATTACGTGTATCGGTTAATTTAATGGTCGGATTTTTGTATCAAAGCATTTCATTTCAACATTTTTAAATATGATAATTTTATTTCTATTTTTTTAATAATTTTTTAAATATGTCAATATTTTATTTATTTCTAAAATTCTTTTTTTAATTTTTGGCACTTTTGAATAGAGTTAAAAAGAAGTTCTGTACGAGGCATGAAATTGTGGTATATGTCCATGAGCTTTGGCCAGTTGTATTTTATCCGTTCTATAAAATCAGACGTTGTCAATGAGAAGATATGTAGAGGCGTTTCGTTATGTTGTGAACTGTGACCTTAAGCCGAAAATTTGAATTAATAAACAAAAAGTCAAAAGTGTGACAAGTCTCTCTGAATTCCAAAAACGTTAGTCTATTTAAAAGCACTCACGTCAAAAAAATTAAAAATAATCAGATATTTATTTATTAAATAAAAATGAATTTACTTACAATAACACCTAAAGACCTATTAACAACAAATACAAGATAGGTTAGAAAAAATGTATCGGCGAATGTTTGTAAGACGGATAATAACAATATTTTGACATATACAGACTACACCGCCACAGTTCACAAGATCCTGAAAAACGTCTACCTTGTATATAATCTTTAGCTAAGTAGTCAATCAAAGATGTCAGGAATTCTCCAAAGTGTTCTACATTGTACGTTTTTAGTGTCAAAGTATAATCCTTATCAATTAAATATCATATTTCTTCTTGCTTTACTTGAGTAATTTTATTGACGCGATACCTAACACTTCTTTTATTCACCTCCTTTTTTTATTGTGTACGTTTTGTAAATCTATCGCACGGTGTCCGGCAAAAACATTAAATTGTCGTATTTGGACTGGTAGAAAAAAAAGTTAAGTCGTTTTCTCATAGAAGGCATACGTCAATGCAAAAAAGGACAGAAAACCACAAGTTTTTTTACCAGTTAGTTTTTTAGTTCGTGCTCGTTTTCTTATGTCTTAAAGTTTAAACATTTTTAGTTGGACAAAAAAATAAAAAAGGGGTATGGGTCACGCACCTATTAATGACCGTTGCACAAATATTCAACAGTAAAAATTGACGGTTTTAACTTTTTTATGGGAAAACTCTTAATCGACTCAAATTCAATTATATTTGCGCGTCTTTAATGCTAAGCGAACTTTTTGTTTTTCTTAATTAAAGTTTTTGTCGCCCAACATACACTGGATTTGATCGTGCATAAATAGTTAACAACTTTAATTAACAAAAATTAGCGCATTAAAAGACATTGGATCTTAGCCTAATTAATAATGAGCAAAATGACTACCAGCTGGTCACGAATCCGTTGTCTGAAAACCATCGATAAGACAGTTCTCTCGTCAAACTCATATTAGACGAGAGTGATCGTGACTCAAAAAATGCTCCAGAAACTAAAACAAAAAAAACAAGTAAAATCAAAATACACAAAAAAAGCTAAGTAAACAAATGAATATTTTCTCTTGATAAAACAAACGAACTCAACAAAAAAAAGATCCGTTTAAACTGCATAACGTTCAGATTGGTTGTAAATCAAAAACAACAAACATCTTTCATGCAGTCCGTCAAATGCGTCGACACAGATGACTCCCAAAATCGCAGCTAAGTTTGATTCCATACAACGATCGAATGAGAACATTCGAAACTTACGAAACATGAAGAAACACCAATAAAAACGCCATCTTGAAATACCAAATTGCTCAACTATTCTAACCTCTTCGGTCAACTCCCACACTAGTTTCCATGACCCACTTACCATAGTGATTATTTTAGATTTAGAACTGTCACTATCAAAATACTGACACCAAATAAGCAACTATTCAAGAAAGTGTACTAAACAGCAGCGGTCTGGCTTGTTCCAATGTAACAAAGAGAGCGTGTTGCTACCACTTTCTTTGCGATTTTTAAACAAAAAAACTCATCCCAACCCTGTTAAAATATTTTGACGTGGTTTTTGTGCTGTAGGAATTTTGCCTTATAATACTATTAAGGTTTGTTATCGTCCGCACAAGTAAAATACTACATAGTGCCTATCGAACGAACTCTACAACAATAATTCATTTTTTTGTCTATTGGTAGTTCCCGAGAGGGCGTTCATAGCGGTGCTTTATGCAGGAGGCGTATTAATGTTTTACGTTTTAAAATGAAATTGAAATACGGTAGCGGAGTCACAGTACTCCCCTCTTAGCAACTGCAATCTCTAGGTTATGTTTACATAACAAAAACAACTACAGGAATTTAACAGATACAAACTTAAAAATATAAGATATAATTACGTATAATACTCTGCGAGTTTTGTAGAAGACCTAACTGTTCTTCCCGAAGTTGTTGTTCTGTTGACTGGAGAATCCTGTTGGGTATTTGTCTCGTCATGTGTGTGTTCAGGAAGGTTATGAGGAATATGGATTGGTACTGGATTGAGCGAATCGTTAAGGCAGTAGGCTGGCTTTAGCCTATCAATAGAAATATTTTGCTGTTTTTTGTTGACATTAATTAGAAAATATTTGTCTGATCTTTTCAACACCCGAAATAGACCGTCATAAGGGGGCTGTAAAGGCTTTTTTTTTGCATCATGCCGAATGAATACATATTCAGTGTTATTTAAATCGGGATGAATAAATGTTGCTTTGTAATTATGGTGCCTTAATTCGAGAGGTTTAATAGATTTGATATGTCTTTTCAGATTGGAAACAAATACGTGGTGGTTTTCCTCAGATTTAGGAGGATTAAAGAATTCATAAGGCAACCGGATTGAACTTCCATAGGTTAGTTCGGCAGGAGATGTATTTGAGTTAGTTATAAGGATGGTTCGTAGACCAAGAAGAAAGATTGGCAATTTTTTTGTCCATTTATTCGTTAGGTGGCATTTTAATGCAGCTTTAAGTGTTCGGTGCAACCTCTCAATTTTACCATTGCTAGCAGGATGGTATGCAGTTGTTTGAATCCTCTTTATCCCGAACAGTTTGTTTAGCTCAGCAAATAAAGATGATTCAAATTGGGTGCCTCGATCAGTGGTGATTGTATGAAGAGCACCAAAACGACAAACCCACCCTTTGTAAAACGCTTGTGCGACACTTTCTGCACTAATCACTGTAAGCGGAATAGCTTCCGGCCTTCGAGTGTACGGATCAATGACCGTTAGGCAATATGAAAATCCACGAGATAGAGGTAAAGGGCCAATTATATCCCAATGAATATGTGTGAATCTAGTGTCTGGGATTGGAATTATAGAAACTGGGCTGCAGTTATGGTTCCACACTTTTGATTTTTGGCATTGAATGCATGTTTTTGACCAGTAAGAAATATCCTTTTTGACAAAGGGCCAAACAAAGCGTTGACATACTAATTTTACAGTAGTTTTTATACCAGGATGGGATAAACTATGTACAGAATTAAATACGAGCCTTCTAAATTGTTCAGGTATGTAAGGCCGTGGCTTACCGGTTGAAGTATCACAAACTAATGGTGTGTTAGAATAAGTTGTAACTTTAGTCAGTTTTAGTGAAGTTTTTTGAGACACAAGTAGATCAAGTAACTGTTTGTCAGTTTCCTGATGTTCTGCAATTTGTTCGTATGGAATTGATAATGGGCATTAAATAGTTTCTACACGAGAAAGTGTATCCGCTGGGATGTTCATTTTCTCAGCTATGTGTCTGGTATCATTTGTAAATTGCGAGATGAAATCTAAGTGTCAAAACTGGCGGGGCGACGCTTTATTTGGATTTTGATTCAAGGCATATACTGATGGCTTATGATCTGTGAATAAAATTAGTTTTTGTCCCTCTATTAAGTTCGGAAAATATTTCATGGAAGAATATGCAGAAAGCAGTTCTCGATCATACGTGGAGTAGCTTTGTTGCGTAGGAGTCAGTTTTTTTGAAAAAAAAATGCTAGGAGCTGAAATTTGTCATTATTAATCTGGTGTAATGCAGCACCCATAGCAGTATTTGATGCATCGACCATAAGAACTAGAGTAGCATTTTGAATTGGGTGAGATAGTTTGACGGCATTGCAAATTTCAGACTTGAGGACTTCGAAGATTTGTTTGGTCTCATTTGTCCATTTTACCTTGCTAGTAAAATAATACATAACTACACAATTTTATTATCTCATTATTTACAAAACCATAGTGCCTATAGAACGAACTCCAACAATAATTCATTTTTTGTCTATTGCTAGTTCCCGAGAGGGCGTTCATAGCGGTGCTTTATACAGGAGGCGTATTAATGTTTTACGTTTTATAATGAAATTGAAATACGGTAGCGGAGCCACAATACGTTATTGTGCATACTGTAATCCGATAAGGACAATTCCTCATTTATTCTTAACAAGGCTTCTAAAACAAAGAGAGGTTTATTTTTTGTAGCTCAGAACGTTTTTGATCTTATTGGCTTTATGAGTTATATCTAATTACTGCAAAAGACGTGAAAGTTCGGTTTACATTAGGATTAAACTTTGTCAGATGAGATTGAAGTCGTGGTTGAAACATGTACATTGGTTGCAATTTGGCAAATTACCCAGAGCTATATGTTTTATTTCAAAAGATAGAGTTACTGTTTGTATTTTTTGCGATGCAAGTAAGGTAGCTTATGCTACATATGTTTTCATTTTTATAAATAATCTAGCTTTTTTGACATATGTATCAAAAGTTTTCAAAATACGACTTCCTCTGACCTTGTTCATGTTTTTCCAAAACATATATAGTTTCTAAATTTTAAAGCTTGGTTTTTGGGTTGGGTACCGCGGCGTTGTTGGGATATGTTTATCCAAGTTTCGGTCATCATCTTGTGACCTTTTTCATGAGATTTCTGAAATTGTTTCAAAATACAGTTTTCTTAGCAGCTGCTTTCTTATGATGCTCCCTTTTGTAACTAGCTGGATGATTTCCTCCGCAGCATCAAACCTTTTTCTTCTTTCCTTTCCGAGATAAATTTTTAGTTACGTGATTTCTGGCATATTTTATACATTTTGTATTCCTCTAATAGTTCTTTGTGTGCCTGTGTTTCTGGCATCGTGTGCATTGTTTAATTTGTGTAAA
The DNA here is from genome assembly GCA_035610365.1 of Aquatica leii. Classification (NCBI taxonomy): domain Eukaryota; kingdom Metazoa; phylum Arthropoda; class Insecta; order Coleoptera; family Lampyridae; genus Aquatica; species Aquatica leii. Next base: position 1,690,680 of record CM069438.1, read on the forward strand.
ATTTACTTTGTGACTGCCGATGTGATCGATTTCCGCGTAGAGGATGTTATAAATATGTTTTTTAAATTTAAATTATTTTTATTTCGTACCTATATCTTTTTATTGTTAAATTAAGTTTTTTATTTATTTTATTTACCATTTTAATAAAGTTTATTTTATTATGTTTTTAAAATCAAATAAATTTGCATACAATAATTTAAACAAAAACATATTTTTTATAATTTTATTTGTTTTTTTTTGTTATATTTTATTATGCTTTCGAATTAAATTTAAAGCATTTCCTCATTTTGTTCTTCCGGGTACATTAATGTTATTAGTTAAATATAATCTACGGTTCTTTATAGTGTTAGAAAGTCCTCTGTCCACTTCAATTTTCCATTCTTTGGAAATAACAAAGTTTCTGCGGCTTACTTTATAATTGAATTGCCTTATGACAAAACGTATTTCTGTGTTGCAACTTTCTTTTTTATCGATTTGTTGTTAACAAGTTCATTATATTATTTTTTCTGGTAATTTTTATTTTAACGCGTGTATTCAAGCATTACAAATTATTTTTTAATTTTTCTAAAAAAGCTTATGCAGTTTTGGATCTTTCTTTTGAAAAATTAAGGATCTTATTTTGTAAATACTTTTTTTATTGTTTATTATTGAGTATAATATTAGTGGGTTTTTTAGTTATTTTAATGCTAACTTAAATAAATTTAATTTGATTCAACAAATGTTCCATAAAACTAAATAAACGTAAATTTTTTTATTAAACAAATAATGTTTAGGTTTTGAGGCTTATTTCCTATTTGTATAATAGTTTTAACGTAAAATTATGTTGAATTTTTGTTTCTATTTATAATAATAATATTTACTATACTATTTCAAACGTTAACTGTTACTTTAAACTTTTTTTTAGTTGAAACGATCAGAAAATTGTATAAATTATAAACCTTTTTCCTTTCTAAACTCAATTCTACCAGGTGATAAAAAAAGTCGTTTGTTAGGCGTGATAAAATGCACTTAGGATATTTTATTACTTCTTATTTGCTCTAGTTGCAGAGTATGGCACAGTTGGTGGTAAATTGAATAACGATCCTGCGTCAAAATTCTTATTGACGACGATTATCTGTTTTCTAAAACTTACTAAGGATTTATTTTTGTCACAGTTTGGGTTATTTGTATTTGTGTTAACATTTTGTAAATTTTTTTTTTTCGAATTTATTTAAGTTTAATTTACATTTTTCTTTACTTTAAATTAATTAAGGTTTTTATTTTGGCAATACTTACAAACGTAGCAAAAGTTTTATTTATTTAAGAACACAAAGTTACAAGTAATATAAAATTTAATTCATGGTTATCCTATTTATTCAATTTGTATAAAAATTTCATCTAATAATCAAAATACTTCGACCATTGTTTTGAATTTCTTGCAAATATTTTTAAAGAACCTATTATTAACTTTTTTTTAAAACACGTAACACATTTGAATTATTTTTAGTTAGCATTAGAAATGTAACTCTGATAATACATAAATCTGGAGTTAAAAAACTTACATGTTGTTTTCAAACAGGTAAAGGGTTTAAAACCATTTTACGTGATATTTTATAACTATTTTCTTAATTTAGGTACGTGCAGTAAGCTCGTTAAGTATGAAATACAGTTATCGACATTTCTTTAGAATGGTTACTCATATTTTTTTAACGGATTTCGATAGGATTAATTTTTTTTGAGATATTTTGTTTCAAAGTATTAAAACTGTAAGCAAAAGTTGTCTGGTAGATTAAGCATTTTGGTTTTTTTATTTAGTACATTGGGCATTTTTCTACTTAATTATAAAAATTTTAAAAAAATTTAAGGGTAAATTATTTTTTTTTCAAAAAGTCATTTTTTGAAATCAATATCAACAATCAACGACTAACTTATAAAAAATGGAAACAATAATAAATAGTAAATACAGACATGTACAATAAAAATCAAAATAAAATTGTCAAGTGACTTTCAAGCATTTCTTGATAATATTCCATTTACCACTGAAACTCTTAGAGAACGTTATCAAGAGTATCGCCTGGAATGACACGCATTCCGATACAGATTCTGATTTCTAGTTCATCGATGGTATTTTGTTTATTGAGATAGACTTTATTTTTTAAATACTCCTATCAAAAGTAGTCAAAGGGGATAAGATTTAAGCTAGAAAATAATTTAAAGCTCCCCTATCTTTCTCGTGTCAGTGCGTTTCTAAAAAAAAAATGAAACCAAGTTACGGTTACCTACAATGCTAGACCAAACGCAAATTTTTTTGTGAAAATGGACTATGAGTTTCCATTCGCTAGTATTGATTTTAAAGAAACCAATTTCTGCAGTTCTGCTGACTTACTGTACCCTCGAGATAAAAAGTAAAATTCAATATTCGGTAAGAATTCTTCGTCATAATTCCGGCGTTGACACATGGTTTTGCAAAAACTTTAACCTGAGATCAAGTTCATCTTTATTTAGTTTTTGAACCATTGGTGTCATTTTTTTTATTTAAAATATTTTAAGACTTTGAACTACTTCGTTGTCTGCTGCCATTTAGCGGGTAGATAAATGGGAATTTTCTTAAAACTTAATTAGACAGTTTTAATTTTATTGCGATCCCTCACATTGCCCATTTCCAAAAATTTGTGTTTGATCTTGCTAACGGTAGACTGTATAATTGGTAACAAACGTAAACATCATCTTTGGTTTTGGTAAGCGGTCCCTCAGCCTTTGCAAAAAAGTTTGAAAGATTTGCTGAACCACGCGTAAAAATTTACGCAAGAATTTTTATACTTTGACAAGTTTTAACTTGTATTCCTCTTACTTTTTACTATAGTTTTGACTGTAAATCCACTTCTAGGTAGAGATTTGTAAATTGTTGATATTGTGTAGAACAATAATATTTGTTTACTCCGGTTTTTTCTAAGTGAATTGTGATGAATATAAAGCATTGATATGGTATTTAATTATGCCACGCAAATGTAAAAATCATCTCAATAGCTTCTACTATGTTGGCGAAAAATTAGCTTCAAAGACGCTTCTTTAAACCACTTTTTTGTTAATGTCTAAGTTGGCGATCAGAACAAACATTAAGTTTCTAAATCATCCATCTCACAAATTATTACTTTTTGATGGTTTTCAACGTCGATTTCTATAACAAAAATAGTCATACAATTTATTATTATAATATATATTTAGTTTTCAATCCAGTTTCTTAAGACAAATCTATGCCAATTCTACAGCCCTCAAAAACCTATACTCTACAGCCAGAAACGGATTAATTACAACCTGGATAGTCAACTTTTTCATTCACTAATGATGAGAAGTGCTGATTCTTGACTTTAACAATAAAATCTGTTAGAAAATAGTGTAAAAATCTGTTTTTTTTTCAGAAATTAAAGTCTTAGTGTTTTGCCCTAATTCTAATGCATTAACAATATAACTGAACATACCATGCAACCTAGATAATTAGAAACCGTTTATAGACTCATCAATAAAAAAGTTTAAACGTGCTCCTGGTGGTCATTAGATACGAGTTAAGGGAGTGTAGGGCAAGACAATACACTTAAGATTATAAATCTATTATTTTGAGAAATTAATGATATTTCCTAAATGCATCATACATAGTAATAAATGGTTTTTTTGTTGCAAACTTCACCAAAATAAAATCACCAGGATACGGTTTTCCATGATCCAGTAAAAGTTAAAATGCACCATTTTTGGTCATATTAAAATCAGAATTAGATGAAAGATCATTAGTTTCAAAAGAAACTTTAGAATCACTTGATGAGCTCATTATTTCATTTTTTGCTCTTTTTTGTTTAATTGACAAGGTGGTTTTCCTTTCTTCTTTACAAGTGACTTTTGATTTGTTTGATAAGTCTTCAATGATCTTTGCTCTCATTTTCTTTGGTTTAATTTATTTTTTCTGTTTTCTCCATATTTACCAATATCAATTTTACGTGTCACTCACTTTAGTTTATGAATAATGGCACTTTTGTTGCGTCTTCTATTTCATTCTTTTTTGAAACGTTCGTATACATTTGAAATCGTTTTTGCTGACGAGACCACTTACTTTGTATGAGAGTAAGATTTTGGTAAGGTCGTACATTTGTAAGACTAAACAAATTTTATTTATCTGAAGTAGAGGCCTTGTTCACTTTATCAAATACAGAATTTAATAGAACATTTAGCAGTTCCTCTAATAACTCATGCACAAGAGTGTCTTTGTCTACAGAAACCACAACTACATTGAGAACCATTACTTTGCTAAATTAAACAGAATTATTCAAGTCGAACAATATAGTTGTTATAGTAGTTGGTTCATGCGGTAATACAACAGAAGTTTCGTTAGGGTTCCACTTCTGAATGCATAACTTACACCTCTGGTTACTGATCCAAACATATAAACATCTTTCATCTGGATTCGTGGAAATATATAAACAGGCGATGTATTTGACTAGGTCTTGTCTCCTTCCGGTAGTGTTGATCTCTTCAAAAGTTCTTTACTCTTTGCCATAGAATCTCTCTAAAGTTGGAAGTTAACGTTGAGATCTATTTATTTTTTTTAACACTTTTGTATTTACCGTTATTATTTTTGATGACAGGTTAACAACTATCTTCTTTTGTGGTTCCTGTTTGTTCTTGTTTCATATCTTTCTGTCAATTTTCTATTTTTGCGTTTTTTGGCATCTTCAAACTATTGTACTGCTGACGTCCATGTGAAACGGTCTATGACATCCTAGTGTTCCTTCTTTACTGCGTTTGCCAACATCAAATGTAGGTCAAGAATACTCGTTAATAGTATCTGCAGTTTTTTATATACTAAATAAATACTATTTTTCAGCAGTGCTTTTTCAGCTTTCCTTGATAACTTCTTGACTGCCTTAGTTTGTATGTAGTGATTCACTTTTACAAAAGTTGGTATAATGTTTTGGTTTTTGAATCTTTGTGGAAAGACCAAATTTAATAACAGTTAAAAGATAAAGATATTATATTAAACATTATTCAATTTAACACAAAAGAAACCCGTGACGTTACTGTCGTTTTGCTAAACTTATTTTCTTATTTCAACACCCTTCCTCATTGGCATATTTTGGTCAATGTTATTGCATTATGTAAAAGCTGTAGTCTTGACTTAAGCAACGGTTTTGTCATTAGATCTGCAAATCGTCTTCAAATTCAACATTACATCATATGAACGTTAAATTCAAGCAACTTCTTAAGGAGTTTTGCTCGCGGCTACCGCTTTTGTCGATATTGCAGTGGATGTCTGTCGTCGACTAAGTCAAGAATTTGCGCCATTAGCAAACAAATCCTAAAGTTGAGTGCTCTGTCGTCTCATTGCTACCATGATCTGGTCTCAAGTTTTTGTGCCCGTCATTAAATATATTAAAAACCCAACAACTTTTCTATATGCGAATTTAATGTTCAATTCTTCATTTTCTCTTCCTAATTAAATACTTTCTTTAACTGTAGTGTTGCAACTAATTTACAGTTTTGCATTTTCAAGCGGCTAAGAATTTTCTTTCTATGAGTAAATTAGCTTACTTGTACTGCAGAACTTTCATTTCTTTCAATCTCCAAAACAAGAAAAATAGGAAACCTATTTAATAGTAATTTTAATTTATCACTGTAAACTGTCTAAAAAAATATTATCTTAATTTATAATTTGTTAAAATCCATCAAGGTAGAAGATTAATAGAAGTATGTCTTCTCCAACTTGTTTTATGGAAAGGCAAAGATCGGCATGGATTTTTTAAAACCAAGAACTTCTATGTAATTATTAAATCTCTGATTACAAGATCTAGGTGCTTGTTTTAGTTCATAAACGCTGCGTTTAAGTTCATCGACCATGCTAGCTTGATCTTTATACTCTACCGGATTCTTATGTACACTTCTTCATTTAAGCTCTCGTAGAGAAAAACAGTACATATGACAAATGGAGTTAATGACATGTTGTTGTAAGCAGAAATAGTCAGCAGTGACCTAATTGTTCCTCTTTTGGTTACAGGACTGTACGTGTCATAATAACCATTGCATTTTCAAGCTATGTATCTATCAATGGATCCATCCAAATTGGATTTAACTTTATACACCCACTTACATAGTATGACATTTTTACTTAATAGTGCGTCTTAAGCGACTGCATTTTATTATGCATTGCCAAAATCCAATTTTCTTTTTTCTGACAAATAACAGCTTCTTTGTAACATAGTGACTTTTTTGGTTTATTGATTTCTGTCGCAACTAACATAAAAAAGTCTATAATACAAACAGGTTTGCTCAATTGTGTTTTTGCTCAATTTTTTTCTCATTTGACATTCATCTTTCTGGTCTTGTTCTACTATACTAGGCTCATCTTTTGTTTCTGATGGTTCTATTAACCCATCATTTCGATTAGTTTGGTTTTAAATTTAATTTTTTTTTAAAATTTCGTCTTTTTCTTTTGTCTAATGTTCAACATCTTCATTATTAAATAAGTTTTTTAATTCTTCCTCGTCATTAACAAGCTTAATTAGTTGCAAAGAAAAGTATGTAATTTTTACTTCTTTTGGAACTTTAAAGGATTTAACTTCATCTCTCAATCTAACAATTTTCTGTTGTATTGTTGACTATATTTTATAGCTATTATCGTTTTCATAACACATGTGGGTACGCTTACAAGTCTTCTTGTCCATTTTCCTACGTCTACTTTTAGGAACATGAGTTTAGCAGGTGCTATCTATAACTCTTAAATGTTTCAGGTTAGACTTCTTCTAATACTAAACTTCAAGAATTTTTCATCTGCTCATGATTAGCTTGTTCTGTTTAGTATATGCTGTACTGATCATTTATACCCAAAAGTTTGATTAAATGATTCTTCTCTGGCGCGAATTAAAGCTTTTTAGTTTCTACAACAGTCTTATTATCTTTTTCAAAACACTCGTTTTGTTGTGGTGTGTATGGCATTATTAATCTCTATCTGATGTCACGCTGGCTTAAAGTTTTTTTAATTTTATTGTTTAACTTACCACCATTGTCTGACGGAAGTTCTTTCTGCAATACTTTCTGCTTTTATTTCAGCCAAACCTATAACCAACTTCTCTGCCACTTTTGATTTTTGTTTAATAACATAGATAAACCAGTACTTGCTAAAAAAGTAGTAGCGATAACCAAATAATGATTTTTCAAATGCTCACAGACATCGGTGTGTATACGCTCACCAGATACTTCGGCTTCTTCTCTAATTTTGAATTTTAAAACATGAGTTTTTCTATAAACACAGACAAACGTTTACAAACTTAATTGCAATACTCTTTCTTACAATTAAACTCACTCTTAGAATTTCTGTTTTGTGCGGACAAGACCATACATTTTGTAGTAAAAACTCTTATGTTTTCTTGATCCAACGGGATTTCACTGTAATTGTGCCATAATCCAAGACTGCCACTATGTTACAAGCTTTTGCTGGTTTTACGAACCTCCACGGACAACTCTCAATAGTCGGAGACGGAGGGGGTTCATAGATACATAAAGATAATTAAGGGCGCCAGAGCTTATCCCAAAAGCGACGTCTGTCCGCTCACAACAGAATGGTAGCACTTGTAACAAGATTTTAGGTTCGTAATTCCTCTACTCAACTGTTCAAGTAGTCAAAAGTAATTAGTTGGTAACGATAGCCACAGGAGACAGGTATGTTGTCAGAACCGCTGATAATGATCACAGAATATAAGACTTCTTAATACAGAAATGCTATTAGCATAGGCAACACACTGTACATAAGTAAACTACAGTAAAAATATATAGCGAAGAATAGTGTGTAGTAAATATCGTTTACATAATTAGTAATATGGCTTTCACATTAAATTATCACAATTATTAAGGGTAGTATACAGCATACGTAGTATACGCAAATTTCTAATTAGATGATATCACAATTACGGTAATCAGTTCGGAAATACTATTAGTGACCGTTCCGTGAGTAACCTCGTTGACGACGAAAGAAAAACATATAAAAGCACTTACCATCAATACAGGAATTTCCGCAGGTGCAAAGGAAGTACTTCCCCCGACACATAACCCTGTAAATAATTTGAAAAGCAATTCGTGTCAACCTAATATCTCACGAAATCCAAATCTACAAAGTCATTACTTAAATTTAAAAGTATACATATTACACAACCCGAAAATCGGATGCTGATATACCCCTTTTCGTTGGTTTAATTAGTTATAACCATAAGCTGTCTGAAGAAGAAATTAGTATCGTCCATCCAAATCTTTGTCAAGGTTCATTCACTCGTACATAGATATCGAATACTGTAGCAATCTTTGACCGGGAAACTCCGCAAGACCCCCAATTTCGCAGCGTGAAATCGCCTTACGCTGATGCTCGTATACGGCAACGTGTTCACGTATTTAGCGGTCGTTTGCGATAGCCATTTTTTCGATAACGTACCAGATGTTAAATGAAGGAATGTAAAATGGCTGTTAGAAGGAAAACAGAATTACGATCGAAATTGTTACTAAAAGACGACAATCGCTTACCCTGTAACGCGTTGAAGCAATCAGATCCTTTTCTAATTAGAATTGGTTTTCTAGATGATAAGATATAACATAGCTATTCCATGCGTACAGACCATTTTATAACATGCCCGTGTGACTTTCCGTAAAATTAATCGCGCCGAGTAACGAACGTTAGAGGGCGTAAACCCGAATCTACTTTTACGTTGAAAATACATAGGCGTGCGCCAAGGAAATTTCGTCTGTAGCCACATAGGCGTGCATAAAGAAAATTCGACCGTAACAACTACATTTCCATTTGTTGTACTGACTTGGTGATGGCTATCGAAACCAATCAGTTTGGTTGGTAATATAACTAGTTATTAATGTTACTTGATTTTTTTGCATTGTATTTTTGTTTGTCGAGTTTAGGTGGCTTTTTATTTAGGGCAATTTTGAACTTCACGTCCTTTGCAGTCATTACAGGTAAAGTGTTTCTTTTTACTTATTATTTGCAGCACCTCTTATTTTGCTTCAGTCTTACTCGATAACGTTTTCTCATATTCACACAGCTGATTTGTTAATTTGTTCACGTCCTTACTTGACATTAGAACCAAGTTAGACTTAAATGAGAAATACTCAGCAGGAAATTTTTCTAAAATTTTGCAAATTAATAGACTTCCAGGTAATTTGCAGTTACACGTTTTTCGAATAGTTATGTTGTCTTTGGAGATTTCTTTATGTAGATGATTTCTCTTGCAGAAAAACAACTTTTTCCAAAGTTTATTGTGTCATATTTACAGTCAAAATGAATACTATTATAGTCTTACAATTTTTTTTATACATGGATACTGCTTCTACTGTTCCATTCTCTTTTAGAAGTTTAGATCCATTTAATTTACCTTTGAGTATTTCCATTCCAGCTTTAAGCAATTTGTGCTTTTGTGTACTCCACCTTGCTTTTTCTTTAAGCAATCCTATTTCAGTTTTACTCACATCCATATTGTTTTTGTAAAAATTTCTCGTGTTGCTATTTCACATTTAATTACAAACGTTTTACTTACTTTTGTTTTCTATGCTGTCAGCTTCTTTAGGATTTTCTATCAGACTGCTTCTCTGTGTAGTTCTTTCTTATATACATCGTTAATTTGCCGGTGCGCGGTCGTCGTGCTTCATCGACTGTATACGAAAGTCGTCACAATTCTTTCTAGTCGTAGCTATTAACACGGTTGACGTTAAGATGTTTTTCTGTGTTGATGGGTTTTTGAACTTTCTTCCGATGATAGTTCTTTGTGGTAGCTAATACTTCTGGTATCGCCATCACATTTTATTTATGGTATCACCTTTGGCAATTGATTATTTAATTATGTTCTTCTTCTTTTTTTTTCGAAAGCCTAGATGCTTTTTATACTAAGTATTGCTTTTCTTGGGAGGCTGAAGACTAGCTGTCTTTCAATCGTTTTGAAGGTCTTCCTGGTGGTCGTTTGAATGCTGCTCTATAGTTACTGGCAATTTTTGCAAGCCGGTTATTGACCATTTTGGATACGTGTTCGTTCCAGAACTTTCTGCAAGCACGTGTCCATCTTACGACATCCTCTACGTTGCACTCTTCACGTATGTTCTCGCTTCTTCTTAGATCTCTAATCGTGTTGCCCGAGATCATGCAAAGTACCTTTATTTCAGAGGTGCGAACCATTCTTTTAGTTTCAACAGTATCGGGTCTTGTTTCTGTTGCGTAAGTCATAACTAGCCTAAGACATGTTTTGTAAATCCTTAATTTGGCTTCTGTTAATATGTTTGTTTTTCCATATAGTTGTTCTTAAAGCTCTAGCTGTTCTCGCTGATTTGTTAATTTGATGCCTCACACCAATCTTAAGGTCTCCGTACAGTGCTATGGTGGATCCTATATAGTTGAACTCAGAGACTTGTTTAATTACTTTGCCAATCAGTTCCAGTTTACATCTGCGCGGATGTCTCGCAATCATCATGCATTTTGTTTTTGTAGTAGAAATTTCATGTTTAATTTTTCAGCTTCAATCTTGAACGTTTGTAATAATCACTGTAGTCCGTCTTCAGTGTCTGCGAATACTGTTGCGTCGTCAGCATAGCATATGATCTTGATATGGTGTCTTCCAAACTTGTAGCCGTGGTTTACGTTGCAAACTTGTTCAATAATTCTATACATTATTGTTGAAGTTGAATAATAGAAGGCTGAGACTGTGTCTTTGCCAAACACCCATGTTTAGCTCAATTTTTTCAGTTGTCAGAGATTTTGTTTTAATTATAGTTGTGTTATTTGTATTGAGCTGCCTTATCGTCTCGATAATGTTTGAGTGTATTCCTCTACTCTTTAATTCGTTCACAATATCTGACAAGATTACCCTATCAAAAGCTTTGGTTAGATCTAAAAAGCACATGAATGCCGGCTTGTCGAATTCTACTGCTTCTTCTGCGACCTGCCGAACCATGAATATTACGTCAACAGTCGAACGATTTTTCCAAAAACCTTGTTCTTCACTTATTTAGATATGGCTGAGAATGCGTTGTTGCAAAAGCCGAGTAAATACTTTCATGGATGTATCCAGTAAAGATATTGTTCTTTAGTTAGATGGTTCTGAAGATTTTCCTTTTTTAAGCAATGGTATAGTTATGCTGTCTTTCCATCTTTCTGGTGTTATCGCCTCTTCTAAAATTTTGTTATACATATTAGTGGCTAACTTTATTCTCCCGCATTTCAGCAGTTCATTTGGGATATTCTGGGCCTGAAAATTTTACATTTTTAATCTGTGTTAGTTGTAGTATTACGTCTTCTTCGGATATTTTTTCTAGGCTCTCTATGTCCCTATCAACCTCTCTTTGTAATCTTCTTTGTTGATCCGTTGGTTCGATTTCATCTTAGTTTCCTGAGTACATGCCCTAGAAGTAGTTGGTCCATTCGACTGCCGATATGTTATTTAGTTGTACTGTTTCCTCGACTTTTCACTGCTCTAAGCATTTTCCAAATGCGCTTTTTCCTCTAACATCTGCAAACATAGGATCCGATCATAATTTACTGATGGGCAAATTTACCATAACAAAAACAAAAACTTTAACTACTAAATTTAATATCGAATCGCTTAAATCTGAAAGTAATTAATATCTCTACAGGCTGCGACTGGCTCATAAAATAGATAATGCACCTATCCTCTAACATCACACTACAAACAATGCGTAGAAAATCCTATTTAGTTATGAAGTTTATAAATGCAATTGTAGAATGACATTAGAGTACCCATTACTGAGGAGCCTTAAAAGAGCGAAATGGCCATCCAATGGTTCACTTTGGTGGAATTTTTATAATTGCATTGACTTTGCTTACTTTTGATTTTATTTTTATTTTTATTTTATTATAAACAAATTTGAATTAAACATATTTTTATAAAAACTACTCTTTTACTCAATGTAATTCAACTACGAACAATTATATGACATAAATTTTTAATTGTTTAATTTTATTATTGTATCAGTAAATTACTACAGTTAAGATTTAGAAATGTGACAAGCATGCTTTTTAATTAGTTTGAGTTAATTCCAAATAAAGCTTTTCTCGAGTTTCGCAAAATAGGGCGCGGCAATTTTGGTCAGCCGTTATTCGAGATCTTCCGACTCGTAAACACAAAATTAAGTAGTTCCAGCTTTGGCAGTCTTAAACGAATTGTTGTTTTGTACCAACGCACGTACTGACGTTTTTTCGTACTAGTTAAATATTTAAAAAATAATGTATTAAAGACGCAATTAATGCTATTATAAAGACACGTGTTGATGTAGTAGTACGCGACTATAAAAAACCCTGAAAAATTTTGTGTCAATATTAATATTTAAAATGCTGGCTAGCGATACGTCAATAAAAGTCATTTATCTACACGCACAGAATACAATCAATGCAATCAATCAATGTTAGCTATATTATCCATACATCATGCACAAAACTTATTAAGAGAATCCCAAAACACAATACTCCGCATCCAGGCTAATCATGCCGCAACGGCCTATAAATTTGGCGATACGCCAGGGCAACGCGTGCCAAGAAACGAAACTGATCAATGTATCTATCCACAAACAGTAACAACAGATGCCCTACCTAATGAAACTCTCGAAATTAACCAATCGTTAAAATCATTTTAATAATGAGTACAAAAATGCTTTGCTTAGGCGTGCCGCTTCTGTCATTATCGCAGTTTCTTCTCCACGTTTTTTGTTATCAAGAAACACAAACAAAAAGAAACATTAAGTCAGTTCTTTCAGAATGTTTATTCAACTTGTAAGATTTTTTTCTCTATCTCAAGCACGTAATACACGTAAAATGTAATAATCCATTAGTTCCGAGATATAACAATAACTACATGTACATCGCTAAAAAGGGAATTTCGTTTTATTGCGCGCTTAATTTCTTTTGGCCGCAGATTAGTCAGTTGTTTCTGTGTAAAAAAATTTTTTAATGGTTGTTGCGCTAATCCCGAGATCGTAAATAAATGATGACGCAGGAAATGCAAAATTTGCGTCGAGTTTCATCTTGTAGGTACTCCCCATTATTTCGGGACGCATTTATTAATCATGGCTGGTGATCTGTACCTGCCGGAGTTTTGTGCGAGTTCGAACGTGTATGTTAGAGTCGGTCATATATTATACATATCGGAGTGGGCGTATAATTTCCTGGCTTTGCTGACCCTCCCTTCATATTACATGAGCGTTGAGGCGCTCGCTATTTTCCACATTTCCCCTACAAAACCCGTTATAACAAACAATAATACTGGCTTTAACCACGAAACCATGCGAGGAAGAACTATAAAGTGATTCTCCGAGAATAGTTTACCAACTCGAGTACATTATGTGGTCGTGACCCGCTTCCAACTTTGGGATTCGTTTTACATTTTATGTTGATTAATTGCTTCAAAATTCTCTATTCTGATATAACTTTTATTGTAAAAGTTTTTTTTTTTAAACGGAATTGAAAGAAAGTATCGAAAGTGTAATCAATCATTGTGCGAACGGACTGTTTCTTTCACATATATTTATCGATCGGTAGCCTTAATCACTGCAGGAGAAGCTTGTGTAGATGTAACACGACGTTGGTTCTTTAACTTTTCTGCCTATTTACATAAATTTGTTTTATATTATCAGTTTTAGACGCCAACTAAAAGTTCTAAACAGTAACTTAATCTGAGAGAGGTTTAATGGGTTTGATGTTTATGGAAAGTGCGTCATGTTTTGTGAGAACCTAAAACACTTACGCTATAATTTTATATACATTCAAGATGACTTCATCAAGAAACTAACATAAACATTAAGTCGCAAAGCAACTTGAAGATGGTTGAAAAAGGGCGAGCTTTTAAATTTTACGCGTTTCGATTTTATCAACTAAAATTTACCTGACGCAATCAATAGTTTCTAACGTAACAAATATTTTTGTTATTATTTTAAATTCTTTACTATAAAATTTTTGAATCACATTTTTTTAAAATCTATTTGAATATGTCAGCATGTAACGCAATTGAATTTTGCAGTTGCTACAAAATAATCGAAAAATTTAATGGTATCTGACCATACATAGTAACCAGAAATACGCTGTAGAAAAACCTTTAACTAAACGTTATTTATTAGTTATCAAATACTTTTAAGTCAACATACCAATGTCGCATGTATTTGAAGCTGTAAAAAACGTTGGCAATAATAAGATATTTCAAGGTGGTTTATTTCGGCTTTATGTCGTTTTTCAAATAGATTTTACAAAATTTATTAACTTTTATTGTAACTTACTTCAACATAACAAATCATATAAAGCACCAAGCTAGCTTACATAATCTATTTACATAAACAACAATAAAACATTTAGAAATTTATAATTAGGGTCGTAGCAATTGTATTACAATTGATTTTTTTTACATTAGATTCATGATCAATCATTACAACTTTGTAAATCGTAACCGAACGTACATAGAAAAAAACCAGAGCATACGTATCTGACAAAAAAAAACAAAGAAGCACCTTTGCTAATTACAAGTTTTTCTAATTAAAAACGAACGCATATTTAGTTAACAACAAAATCGGATAACCAGCATAACGACAAAAGCAGTAAACACAAACACGTTGATGAAACGTTGTTAAAAAAACTAACCAAACGATGTGAATTAACTATCAAGTATCTTTAAGTCAACATACAAATGTCGCTTGTTTTCTCTGAGGTAGTAGGCTAGCTCACAATTCATTTACAGAATAAAAAATAAAATATATAACAAAGAGACATATTTACAAATTTATAATTAGAATCGTAGAAATTCTATCCTGCTCTTAAATTTTATTTTAATTTGAGAACTATTTAACTTTACGATTTAGACGTTACAATATTTTTTATACTGCTAAGAAGGTAAATATAGAAACCCAAAGCAATAAGCTAAAACTAATAATTATAAGTTATTCACATATGTTTTCAAAAGTTGTATCACTTATTGTCTTGCATTTTAATACTTTGAGCTTTGCTATCACGTGACATGCAATAATATAAAATATTTGAAATTTGTAAATTATTTGTGTTGTAGAATGATTTGATTAATCTGTTTCACATTAGATCATTGGTCAATAATTACAACTTTGTAACCAAACGTACATATCAAAAAACGAATTCATACGTATCTGACAAAAAATTGTATGTAGAAAAAGAAACGTGTTGTAACGGAAAAACTAAAACAAAAATTCTAAAGTTACAACATTCGTAAAAACAAAGAATTACATTTGTATTTATTACAGATTTTTTAAATTAATAACAAACGCGGATTGTCAGCGTAACGACAAAAGCAGTTCCCACAAGTTCAAATTTAACATTTTAACTTTTACCAAAAGTGGAACAAAAGATGACTTAAAAAATGGCTACACATCATTCATGAGTATTGCGTATCATTAATTGTTTACTCAACTAATGTAAAAATGTTAAGTTAAATTAATTAAATAAATAAAGAATGTATCTTTACGACGTTTGCGTATTAATATTTTCTACCGATGATTGATAAATAATAATTGTCTATGTTAAAATTGCGTTAATAAATAACGGAAATAATACTGACAATAGAACACGTTAAAATCGCGTTGATAAATAGCATGAAAAATACTGACAATAGAACACTGTTATATACAAGATTATAATCTTCAGTAACTTCAACGTGTTCTAATAATGTTGATTTCACCAACATAAGTGTACCAATGGTTGATCAATAATAATTATCAACGTTAAAATTGTTTTAATAAATAACGTGGATATTATTTACAATGGAACACTGTTATATACATCGTTACAATTTTCAGTAATTACGTTGATTTTATCAACATAAGTGCACCAACCAATAATAAATATCAACGTTAAAACTGCGTTGATAAATAACGTACAAAATACTAACAGTTAAACGTTGTTATATGCAACGTTATAATCTTTAGTAATTACTTTGATTTTACCAACATAAGTGCGTCAATCGTTGATAAATAATAAACATCAACGTTAAAATTGCGTTGATAAATAACGTAAAAAATACTGACAATAACACACTGTTATATACAAAGTTATAATCTTCAATAACTTTTTTGTGGTTTAAGTATGCTGATTTTACTAACATAAGTGCACAAATAGTTGATAAATAACAATCATCAACGTTAAAATTGCGTTGATAAATAACGTAGAAAATATTGACAACAAAATGTTGTTATATACAAAGTTATAATCTTCAGTACTTATTTTGATTTTACCAACATAAGTGCGCCATGTTTGATAAATAATAAACATCAACGTTAAAATTGCGCTGATAAATAACGTGAAATACTGACAATAAAACACTGTTATATACAATAGCAAAGGCTTCCACGGTCGGAATCTATACTAACATTAGAATGTCTTCCGGGTTTGGAGCGTGTCATAATTGCAACCGAAGCTGCCAACGTTTCGCCCACTTTCGTAAGGGGCTTCATCAGGGCGTGAGATAAATCGCAAAACTCAAACAAGCAATCGAAATCAAACTAAGAACTTCTCAAAAGTTAGGTTATCCACTTGTAAAACAAGCCATAACCTAAACTATGAAAAGGTAAGAAAGAAAACGATAACCTGAAAAAGCAAACGAAAATCTAACAAAAAACCACTACCGAGTTAGGTAATCAACTTGTGAACCAAGCCAGATTCTAAACTAGGTAGAAGTGACTTAAGAAGAAATAGTCTCCGTATTTAAAGGAACAGGATCGTCACGGATGATTAAGCTCGACCCTGATTGGGTTACGGTTGCTAGGGGGCGTGTTTTTGTTATTCTCGAAATTTTCTGTTGAAAATGAATGGAGATTTGGCAATCAACGAAACATTATCAAAATCTATCTTGTGACCTGTAGTAAAATGATGTTCAGCGACAGCAGACTTGGAAGTATACCTTTTCCTTATACAACGATCATGTTCTGAAATGCGAGTAATGACGGAACGACCGGTTTCACCAATGTAGACTAAACCACAAGAACAGGGAATTTGGTATACACCTTGAGACGAAAGTGCAGCTTCGGTTGCAATTATGACACGGTCCAAACCCGGAAGACATTCTAATGTTAGTATACTGTTATATACAGCGTTATAATCTTCAATAAATTTAATGTGGTCTAAGTATGCTGATTTTACTAACATAAGTGCACTAATAGTTGATAAATAACAATCATCAACGTTAAAGTTGCGTTGATAAATAACGTAAAAAATATTTACAATAGAAAGCTGTTATACACACGTTTTAATCTTTAGTAATTTTAACGTGGTCTAATGACGTTGATTTTACCAACGTAAGCGCTCCAATGATGGACAAACAATAAATATCAACGTTAAAACTGCGTTGATAAATAACATAAAAAATACTAACAGTAGAGCACTGTTATATACAAAGTTATAATTTTCAATAACTTTACCGTGGTCTAATGATCTTGATTTCACTAACATAAGTGCACCAATGGTTAATAAATAACAAACATCAACGTTAAAATTGCGTTGATAAATAATTCTTCGTACGTTGTTTTACTGGACTTGGTTTCTCTCATCTTTTTGCAAGTTTTGCTAGTGGTCTAATCACTTCCGGTGCTTTTTTTACCAGTCTTGTGTATTTATTCTAGAGATGCGTTGGCCCTCATGTTACGATATCTTGAATGTTGCAATGTTTTCTAAGGTGTGATTTCTGATGAAATCTGGTCTTCTTGTTTTTATTATGAATCTCATTTCAGTTGTTTTTATGCTTGTTTTGTCTTACTAAAGTCTGCTCTGGTTTCTATAGTCAAAGGTTTCAGGCAGATGTTTCGGTTGCTTATAGTGGCTGCCTTTAATTAAATGCCAGTGTTAGTTTTATAATTTGTTACGGTAAAACGTAAACTATGCACTTGGCTGAATTACGACTTATTACCTACAACTATAATTTACAGTAGCAAAGTTTGAAACTTGAATCAATTGACAGATTAAAATTAGCGTGAGCTGCTTGTGACAGCAAACGTATGTATATTTGGTAGTCGTACATACGATCAACATAAAAAAATTTTAAATACAAAAAAAGTACTTACATTGATTAGAAAAATGCTGTTAGCGCTAGTAGCATACAAAACATATTCTTAAAATTCTGGAAAGCAAAGCAATAAATATACTACGGTGGTATCACAAATAGACCGCAAAAGTTACATCCGATGTTAATATACATTGTGCGTTAAGATTCCAATTCCAATTTTTTTTAGTAACAAGTGTGCTGGAAAATCTTCAAGACCATTTGCCCAAGAAGAAAATGCTAAAATTGACTTTAATGAATAATAGTTGCTAACATTGTTGTGTATAATAAGCAATGACCTGATACAGGAATTCTTGCTATCGTAGTTATTGACGGTTAGTAGAAGTAATTAACAGTAACTAAGAATTTCATGAGTTAACACATGATGGTAACAAAATGCTGTTAGAACAAAAAAATTAAATCTCAACGTAAAATAGAAAAGCATCTTTACCTCAGCGATTCTTCCACATACAACTATTGAAATTTTAATTAATTTGAACGATCAATAAAACAGATGTTTAAAGATTCTAAATTAATATTTTATTAAATATTTCCTTAACAGGTGTTGTTTTCTTAACGTTAACACAAACGGAAAAATAGCAAGCAAATCCAAAATTGCAGCAAAATTAATTTAGCGCAACAAACTATAACAAGTTTAAAAAAAATTTACAGCTAATTTTTAATGTACATTTGACGGTTATTTTTGGATACTGAAATAATCATTTTTGTATTCAATTAAAAATTTGTAACAAGTGTTTCTTCCCGCGGGCCCTGCTGGTAACAATCACAAAACTACGGCTAGCTGAAATATCAGTGAGCTGACGTGGTTAAAAAAGCGGGCGCCACTCCTAACGTATCCGTAGAATCCTTTATTCGAAGACACCAAGAGTACATACGAACCTATTGCTGAAAAAAGTAGGCAGAGGAAAAAAACAAACAACTAACAACAAAAAAACGCAACAAATTGGTTGTATATTTTCATGAATAGCGAAGCGTAATCGTTTAGGTTAATATTAGCCTCTAAGCTTGGAGTTTCTTAACGTAGCAACAGTAACACACTCCGAAGACTTTTGAAAAGTGCCAGGTCGCTTAGTTCAGCTCAACATAACCATATATACTAATATTATTAATAAAGCTGCATACTGAACATAATTAAAAAAGTTGTAGGTGTAATCTAAAAAAAAAAACAAGTAAGTACGTAACACAGTTGCAAAATTAATACAGTTTATAACGCTGAAAACGTAAGGTAGTAAACTAGATACAAACAGAAACTTTACAATTAGCAACAACTGGTCGAAGTCAAAATCTCCTGCCATGGTAACCCTTGACGTCAGCGACCCAATTTTAATTGCACCGGGTTTTAAATGGTCTACTAGAAATTAGTTATAACAAAAAAATAATGTTACGATAGTCTCTATTTTACTTACAAGCCGTTTAGTACCAAAAATCCAATCTAAAACTTCCAAAAACGAAAAATTTTTTTTTGGAACGCATTCCAATAGCTAAAAGCTTTAGTAACGACGATGTAAAATTAAATTGAAAAAAAATACTGACGATTAAACACTGAAAATTTTGACGAAATAAAACTACTTGCAGCGGATGTCAAACGCAAAATGGTACGCAATGAAGTGTGTCCACTCGTTTAATTTAAAATGCAAACTGCGCAACTTTGTTATTAAAGACACGTAACATTTTTTTATAGATTACCTTAATTATTGTATCCTTTCATTATTTCTATCGTATCCATTACTATATTAAATGGCAATAGGCTTAGGTATTACCTTGTCTAATTTTGGTGTTGACTAGAATGCTTTCTGTTATTTTAACTTTGGTGGAACATATCGACTTCATTTCTGTAATTCTGATAATTTTGGAATGGACATTCTTCTCTTTTATTATTTCTCACATTGGATCGTGTTATTCTATCGAAGACGTTTGTTAAATCCACAAGGCATAAGAAAGCTAGACTATTAAATTTAATTACTTTTTGGTAATCTGTCGTATCTGTGGTATATCCATTATTTCTGAATTGTTGCTGTTTCTCTTTAAGCGGCACTAGATCACATATAGTATTGGAAAATATTTTCGTAAAATTTTGCTATTATCTCTAATACAACCACTCTCCTGGAGTTCGTTAGATACCTGGACCTTGTGTTTTTGTTTTGGTAAGGATTGTATTCTTGTCAAAGCTATACACTTTAGTACACATATCGATCTGTAAAAAATTTATATCAGTGTATTCATAGATCAGTTTTATTTGTAGATCTTAACAATTTTTAGTTCTTTTCTAACGCTACTCTTTCATGTTCAACATTGTTAAGTTATAGACGCTGGAAGGTCAATCAATGGGAAGAGATTGAACAATATACTCTACGCGGACCATACCGTTGTGTTCGCTGATTTTCTCGAAAGTTTTCGATAGCTCTGAGTAGGGATTACCTCTTAATATCAAAAAATCCAAGTTCATGGCAAAGAAGTTAACATAACATACAACCCGATCAACTGGTAATTATTAATCAACAAATTAATTAATAACAAGTTACACTTATTTGTATACTACGATTATTGAACAATGGGATCACTCTGTATAAATGAAATGCAGCATAGAAAAAGAAAGAGCCATTTTTACTAAAATGGGAAATTTATTTAACAGCAGAGACCTTAATTTACAGAGCTTACTATTTAAACGTTGTATCTGGTTTGTGCTTCTATATGGTGCCGAATCCTGAACCTTGACGGAAACGTCCACAAAAAAACTTGAGGTTTTTAAAATATGGTTATAAAAACGAATTCTTAGAACTTCATGGGTTGGTCACGCAAACTAAAATATTTCGGACACACATTGAGAAACCAAAAAAGATATAGCTTGTTTCAGTTAATACTCAAAGGAATGGTTCTAGCCAGAAAAAGACCTAAAATGCTCAAAATCTCCTGGTTGAATTTGGTTTTCTATGTCTACACGTGAACTGTTTAGAGCAACAGTCAGTAAAATGGATAAGCTCATTCAGAAGAAGATTTACTCTTACAAGTATGCCTCTTCCTTTTTCTGAGTATCTTTACTTTTTCGGTAAACCAAAAGTTTTTGTTTTGTTTGTTGTTGACTTTTTGTGATTCTAACTTACTTTTAATACGGTGTTAACATTTGTTGTTTTTTGTCATCGTTTGAATTATACTATTCTTTTTTAATTTTTTTTCTAGGCGTGTACTATAAAGTTGTCTCGCACTTTCATTTTTTAGTCTTTTTATATTCATTTTTTGTAGATATTAAAGTGGAGCTTTTCTGAGAAATGTACGTAACGAAACACAAAATTTTTAGAGCAAACAAGTAGTTTTACAAAATTTTATAAATTTTTGTGTCAACCAAAGCTCTGTTGTTTAAAATTAAATCGCTTGTTCGCTATTTTAACAAAGATAATTGTTGTTTTATGATCGCATTTAGTAATCAATTTTTTTAGTAGATTGCAATGATTGTTTCAATATTGAATAATTTCAATTATTTTAAATTCTTCAGTATTTTATGCAACAACATATACTTGATAGATTTGGTAGTCTAACTAATCTTGAAAATAAGTTTTGTTTAAACTTTTTACTTTAAACATCACTATTAATTGTATTGAATTTTTTATCACAACGTTGTTAATAAAAAGTTTTAATTTTTAACTATAGATCTTTGTATTTTTGTCGTAAAATAGTTTTCTTGTCGTGCATGTTTTTCATGATTAAGTTGGCGCAAATTACTATAGTAATTTTGTATTAACTTTTTTTTTGTAAATTTTTATGCGCAATTTTAAACTTGCTTTAAATTTTTGACATATTTAATTTGTAGAGATATAGGTACATGAAATTAAAAAAAATGTTTTTTTTACTAAAGTTACTTAATGAAATAAATTTAAAATAATTAAACTAAAAGCAACCGCAGCGCCTGTAAACATACTTTGAGCTTAAACTTTTGTAATTCAATAAATTGCTAGCTTCTGCTAAAATAAAAATGTAATGTAAAACGTGTGTGTAATACATATTCATTTACATAATACATAAACAGTCTCATCTTTAGAATTTTAAAATATAACGTTTCTCTTACTAAAAATATTTATAAATAACTTTATTAAACTGTTTTTTTTTTCTAAAGTTAAAACATATTTTTTTTTTAATATTAATGTTTTTTTTATATAGTTAATGTAAGTATTTCTAATGATTTTTAAAGGTAAAAATTTTTGGTTTTTTACACAAGAACCACATAACCTTCTAGATTTGTCTTTTTTAATTATTGTTAAATTATTATAGAAAAATAACAATAGTCACCTACCAGTTTTTTCTTGACACAATTTCGGAATGAGAAAATTGGTCACACGTATCTAATGTACCTACTTTTTGTACAATGCCGACAAAGGTTAAGACAGACAGAACCGTATTGGAGAGAATGAATAAAACAAAAACAACAGAAAAGGTTAACCCTTTCGTGCAGGAATTTACAAAAACGATAAATTATGAAAATAAAATTCAAAATTGTGTTAAAAACTTTATTATAAATCAAAATAGATCATATTTTGTTATGAAAAAATTTTAATCTTTTGAATAAAACGTAAAAATTGTTCTGTACAGTTTAGTGAACGTCATGCAATAAAATAATACAATATAATTAGCGCACAAATGTGTGAAAATAGAGAGTTATTGCAAAGTAAAATAAAAGTTACTTTATTAAAAGAAACTTTAAATAAAGTATCCTATAATAAAGTTTTGCATTTATTTTAACTGAGTGCTATTGCAACGTGCCTTGATTTCGTACTTTATTTTATTCTTGACTTTACTCTGGCAGTTTGTAATATAGGTTAAGAGGTTTTGTTAATTGTTTGTTAATTCTTTTTAACGAATCGACCAGAATCTTGTTATTTATACAGTTTCAAATTGAATTATTTGTTTTTTACAAAATCACAAAAAACGGATGTTAGGACTTACCTTTAAATATCTAAAATTACACACAATTATAGAAACACTACTTTCTAGAAATACAATTATTTCTCTTCTTAAAAATACAAAATCTCTCAGAACTCCGATCGGTTTGACATGACATATGTCAAAATAAGGGTGCTTTTATTAAAGTATCTCTGCCTGTATTTAATTTAAATAGAGGAGGCCTGTATTTTAATAAAGTAAAAAATTTTAAGCGATAATATCTGCGCATGCGCGTATGTCAAATAAAGGAAAACTTTATTAAAGGATCAGCAAAAATGACATTGCAATAACTCTCTAGTGTTCAACACAATCTGGACACAGATATTCGTTGCACTTTTTGCAGATGTATTTAGTGTTTCGCTTACAAATTGATGATTTGCAACGGTTTGCATTTTTTGTAGTAGTAAGCTTTGGACAGTGACCTTGACCATCAAACCTTACTTCCATGGAGGTGCGTTTGATTCTCTTTTTTAGTATAGGAGGCGTCGCAGATCTTGATCTTGTTCGACCTGCATGAGCTTTGTTCAACGTTCCGATATTTATAAGTGTTTTCGCCAGTCAAGCTTTAAATTGTAAGTAGTCTTTATCTTTACACCCATTACGTTTGTGTATAATGTAAGCATTTACCACGGCCACATCTAAAAGATGCATAAAAACTTTTATGTACCATCTTCTGTTTTTCCGGCGCAATGGATACATGGCTAGGTGTTGGTCATGGAGATCAACTCTACCCATATTCTTATTATAAAATTTAATGGCAAATGGTCGGTCAATTTCAATATTTTTGTTTTCCTTTTTAGATTACCTTCTTGCTTTGTCTTGTGGCTCTTTCCAAGCACACGCAGACGGTACAAGTATTGGTGCCTTATCATACCTCTTGGTTATTGTTATACCCTTTCTAGTTGCCACATAAGAAGTTTTTCTTGGTTCTTTTTTCATAACCTTATCTGTCGGTAATATTTTTGTGGCTTCCTGCATTCTGTTGGATCGTAAAGTTCCAGTACCATATATTCCATTATTTCTGAGTGCATCTAAAAGATCAACTGAACAAAACAGGTTGTGATTTTTATGAGAAAGATCCTCACATAATCGTAGAACCACATCTGCACAAGGTCCCAGTGGGCTTACTGCAACTATGTTCCAGTGTCCGCTCTTACCCAACATTTTATTCCCCATTTTTTGGTTTTTTTTCGGCAAATATTCTTTTATATTTATTTTGCTTTTCATGGGAATAACCTGTTCGTCTACAGACTGATACTCTTTGAGTTCCATTGCGGTAATAAAATTAGCTTAAAGTTTATTCAAGAAAGGTCACAATTTCCATAGTTTATTTTCAGTGTTTTTGGTTATTCTAGTTTTGCGTCTTTCACCCACCGGATTTTCAATGAAATGGAGGTTTCTAAGAATTTCTTCATACCTATTTACAGACATGGCATCAGCAATTAAGTCCATACATAAACTATTCTCACCTGACGAGTACAATCTAACACGTGGATAACGAATATAAGACATAACTAAATTTATACCGATAGAAATATGTAATTCTTTTTTAGTAAGGTTGATGTTTTCTTTTCCATTTCGTTGACTATATAAATTAATTTAATATACAATCTCATCCACTATATCATCAGATATCAAAGAGAAAAATATATCAATTATCGAGTTCACGTTTGCATTTATATTGGAAGTGCCTAAAAATAGAAGAATTGTTGCAGGAACTTTTTCATTATTTTGTGCTACCCAGGCGTCCTTTCTAATTCTTTTCCGTAATTGCAGTAAATTAATTTCATCTTTAGTATCATCTTCTAAAAGTTGACATTCTTCTTGAGTTTCTCCTACATCAGGAGCATCTGCTTCATTCTCAACTTCTACTAATAAATCTTCAAGTTCATCCTCCGAAAAGTCATTATGGTCATCATGGTTTACCTGAGAGGTCGAAGGAGTGCCGGAATTATGATCATCATCTGATATTGCCAATTCACCAAGATTTTCAAATAATACTGTCTATAGAATAAGAAAAAAAAGTAAGAATTTTTTTTGATAACTAAGTCCTAAACGCATGCCGTACATTGCAGTGTACATTTATAAAATGATCATATCAGCAGAAAATCGATAACTACATTGAAATGTTAAGTAATAAATAACTTTAGAACACTATCAAGGTTATGAATGATAATATATTACCTTTTTTTTCGGCAAACCGTAAGAGCTACGTGTATTCAAAGTTGGATAATTTTCTTCGTCCATGTTGCACAGCTGATATGTTTCTTGGTACTGTTCAAATGCTGATCTTACGATATTAAATAGATTATATCACCTGGCGCCGTGGTTATCATAGTCTCAACATCCGTACTAATGAACTCATGCAATCAAAAATTAAAATATATTAGTGGTTGCACAAAAAACACCGTTGCAATTTTGCGTCCTATAGTGCACGCTATGCATGAACGAGTTAATATAGAATAATAAAAATCTGACGTTTAGATAAATAA
Source organism: Aquatica leii (assembly GCA_035610365.1). Lineage (NCBI taxonomy): Eukaryota > Metazoa > Arthropoda > Insecta > Coleoptera > Lampyridae > Aquatica > Aquatica leii. The sequence continues at coordinate 1,716,181 of CM069438.1, forward strand.
AAAAAACGTAAACATTTTTGGTTTTTTACACTGAAACTGTAGTTAGTTAGTCTTTTAGACTTGTTTTTTAAAGGATTACAAAATTGTAGCACAAATCAAAAATCTTTTTTAAAATAAAACTAATTTTTTATAAACGGTTTTTTTTATAGAAAATTACTTACGAGTTTTTTCTTATCAAAATTTCAAAATGACAAAGTTGGTCACACGTACCTAATGTACTTACTTTTTGTACAACGCATACAAAAGTTAAGACTGCTGAAGCTGCTGGGCTTTTGTATTCATCTGTTCGTATAGTGACAAAGTAAGGACCTACACAAAGTTCTATCCTTACAAAACGAAAATTGTTCAAGAGCTCGGTGAAGATGATTACGACAGATGAATAGAGTTTTGCAAGACTATGTGGAATTTAGTCACTGCAAACCCAAACTTTGTAAAACATATCTGTTTCAGTGATGGATGCAGCTTCACTATACATAGCTCCGTTAATACACAATATGTGCGTTACTGGAGCGATGAGAACTTGTCAGAGAAGGTTATACTTAAGTTCTAGAAAAGCTGAATGTTTAAACAGGAATTCTTAAGCATGCTGTCATTGGGCTCATACTCATAAATTCAACACTAACTGGTGACATTTACTTGCACATCGTAGATTCTTTAATAAACGTAGGAATATAGAATCAGCAAAGCTTGATTTGGTCAACATGGTGGTTATGTATAATTCCATCTACCCCGACGTTAGATTGTGAATTCCCAGTTTGCGATGCTACCACTCCATATCTCCATTTGTATGCCTTGTTAGTGTCACACCTAACTTGGACCTTGTCTCCGGTGTTGAATTTCCAAACCATACGAATATTTATGCCTTTATTATCTTGTTCTGATTTTACGTTTTGTTTACCTAAATCAATCCTAGTCCTTATCGGTGTTTTAAACATTAATTTCACAAGGTTTATACCTGTGCTTGAATTTAGTAATTTCCTATATTGCAATAAAAGTTGACACGATTAAAAATGTAGATCTCCTGGTTCGTTCAGCATACTGCGCAATTCTTTTTTTACAACTTAGACATACCGTTCAGTTTGTCCATTTGTCGCAGGGTGGTAGGGCGCGGTGCATTTATGGTGAATTCCATTTGATTTCAGAAACATTTCAAATTCCGTCGATTTCAATTGACTACCGTTGTCCAATACCACTGTAGCTGGTAATCCAAACCGAGAGAAGATGTCTCGAAGATTACGTATAGTGGCAGTCGCTGTAATATTTTTCATCAGTATTGCTTCAATCCATTTTGAGTAAGCATCTACAATAATAAGTATGTAAGTGTTCATAAAAGGTCTTAAATAATCTATGTGGATAGGTTACCACGGAGCTGATGCATATTCCCATGGATGGTATACTTTTCTAGGAGAGTTCGCAACACTAGAGAAATGTAAACAATTTTTGCTCAGTACCTTAATGTCTGAGTCGATTTCTTTTCACCATACATTACTACGTGCGAGTGCTTTTATTTTGATAATACCAACATGAGCACTATAAAGTTCTTCTAATATTTTGTGTTGTAACGTTTTTGGTATGAGCACCCGTGTTCCCTTAAAGATACACCCATCCAACAATTCAAATTTGGCTTGCGAATAGCCTGTTGGTAAGGTGTCGCCTGTCTGTAAAGATAAATACAAACGTTTAAGCTCTGAATCCTTTAGTGTATGATTTCTTATTTCTTTCTGTGTTACTGGAAGTAGGTCAATCTGGTAAATTTGTAGAACTGATTCTGTATTAATTTTACTTGGATCTATTTCTGTAGGTAAGGGAAATCTTGAAAGATAGTCACTTCGCCTGTACTCAATTTGGTAATCAAATCCAGAGAGGAAATTGGCATAATGCAACATCCTGGTGGCGGATGTAACAGGCATTTCCTTAGTGGGGTGAAAAATTGCCGTAAGTGGTTTATTAACCGTAACCAGAATGAATTTCCAGCCGTAACAATATTGGAAAAAATGCTTAAGTCCCCAAACTATTGCTATAGCTTCCTTGTTTACGTGACGCGAAGGCAATTTCCTCTGAATACCGGTGAGATAGTACGGCACCTAATCCCTGCGGTCCCGCATCGGTAGCTCAAACTAATGGTAATTCCATATTAAAATGTGTAATGAAATGATTTTTCGGAGTCTTCTGACCATTCAAATTTGCAATCTTGACAAGCAATGCATATAAGGGTGCCAGTTTCAAAGACACGTTAGGTAGGAACCGGTGATAGTAATTTATCAACCCTAGTAACTTACGTACCTCCTGTACATCTTTAGGTCGTGGAGCGTTTTTGATCGAATCGATTTTGTCCATCATGGCATGTAGTCCTGATTCATCAATCACACCCAAATAATTAATTGATTTCTTGAAGAACTCACATTTCTTTTTGTTTAAATGCAAGCCACTGGCACGTAATCTGTCGAGGGTTTTCTTCAACCGGTGGATTGTTTCTTGATACGTCAAACATTGGACTTTAATATCATTGAAGAAGCAAGTAACTCCTTCTTATCCACTTAATAACCGGTCCAAAAAACGCTGCTAACATTTTGGTGCTATTTTTACCCCAAACATAAAGCGTTTTACCTTGTAAATACCCACATGTGTTGAAATTGCTTGTAACATTGCAGTTTCTTTGTCAACTTCCATATGGACGTAAGTTTGACTGATGTCCAGCGAGCAAAAATATTTTCCTCCTTCCATACTGGCGAATATGTCTTGTATCATGGGTATAGGATAGTTGTTATTCTGGATATGCTTGTTTATTGTGCTTTTGTAATCAGCGCTTAAGCGTAATTTCCCATTCCTCTTAATTACTGGAACTACTGCAAAATCCCAGGTTGAGTGTGTTACCTTTTCTATGATATCTGCTTTTTCCAGCCGTAAGATTTTTTCTTCAACGCGAGCTTTTAGTGCGTATGGCACTGGTCGCGCTTTCATAAATATTGGTGTAACTGATTCATCTACTAGTTTCATAAAACATTTGTAGTCCGGATTTTTCCACGTTCGTCTGCAAATTAGTCTTTGTAATCATCGAGCAGAGTGTTTAATTTCTCGTTTGTATCGTAACAGGAAACGTTTTTGATATATGGCCAGTTTAGCCTTATTCTTTTTAACCAATCTCTACAAAAGATTGCATCCACGTCCTGGTCTATAATGTAAATATCACCATGTTGTATTTGGTTTTCATAAGCAATTTGTACATTTGCTATGCCAACTGGTTTAACAATTTCTTTATTTTATAGTCGTTATCACACCAATCATTTGTATTCATTAGCTTTCAAAGTTTTCTCAGTTCCTTTCATTTTTTCTCCATATCTTTGCACTGGTACTTCTTTTTCCAGCCTTTTTCTAACACTTGTTTCAAATCTCTTTTTATTTGCAGATTCTCAAGTTGTTTTATATTGATTTTTGACGCTTATGTTCTTTTTTTGGGTTTCCTTGGCAATTCTTACTTTAACTTTATTAATTCAAAAAGTGATCGGCGGTGTTATGGTGGTTATAGTGGGTCTTTATTACTTTGGGTTTAAATGTTTATTTTTGTACAAACAAATTACTAAAAACTATAAGTAGCTCTATTTTTGATCAATCATGATATCATTTTTTGGATTTTTTTACCGGTCATAAGATTGTCTTGTCAGAAAAAAACATCTTGTGTATTTTATTATACCTATACAATAAAAATTACGTTATGTACATAGTCCATAAATTTAACTCAAGAAATACATAATTTTAGATGCAGAACGATTTGCTCATTAGATAGAAGCATAAAATTAATGAAACAATTAAGCTTCAAACCGTAGTGAAATACCAGTGAAGCTTAAAATTGTGTAACATTAACTAGCTTAACTAAAAACCTATTTAATAACATAAAAACCACTAATGCAACGAACCTACTACAGATTACAATGTTCGACTCTTAATAAATTAACCTTTTACGCATCGATAGTTAATTATCAAAAAAACGCAATACTCTGTAACCCGTCAGAATTTATAAAAAGTTCCCAACGTTTTGCTCACGTTTGAAAGACTCTTTATCAGAGCGTGAAAGGGATTGAAAACTTAAAGAAATCAACAATATTATAACAAAGAATCACTACAGAATTAGGTAATCAGCTTGTGATCCAAGCCAAATTCTAAACTCCATAGAGTGTAGAGTTTAAAATGTGGCTAGTGTTTGATTAGCAAGTGATGGTTTTTTAGACTTTGTAATTGTGAATTGTGTTTAATATTTCTTTGTTGGTTGTTTGAATGTTTTGGGTGTGTTTGGTTTCTGTAGTGGGGTGACTTTTTTGGCAACTATTATAGTTCTTGTGCTTAATTATTCTTATTCTAATAATACTAATACACTAAAGATTGCAGCTTTAATTGGTTTTTGGAAATCCTTGGCGCTTACTTAAACTTCTTATTTCTTACTTTTATCGTCGTGGGTTCGTTGAGTGATAGGTGTTTTCTGAGTAAAACTTTTTTCTCGTTTTCTGGTGATTACGCATTCCCGTTTCAAGCAACTCTTGAAAAAGATGTCCACTCTTCATAAGTACATCTTGTTATTTAGATGATTTGGTTGTGATCTGTAGGTTTTCTATGCAATTTTGCAATTTTTTTCTCAAAAGCCTGTTTCTTACGTTGACAAGTTCTTTCCCTTTCTCATCTGAGTTGAGTTTCTATGGAAGTGAGTTGAGTTTGTTATCTTTTTTGTCGTTTCTGCTGGTTCAATTAAAACTTACTGGAAGGGAAGATTTGTAACGTGTTCTTATTAATAAATCCAAAAAAAACGCAATGCAAATTTGATACCAAAAGAAAATATAAAAAAAAAACGTTACAAAGCTAATATGTATTCGATAATTAAAAAAAAAGGTACTAGCAAATCGCATTAAACAAATTGGATACAAAATTAATTACGATTTAATAAATTCTAAAAAAATTACATGTTAAAAATTTAATTTTAACTACACATTAATTAAAATTTAAATTACAATTTTTTATATATTAATAATTGCAACAATGTTTAACATGTTTTTTTTACAAAAAAATATTTAGTTAGACGTTGTTTAAACAAATTGTAATCTATGTCAAAAACTTTTTTGTTAAGCAAATTAATTAAAGTTTAAATTATTAGTTACAAACACAGGTACCCAAATTAGTCGTGAGAAAATTTGTAATTTTAAGCTTCTGTTAAGGTCGGTGTGGTATCCGTATCCGTAGCCACGACAACGCAGACAATAGAATTAAGTCTTAGCATTAATGCAGAATTAATTGTGTGAAACTTATTTGTGATTGCATTAGGTGCTCGCTTATTATTTCGTGTAGCAATTACTATAATCAACCACAGCCATATTTAATGCGTTCCGTGGAAACGTTTGATAAACACAAGATATACATAAATAGCATAATCCTTCTATTATACATAATGAACGCAAACACACAATAATGAAATTTTATTTAATTATCTGTTGAAAGGATAACATTCAACTTTGAGTAGAATTTTATTTCTATATGTAATATAAATATGCGTGCATTGCCTTCAATTTACCATCCTTTGAAATATTTATTAAACGCTTATATGGGTTGAAAACGCCAGTTTTGGGATTACTTCGATGTTTTAATTAACCCCAACGGAAAAAATCCCCATTAAAATTTCATATTTTCATTACGTCTTTTAAATTAAAACCGCCGCCATTAAAAATTTACACGATCAAATATTTTGTTTATGCTTTCTTTTTTTTTGTTAAGAATATCGACGATAAATTTACCATCTGGGACTACAATGCAGAACGTTACGTTTGTTATTGAAAATTGAATAAAACGCCTTGAGAGGTTATATTTTTCGTTTACTTTGTAAAAGAATGCAATTTTTATAAGTTTAATAAATAACGAACAGGCTTACGGAGCAGGAATAAATCACCATTACCGCATTCTCTATTTTAATGCAAAAGACATTAAACTTGGTTACACAAATGGAATTTAATTTAAAATTATTTATTTTTTAAGAATGTAACGATTACTTAGTAGCTATGTATATATAATTAACATAGTAGTACTAATTTTGTTTTATATAATTTATTACAATCTAATGCCGATGAATCAGGTTTTTAATTTATTTTTGTTTCTACTAGTAACTTTTTATTTAATTTTTGTATGAAAATATGGTTTTTTAGATTTAGAACATTAGGTACGTTATTAAAAAAGTCAAAACCTTTGCTTTTTTAAAAAATTTACAAACCTTGTCTTGTACTCCAGAAAATGTTAAAACAATGATTTAATTTGCAATTTTTTGTAGGAATGGTTACTCTAGATCTTGTTGTCTATATCTATGACATGGTTTATATTATTATATTGTCTACTGTTTGAAGTAACGTTCTGTGCTTTGGCCATGTTTTTTTCCAGGTTCTGGTTATTACTAAACTAAACATCCTTACTAATTAACATACACAATAAAAATAATTTATTAATATAAAACTACAAAGTATAAAACGTAATATAAATTTATAATTCAGATCGCAGGAATTCTATCAAACTTTAAAAATTTTTATTTCAATTTAAAAATAAACAACTTAAATTTAATTTAAAACGTCACAATATTTTTTTTTATAACAAAATTAAGATAAATCTTAAAATTCCAAAATTTGTAACAAAATCATTACAATAATATTTAATAAAAATTTATTTACAAGGTTTGGTACGTAAAGGTTTTAAGGTTACTTTATCACTTTGTTTTGCGCACTAGAATTTGAGTGCGGTCATGATCTGATTCATTTCGATGTGTAATTTTTGTAATACGTATTTTAACTTCTGTATTTTAAATCGGATTGATCTCTTATTCGTAAAGATCCATAATCTGAACTATTGTTGAACATAGACGTAGCGTCATAAATTTGCCAGTTTAAAACGTAACGCATCGGAATACATATCAAATTCGTGCATGGACTATCATCAAATTATAATAACAAAAAAAAATAACAGAAATTTATCGAAATCGTAATCGTAAAACGCATTACATAAATCGAACAAAAGAAATCGTAAAGAAATTGTGCTCGAATAGACATACTTCTTTTTTAAAAAATCGTGTTTTGCTAAGTAAGTTTACAATCAAATAGCTTATTAACTAAAATAAACATATTGTTTTTGCAGTTAAAAAAATTGTTGTATGATAGCTCACCCGAACACTTTGTGTAAATAGCAAACAAACACGATGAGAATTAAATAACTAGTTGTAAACACATCATTCGGCATTAAAATTTCATTGAAATGTGAAATATTAAATATTAGGCAAACACAACTCACGCAAGAAATTTTTTTATTTTATTTGTTAGTCCAGGACATTCAACTTGTGCTCATTTACTGCACTCTTGGCATCTTAACTACCATTTGTTTTGCTTCTATTGTGAGTAAAGCTCATTGCAAAAAATGCATGGCTGCATAATTTTTATCGTTGTTTCGATTTCTTGATTCTTACTTTCCCTTTTTCTTTCAGTGATATTTAATCGTTTTTTTACGTTTTGCTATGGTTTTGAATTGTTCTATTTCTGAAGTGTCGTTCAAAATGCCTACTTTCTTTTCTTAGTAAAATCTGTCACATTTGATGCCACAAACATCCAATCTGGAAATGTATCTATATTAAAAAATGTATCCCTGTAGTTGCAAAACCTCTGTGTGATTGTTCTTCTTAGTTAAATTTTCTGTTATTAGTTTAATTGTTGATTGTAATAAAAGACAAAAGGTTTAAAAAAGACTAAATCTGAAAGACTAAATAAAAAGAAAAATGTTATATCTGGCAAACTTGTGAGCAGCAAAAGTTTTGTAACTAAAATTTTCATCAAACATTAGCAATATCTTATTGCTCTTGTTAGATTTTATATGTTTTATAAAATGTTTTAGCCACTTTACAAATATGCCTTTAACCATTCAACAGTGGGTGAATGCAGTGAATTCCATCAACTCTTTTGTCATATTGAGATAATAAATGCTGGTGGCACAAACATTCCAGCAGCACTAACACTGCAAACAACAATACGATTTTGACTACTACGCTATTTTAGGTACAATCAAAACTAATGCCCTCTATGATTTTGCTTAATAAATAAAAATAGTTGTTTATTTGTGATTTATTAAATGCGCAATCTCTAGCAGTTGATATTGCTTCAGCTGTTCTTTAGCGACAATGTGGAATGACGACTTAAAAATCTTTTAAACGTATCCCACCCAGTCACTTTTTTATCCTTGTTAGGAGAATTGATAATTATATATTTTAACCCACTCAAAAGCTAATTTTTTAAATTGTAACTCAAAAGAAAAACAATTTTCTAAAAGTGTTACGTGTCTTACCAATTAATGTTTTTGTTCAAATGTAAATGTGAACTTTTTTTAAACACAAATAGCTTTTTTTGAAACCTATGAAAACTTATTACTACACACATTTTGACAACGGCGTCTTAAAGTCTCAAATAGAGCATGAAATGTTTTTGAAGTACGTAGCCACTCCATTTTCTTTGCTTACATAACCTTAACTGCAACTTTTATATTTTCTTTATCAACGTCTGAATATTTTTATATTAAAACAATATACGGATATTACTCACTAGTCTTTTGAAACATGCTTTCCTATAGTGAGACTAGGCCGATACTATTATCGTACTTTTGGATTTTGATAGCTTTCCTGTATAGCAGAGGTTCCCAAACTTTTTTGTGTCGTAGACCCCTTGCCATGTTTTTTGGTTTTGGGTAGACCACCTGCTTACCTGATATTAATTTTTTGTAAACTTTTAACTGCAGTGAAGTTTAGTGTTAAAAACTTAAAGTAAAAACACATGTTAGGTTTTATACATTTATTAATTGAACTTAAACAAAAACTACTCAAAATAAAATTTTGTATCTATATATAAAATATACGCAACATAAAATAAACTAAGCAATAAATAAAAGTTTTTAGTGACAAGGATGCACCTGATGCTTTAATAATAAGTTATCTACATTTGGCGTCAATTTTGTCAAGTTTAATCTTAAATCTCCTCGGCTAATGATGTCCAGTCTGTTTCTTTTTTTCGTTACCATTAGGTATGCCGATGGAAAGGAAAATAAAAATTTCCTCGCTATATTCCATAATACGGGATAAGTAACAGGTATGTTGTTTTGCAGCCAGAATTGCTGTTTTTAAACTAAACCTTAAGTTTTTCGTTTGAACTTGTATTATAACATTCGTTTCTTCTATGTCACCATATGGGATAATTATCCACGGTGGTATTACCATGGTCAAAACATCCTCAAACCTACTTTCAAAATCTGAAAAGAGGGCATTTAAATGTTGAACGTAGGTTGAAACGTCGTTTTCCTGGCAGTTTGTCTGTGACTAATTGGGGAACTGGGAAAATTCGCCTCGTCCAATATTTTTCTTTATTAGTTTAACTCTTGCAAGAAACTTTTTTGTTTGTTGTTTTGTTCAAATTTAGACTGTCGCTTTGTAACTGCAAATTAACCATATTAAATTTTATAAACAAATCTATTAAATAGGCGATGTCTATTTTCCACTTGATTAAATTGTTTTTTTAAAATTTTATTTTTAGTATCCAGAAATTCTAAAATAGTCTCAATAAGTGCAAAAAATCTTGTTAAACATAAGCTTTTTGACAGCCACCGTACTTCATTATGAAGGAGTAATTGATGAAAGTGTTCATTTTCTTCACACAATTGCGCAAATAACCGCGTATTCAACGCGTTGCTTTGGATTTGGTTTACTGCATCAATGACTAATTGAAGAGATTCATGCAATCTAACACTCAAATTTTTAGCAACTAAATGTTGTCGATGGATGACGCAATGTATTGCTAACACCCTTGACACATTTTGTTTCTACGATACCGTCCAACCATAGCAGGTGCTCCATCTGTAGCTACTGATATTATATTTGATAAAAAAATTGCTGATTCAATAAAGTAATCCTTCAAAACCGATGCAGCTCGTTTCGATGCGACCACGTCGACGCATCTATTTCGACACCGTCGTTTCGACGCGAGATCATTTCGACGCGAGCTCATCTTGACGCGAGATCATCTCGACGCAAGTTCATTTTGACGCGAAATCATCTCGACGCGAGTTCATTTCGACGCGAGCTCATCCCATCGCTAAATCACACCGCAATACCGCCTTTACTTTAAACTAAATGTAAGATATTTCGATTCGATTTCTACAATTACACTAGCACACGTATCATCAATATAGAAATAAAACCATTTTCAAATATATATTCAGAAATAATTATAGATATGAAAAAATTGTGTGCGGTGCCTCTAAGGTATTTTAACATTATCACTTTATTGCCGTAGTACCAAATCAAGTCTTTATATTATGTACCTATATTTTCCTAATTGTCTTTGACCTATATAATAACCTATATTGCATTTTTTTTATAACTAAACAAAATAAGTACCCCTAGATACAAATCGATACTTACATTACATTAAAGAAATTACCATAACGTTGAATTAATCAAAATTATAAAATTCATGATTTTAAGGACGAGTTCTCGTCGAGATGAAGTCGCGTCGAGATGAGGTCGCGTCGAAACGATCTAGCGTCGAAGCGGCGGTGTCGAAGTGGGAGCGTCGAAGTGGCCGCGTCGAAATAAGATCTACCGCTTCAAAACATGAAATATTGATTCACCTTTAGTGTCGGTTGTCAAAGTTCTTGCAAAGAGCAGTTCTTTGTAGATTTCATGATTCATAATAATACGAACATGTGCCAATAATAATGCTTCGTTACCAGGTAAAGTTGACTCGTCCAGTTGTATAGAGAAATGGGCTTTTTTGAAAATAATTACACAAGAAGCTTTCAATATCAGAACTCATTTAATCAATTTCAACAGTATTGCTTAAGGGAATTCTTTTATTGATATCAGATGCAAGTTTGTGTAAAAAAGTTTTTATAACCTTTTCAACCGCTGGAAAAATAAGCTTCTCTCCGATAATATGCGGTTTTCCGGATTTTGCTATAAGTAGCGAGATATTGTAAGACGCCCGCAAACCATCATCGTTTCTTTGTGACGTCGCAGCGAATATTCTGTCCAGCGTGGGTTTCTTCTAAAGTTTATCTTTGAGTGTTTGAAAGTATTTCAAAACTTTATCAGTTTTATCAGGGTGACATTTTCTCAGATGATCCTGCAGCTTAGATGGTTTCATAGCGTCATTGCTAAAAACTTTGTTGCACATAGGCAATTGTTTGTCCGACAATGATAGAATGAGGCCAAGTTTCAAATAATCAACACTGTACTGTATACATTTCTTTTTAGATTCGGACATGGCATCAGTCATCTGTGGGCAAAATTAATCTATTTAAATAAGACATAAATTCCAGCAGTTGTATATTAAAAAATCAAAGTCAAGATTAAATCGTATTGTCTTAGATTTTATGGCAGGCATAGACGTGCAGCCATTATAATCGAAGTGAGAAGGGGAATGTTATGAATGTTACTTAAAGTTTTAATATAATAGAACTTTAAGGAAATTTGAAAGTAACATGCCGTTAAAATAAAATATTATACAACGAATAATAATAACAAATTGTTATGCGGTTTATCTCTACGTACATTCGACTGTCATATGTAAAAATTTACTGGTTCCACTTTAGCAATAATACAAAATTTTAATTTTAATATTGAGAAGTATGTACAGTGCAATATCCATAATCCGAACTTACGTAATCCGAACATTCCAGTAATCCGAACTGGCCCACAGTGTAACGACCAATGGACAAAAGTACAATTTTTTTGTGAAGTTATTTGGTAATATATATGTAAAAGAATAATAAATGCCTAGCAAGGTCGTACAATAAGTAAATATTGACACACATACATATTTATTTATGTGACCGGCCAAAATATGCAGTTTACTTCCAAAACAATTTTTTTAAATATGTTTCCTATATGTAAACATTTAAATTCTATGAAAAAACAAATAAATGAGAGTGTGTATTGGAAATTCTTCAAAAAACACGCAGCTGTACAGTTGTGAATTTCTTATTCTCTTAATTTATATTTCAAAGTGGTAACATATTGTATGTTAATAATGAAATATGTATGTACAGTTGTCTTTTTTTAGATTTTTCCAAAAACATTTTATAATCCCAACATTTCCTTGCAGCAATTAGTTCGGATTACAGAAATTGCACCGTAATTATAATAACAATGGCTAAAACATTGAAAAAGAGACTATTGAGGAGTACTTGTGTAATTTTGCATGATTTGAATATTAACCTACTAATAACTGAAGTCATGATGGGCGTAACTTATCTATCTTTGCTAACTACGAGTACAAAACTAAAATTTAATTTAAAATAATGTACTTTCTTTTCTCCAGCACTCTCAAACAAAATAACACTGATTCACTATAATTTGTGTGATAAACTACCAGGTTATATATTTTTAAATATTTGTTTAGTACTTTTCTTTTCAAGATTTAGGAAACGAATATACGTATTTGTCTCACATTCGTATTTATAGAGTGACGAATTGAACAAGTCAGTGCAAGTTTGCAAAGCTCTGAGACTGCGCGTATGCTTGTAACAAGATCTGGTATATTATTATGTGCAGGTTTTTACAAGTTCAAAATGTATTTCGACCACAAAACGAATGCCTACATCCTACAACTTACACAAATTTATAAACATATATAATAATTTTTTTACTTCATAGGTACTTTTATAAATAATGTCTTTATATTATAAGATAGTATAATGTAAGTAAATGGTACTATTAGCGTATGTTGAGATCCACTATTGTAGACCCCCATTTTCACTTCATGAACCCCCAATTTTTTTTTCGCTCACCTAGACCTCTTGCAGATTGTCATAGACCCCTGGAGGTCGATATAGACCACTTTGGAAATCGCTACTGTATAGTATGGACCAAAAAGTGTTTAAAAAGTCTTTCGCAACAACCAATCTTGTATTTTGTTTTCTTATGTCCGTTTTATAATCTTTTATTCAGATAACAATGTTGCGCCTCGTTTGTTCTATAAGCCAACTGACATGAACAAAGGATATGATGGTTTCCTCGTTTCTCAGGTTGTTTTGTTGTTGCCTTTAACCTTAACCTCTTATGTGCGAGTGCATAGACCGTTTTTGCTCAATTTACTAATAAAGTTTCTTGCACTTCCAGTTGTCCCTAAAAAGAAAAATAATTAAAACCGTGTAGATGGATTTTCTAACTACATGTTGGACAACAAGAATAGGCCATGCACAAAATTAAACGAATAACAAAGGACACATCGTCAAAATTAGTGTTAGAATTGGTTTCTTAAAAATAATTTTTATTTGTACTATAATTAAAACCTGGTAGTAATTTAGCAACGATAAAATCAATCGGGTTGTATTTATACAAACCGTTAAAAACAAATAATAATTAATTAATAATAAATAATAATAAAGTTGATATTATTTAAGCTGTTTTTACTTAGTTTAATTCTTACTTTATTTTAAATATATGATGTTAGTATTCATTTAATTTAATTAAAAATTTTTTGTTTGTTAACATGTTGTCATTTTACCCAATAGAAGTTAGTGCTGTTTTAACACGTGTTTTTATATATCTGACAATTTTATTAAGTATACGCTTATGTTGTGTGTTTTATGTTTTGTTAAATTATGAGTAATCTCGTAAACACAGGAACTGAAGAAAAGCTTGCAGCTTTTTGTTGTTGACATGATATGTTATTTTTAACTTGTGTGTATAATTGTATTTTATATAAATTTATGTGATAGTAGTGTATCGCAAAGACAAAGATTCAAACTATTTAATAGTTTTCTAGTTTAAATTACCCAAAGTTTTCGTTTCAACCTCGCACGAGCTTAATTGAGTGAAATTAAGTGTTAATTAGATTAATGTTATCAACTATCAGTTTAAATAACTCAAAAGCCGAGCACAATAACATACGCTGCACGATTTCCTTACAATTATACAAAGCTCTACCAGAACAAGAGCAAAAAGCTCGCGCAGCTAATTAAACTTAATCCGTTCCTTTCGCTATGCATTAAAAACGACTACAAGCGATATATTAAACGCCACTTTGTTTCATTTTTTCCTGCATTAGTGCGTTAGCGAGTAATAATTAAAGAGCCGCGCATCGTCATCAAAATAATTCTATCATAAATATTAAATTCAACCTTTTGTATCCAGAAGTGGAGTAGGAAACGCAGCCTGTTAATTACATGGGGTGACATCACAAAGTGCACTTACGGGAATGCAATTATACGTGCAGAATGATTAATATAAGAGTGGTTCAGTACGGTTAACAAGAACTACTAAAACAGCATCATCTACACAATAATGGAACAATACAACATGTAATATCCTATAAAATATTAAATGAGCGCGACATTCATTGACTCAAATTTAAATAATGAAATACCTTCTAGCGCTCGCTGCCATTTCGTCCTACTTGATAAAAAAAAATCTTTTCGAAAAGGCGAGGTTTTAATTAAAAGCTCTTGTTTAAAATTTTCTAATAAGATATTTGCATAAAACGACGCGTTTATTATATTGATCGAACTCAATTACGTTAACCAAACGAAACCGATTGGATAATTGTATTTAACATGACACGACATCAAAGTTACATGTTTCATCAACGGTTTTTAATCGAACGTTTTTTTTTGCGCAACGCTTAAAATTGAATGTAAATTTGTCGAAAATTTTTACTCTTCGCTAAGTTTAATTAAATTGTCTTGTTGTTTTGACAAAATAAATTAGGCCGCTTTGTTCTATTGTTAATTAAATTTTTGATATGAATCTACATTCTATGACAACGTTCTTACGTATTTGATGAAATAATATTTTGTCAAGTTGTATTGTAATGTATAATTGTTTTACAAAAGAGAGCGGTTTGTGTTTTCTTTGTTGAAATTCTCCTCTTATACGTTGAATTAACAAAATTTATAATACAATTTAATTATATGATAATGACGTAGAATGCTTAAACGTCCTCTTAGTTTTCACTTTCAATGCTATTGTTATGTTTAAATGACTGAAACAAAGTGTTTCTTTAGAAAAATTTACTACGTTTCAATTTAATAATTTTTGAATTGTTTAAATACAGCAACATTGCATTATATCAAATGCACTATCACAGTAATCGTCAAATTGCTATTACATTGTAACACTATTAAATGTTAATTAAACAAAGCATCGAAACTAAATATTAAATTGGATTCTGGTACTAGAAGCTCGAAATTGACTTATAATTAAATACAATTGTCACATTATTTTAAAAAAAATAAGCATTAGGTTTCAAACAGACAAAAAATGTTCTGGAAAAATTTGGCAAAATAAAAAAATTCCTTGGATCAAATTACCGGAACAATGACTAGTGACGTGGGTTGAACAATGCACTAAAAGAAGACCCTACTCAATATTTGGCGATGTTATTCAACGTTTACAAATTTACATTTAAAGTAAAATTATTTTTAGTAGTCATTTTCAGAATAGTGTAATTAATTACGACGACAAATCTGGATTAATACGGAACAATGAAAGTTTTCTTTGTCAAATTTCAAACAAAACCATTTTATAAATTTTTTCGAATAATGTAAAAAATTGTGTTATAAATGTATAAATATTTTTATCATAATTTGTTCTAAAAATTTGAAAAACAGGCAATGGTGGCTAAAATGATCATAGCGTTTTAAAAATTTTATTAATCCTTTATTAGTTTCTACAAATATTTAGAAAAGTTTAGTCGTTACAATATATTTTAATATACTAATAAAGCATATAATCACATTTTTCCCTTTAGGGTTTCAATTTGAACCTTCAGATGCCTGAGGTAGGTACAAATGTACACTCAACTCAGCAAAAAACAGGACAACTTGGTTAGTTTGATTGAAGTAGCAATTGGTGTAAACTAGTATGATAAAAAATTTGTATGTCCCCTGTCACCTATATCCTGCTTTACTAAAATAGGATAAATAATCATTATTGTATTTTTCAGTAATGTCATTTTGACGCAACCACTTTGCTGATAAAGGTAACAATTTGCTTTGACAACAAAATGATTTTGTAGCTTAGACAAGACAATTCAATATGCACAGGTTTTGTTCCTACAGCAAGAAGTATTTTATATCAACTAATAGAATGTGTTGGTATTACTTATTATACTAATTGTACAAATAAACAAAAAGTAGTTTCTAGATTTTATTAACAAAATTTGTCATTTCCATTTTATTATTAAATATAAAAAAATTTTAAAAAAATCTCTAGTCGTTCTCTTCGTGTCTTCTTATCTTGGCATAGTTTTTTACAAAAATCCCTGGCACTAACCGTCTTCGTGATATTATTTTTGGATGTTGTTTTCCGTCGTACCTTATTTTTTTTGCGTGTGGAAAAGAGACATCTGCATCCAGCTTTGGGTAGTCTCTCATTCTCCATCCGCATCACGTGTTTATACCAAATCAACTGCCGTCTTCCCACTTCCTGGGCTATATCGTTCTTGATCCCAATCTTTTCTATGATCGTCAAACTTAGGTTCTTGTTTAACTTTAATATTCTGCATGATTTCTTCATTGTACCCATCTTTATATCTCTTAATTTTGTCTTATCTGTTTTCGTCCAAGCCCACACCTCTGTTTAGTATAGTACCATGCTTTCACTTTGGTGTTGTATATGTTTAACTTTCTCTTCTTTAATATGTTTTTGTGCCACTATATTCTATTTAGCATTTTTATTATTGTTTTTCCCTAGTTAATTAATGTCGTATTTCGTGTTTGATTTTGCTGTGCTCGCTTATCTTAACATTAAGATAGTGTATTCATCGCATGAAACAATTTGGCCATCTTCTGGGAGCATGTTTTTTTATTTCTCTCTAATACCTCCAAAATCCAAACCTCAGAGATCCGAAATTCCAAATTATCATTTAGAGTTGCACTTGGGTTCTGCTCAATATAGGAAAATTCAATTCCAAACGTTTAAGCTGCATCGATATGTAAAACGATCTTCTTTGAGGTGTCTTTTTTATCTTCACTTTTTTTTATGATCTTGTTTATTTTCGCTTACTATTAAAACAATGTCACTGAGTAGCTCTTGGTGACCATTGTCATCGATTCCAATCTATTCTTTTAGGCAACTTTCTTCTATTTGCACCAAATAATAAGTCAAACGAATTGAAGTAAGTCATCATTTTGGGTTTGAACTGCTGTGTTTTTAAACATAAAAGTAGGGAAACGTTTTTTATTTTTAAATGAGCGTTGGAAAACTTCTTTGGCAACTCAGTAAACCAAATCTCTGATTGTTGTTCTTTTAAAGTTTCTTTTTATGGATGTGTTCCTTTTTTCAATCAAAGCTTGTTTTGTAAAACTTCTTGGTTTATAAACGGCAAAAATGGGGTCACATTCGCGGTCAGAAAAATAGCTTTGATGTCATATTTTACTAATATTGTTTCAGAGCTTACAGTTGTTTTTTGTATAATGGTGTTAAAAATTTAATTTTTTAATCTGCCGGTGTTTGATGTTTGGCTATTTACAAATTAAATAGTTTTGTAACAACTATTTTATACGTACAGCCCTAGAAAAAGTAGTACAACTTGCCCAGAACTAATTTGCTTATAAAAGTAACATTTGCTTTGACAGCAAAATCATTTTGTTACACAGGCAAAACATTACACAAGTTTTGTTACTGCAACCAACATTTTTTTTTAATTTTGCAGCTACTAATAAAAGTTGTTAGTGGTATTAACTATTTGCTATTGCTTTTTATTTTCTAAAACAAACACACAGGTTTTTATTTTTAAAATATTATGATCTAACATTAAAATGTCAATAAAAAAACTGGTGTGGTCATATTTTTTAAAGGTTACGTTGTCATAAAACCGTTTTGAAATAATATGTTCACGTTTGTACTGACTTCTTAGCATGCTATAATTTTTTGGAAAATTTTTGATGTCATATTGACTAATCCTTAAATTTTGCGCGTCGATATTACTTACCCCTTTAGTAAATCAGTAAAAATCGTCACAGGCAGGATTCGAACCTATATTATATTTGTGAATTCATTTTATATTATAAATTAAATATCTAATAAATTGTTAATGTTTAATGTAAAAAAATGTATTTCAATAAATTGTTAGGAAGAATTACTTCTATAAGAAACTGTAAAAATAATTCAAATAATTTACATACGCACAAAATTATATAAGTAAAACTGGCGGATACACCTAGTTCCGGTTTCTTTATCAAACCTATTTTTTAATAAAATCGAGAGAATATGAAAAACCGGTTCCATACCAAATTTGAACTTAACAGAACTTTTGGTTTGCGAGTTATCGTGGGTACATCTAAAGATAATTTAAATAAGATGCAGCACTCCGTATATAAACCAGTCAAAAAAATATATAGAAAAATTGTTATTTTTTAACGTATCTTGCTTTGCCTTCAAGATAGAATTTAAAAAAAAATGTTGCAGGCAGGATACGAATCTAGGATTATATATGGAATTCAGTTTAAATTCTAAAACAAATATCTAATAAACTGTTAGTTTTAAAAGTTTTTTTTATTGGAATAAATTGTTAGAACGAATTAACTGTATAAGAAACTGCAAAAATAATTCAAATAATTTACTTACGTACAAAATTATATTTGTATTACATTTTTCTGATTCAATAAACCTTAAAACGTAAAATTACGAATACAATTTTTTGAAAAAAATACGATTTCTATACTTTCTTTATAGGAAAGTAAAAATATAGTAAAATACTTAGCCAATTAATGCACAAATTTTAATTTAGCAAACGGTCAGTACCATAAAAAATTAATTTTGTTACTACAACAACAAAAAATCTGTTTTTTAGGAAAAACTCATCCTTATAAAAAATATAATTTTGTAAATTTAAGCGATTTTTACGTATAACAAATAAAAAATTGCTTATATACAAAATACTTGGATAGACAATAAATATTTCTACTGAAAAACCACAAACAAATATTTGTGCAATTAAACGAAATTAGTTTTTTAACGTATTTATTAATGTCTAGAGTTAAACTACTTAATGTCTCATTTTCAAAATATTTTTTTTATGCTTTTTATTTTTCTCTTGTTTTAACACCATAAAAAATCCTTAAAGTATTTAAAAAATGTTAGATCAAAAAACCAATAATATTTAATATATACGAAATAAAAAAAATTATAAAAAAGTTAAAGTAAAAAATAATCTAAACATCAAAAAATTAAATACAGTAAATTTTTCGAAAGGAAACGAATTAATTTAAAATAAAATGTAAGGCAGTAAAAATTTTGACAGACGTATAATACTTTTATTATCAAATTTTACAACTTGTCAAAATGATTATTGTAAATAAGCTGTAACGTGTTAGCATTGTTGCTGCCATAAAAAAGTTAAATCTTTATTTTTTTACTAGTTTAATAAAGTCTTTTAACACAAAATTTTATACGTTGACACATTGTATGTGTAGTACAACGTAGACAATCTAAATTTTATTATTTAACTATAAACTATAACTTTTAAAAAAATTTATATTTTATAGTACTGCACAGATTACGGTTAAAAGAAGTTAATAATAAAATTAGCAAAAACTATTTGCGCTATATTTTTAAGTGTCTTTTTCTTGTTTTTGTAATTACATAATGTAAAATAAACATTGTGTAAGTCAAATTAGAATTCATTATTTATGCTTGACATAAAACTGCTTCTGACATTAACAATTTTAAAAGAACATCTTTGTGTTATTTTTATTTAAAATATGTAATTAAATATAAATGATTTAATATTAGACTGAATTATAATGATTAAAACCATGCTAAAATTAAATAAAAATAAAATAAGGCTGTTTTACTCTGAATTGAATTATTTTGTTAATAATTAATGTTTTGCTATAACTTCATTTTGAGGTTTTTAATAATAATTGATTATTAGACTTTCTATTGCTGTCTCATAAACTCTTCATAAGTAAAAATTATTTTCTACTTTTTAGTGTTTTTTAGTTTTTTATTTTTTGCAAGAATACATTTTTATAAGCTTTTTGTTGTTTACGGACTTTGCACAGCCAGCTTGTAATAGAAATCAAAATATTGCTGTTTGGAGAAAAGGAGCGTTTAAGTGACAAAAATTTTTATGGACGCCAGATTAAAGTCTTGCTGAAGCAGATCTTCTTTAATCACCACAGAAAGTTCAAAACATGCAATAACTATTTAGGTTCCGTAAAATCGAGAAAAAGAGGAAATAAACAAAATAGACAAATTACGTTTACTTATTTTTTACAAATCAAGTATCAAATTTGAAATGTGTACACACCCAAAAAATTTGCTTAGTTTAATTAATTGTAAAAGTCGGTTACGAAAACGCCGGAAGAATCGAGAACTCACAATACATCCGTACAATTGTGAATGACAATGACACATAAATTTTCTTTATATTAATAACAATAATTGACTGATTACATACGCATGCGACAAAATTATGTTATACAATTAGTAAGGGAAATCATTCTAAAAATTACCAAATTTATAATCTACTAAATCGTGAGTAATCACGGTCATGACCAGAGAATAGTAATAAAATCTAATTTACTCAAATCCGGTGTTGAACATTAAGAAAACGTTTTCCCAATAGTTTACTTGTGATTAAACTGACCTACAATCATGTCAATATAACGACTCACAAAAAATTTATATTCTACAACAGATTAAGATTAAAAATTATAAAGAAGAAAAACGAATTTTATCGTATGCTGGTATTGTAAGTAATTATTTTTCTTAAAAAATGTGTCAATGCTTTGTAATAATGGAATCAATCATCGCGGTTCTATGATAACCACTGTGTGTACATTGTAGAAGAGTTGATTATTTGATCAATGCCTCGTTAGTGATTATTTATATATATATATATATTAATACGATAAATACTCAATTGTGTGTAATCCACCAAATATTTTAATCCTTAAACATAACGAATGGTGCACACACTAGAGGTACCACGTGGTGCTAAGAAATTGACATAAAAATTTTAATTTACGCAAGCAGGTTTTGTGCTTTACCATTACTTAAAAGGAAATGAAAAGTACGATGCTTATTAGACGGCGTCGAGAAGTGAATGACTAGTTTTAAAGTATTGTTCACGTAGTCTAAAAAAAAGTTTGCTACAAAATAATTTAAATACAGAATACATAAAGCTTAAAAATTATACCACACAATACAATTTGTTAAAATAATTAAATTTTGTAAATCGCCGCACCTCATTTTTTAGATGCTTTTCCGCATTTTTTGTTGTGTTCCAATATTATATTTATCAACCTGCATATATAGTTTTTTTTGCAAATAAAACTTATTGTCGTATTCAGTTTGTTGCAACATGTCAATTTAAATAATGTTTAAACATATCTCAAACTATTCTAATAAAAAGCTCTGAAAAATGTAGATTTTGTGTTTGTTGATATAAAACAAAAAATATCCTGTTGAAATAACAAATAAATATTTGTGTGGTGTAACACATTATTGTTGCAAATATTGCTTTTATTTACGTAAATCAAAAATTTTATTTTTGTTTATAATTTGATAAACGTTTTTATCTGTTTAAACAATCACGCAAAAGTAATTGAGAAACGTAGAGCTTAATTTTATTTTTAGTTTAGTTAACGCTTTGCATATTTAACTAATAATCAGAAGGTTTTGTTTTTTTTTTATTGTTTAGTGTTGTTAAATATAGATTATAATTTACAATATTCATTTAAAGATTAAAAAAAAAAACGCTCGGTTGGGGTCGACAAGCTTCAAACTCGAATCGATTTCAAATACGGTTATTCTGGTTTTCAATGAATATGCAATACAGCTCCTGTAATGATCCCATGCATAAAAACAAAGCACATCCGCAGGCGATGAAGGCATCAGTATCAATATTCGATTTAATTAAATAGGTGGAAATTTCGTCATGCAAACGGTATATTTCATATTTGTTTATTTTTCATTTTTTCTCATTGTTGATAAGAGCGCACTGATTTAATTTTTCAATTTCGTTTTTGTTTTCTGTCGAACGACGTTATATTTGTAAACTTAAAATTTTAAAACGAAATTATAAAAAAATGCTGTAAAAATTGATTGTTTCGAACTACCGAGCCTTTGAGCTATGCACGTATTTTGTGTAGGGTACAATTTTTTATAGAAAAAAAACGGTTTGGAAGGTACATTTGCAAAAATAACAGAAATAAAGGAAACGTTTTTAATTTATGGTAAAAACTAATTTTAATTAATTTTTAATACAAACAAAAACGAGTTTAGATTTTTGGGTTAGGTTTAAATAATTTCAATCAATTTTAAATATACATTTTACATTTGTTTAATTATTCCAATTTTATATTGTATTAAAAATTATTAAACACAAGTAACGAATATAACTATTGTTTAACTTGCGTTAACGTTATTACGTCAATTTATGAAAATAAACAAAAAAAAGTAGTTACATAAAAATAAAATATTTATGTATATATCATAACAGAAATCAACTAACAAAATAATTGTATTAACGGTTACTTATTTTTGTATAATGATTTCATTAATCCCTTTTCTTTAAATTGTTGTTCAATCTTGAAATTTTGTGATTATTAATAAAACGTACATATCAAAAACTTTCTGAATCATAATGTACAGAAAAGGAAATAATTGTAATTGTTAACGCACAAAAACAACTATACAATGTATTCGTACGTATCGGAATAAATAAAATCGTACGTACAAAAAAAAACTAAAACCTAAGTTCTAAAGGTTTTTTTGATAACACAACAAAAGCATAATTATTTACAACAAACGCATTACAAAAAATGCATTGTTAGATGTAAAACAACAAAGGCAAATCCAACGACAAATTCAAATTGTAACATGTAACCAAAGTGCAACACAAAACGATTAAAAAATGGTTATAACTTCATTTTCTTACGCAATGAATTAAAAAAAAATGTTAATTTATACCAAATATATTCAATAAAAAAATGTACACGTTACAATATAATCAATTTAGAATTAATTATTTAAAAAGTTTTATTATGGTTAATTTACAATTGGCCCTAAAGTTAACGAGCAAATTTGGTAAAATACTTAACTCATTACTGCCCAGGAAAAAATTTTTTTGCAATTATTCTTTTCTTAATACGGCTTAGTGAATAGGGTCTCAAATGACCCAAAAAAATATTTAAAAAAATGTGGCACTTTCCATAACCCCACCAAGCCCCGTACCATATATGGTCCGCTGAGCACTTACGGGAGCTAGTTTTTATATAATGGGATATTCATTAAAGTATAAAAGAAATACACAATAATAGAGAAGAAGGTGTTGATATGTAGACACTTTAATGATTTTTTGCTAAAACTACAGCTATATATGACAAACAATAAAATAATCGAAGTTATTTAGTGTGATAAAGATAAAAACAGTCAATACACAGTCCTATGTTACATTTACCACACATTGTACGAGCTTTAGTGGAACATTCCGGACCAGCACAACGTCTTCGTTTGTTGTCTGGTATTTTCTGTACCAAATGGTTTTTTCTGTCATATGCCAGAACTTGCTGAGCTACTAAAGATTTTGAAGATCTTCCCGGCCCCTTCGGTAATGTTCCATATGATTTCAGGTATGCCAAAACGATTTCTCTCCGAAATTGTAATTGGGGAATATCACTTACTGAGCGACGGTATAAGAGCCAAGCATTGCGTTCGGAAGCATCAATTAACCAGGAAAATAATGGAAAGTACCATTTCTTGTTGCGTATCTTAATTCGATAGTTTGCAATGTTTTATCCATCCGATCAGTTCCGCCCATGGATGCATTATACCTAGCAAAAATAAATGGCCTCGGTATCTGTATCTGAGCCTTGTGTTTCTGCGAATATCTTTTTACATTGGTAATTGGGTCCACACCATAAATATTTGAAGCAACATTTACTACTGAATTGTCCTTCCATTTACATAATAATATACCATCAGTTTTGCTTATAATATTTTCAAAGTGTCCTCTGTCTTTCTTCATAAATTTATCTTTTGTAGGCATTGGATAGGGTTTTAGAATTCGGTTCTCCCTTATTGTTCCACAACCACCAAATCCATTGTCCGCCAGATATTTGAGTAAATTGAAGCTTGTAAATAGATTGTCAAAATGAAAATTAAAACAGAGATTTTGGAGATGTTCGGGGAAATTCTTTATCATTTTTACTAACGGTGCTGCAGTTTTCCCAACCGATTTTTCTATTTCTTTATTGGTTGAAACTGATTTTCCTTGGTACACTTCAAAATCTATCAAATAACCCTCACTTGTATTTAGGGACCACACCTTGTACCTAAACCTGATCGGTTTACATCTGATAAACTGCTTTATTCCATGTCTACCATAGTATTTTACCATACTCTCATCAAATAATAAATTCTGCTCTGGAACAAAATTTTCTATAAAGCTTTTTTTCAGTCTATTTACTATTGGTCGGATTTTCCAAATTTTGTCAATACCAGGAATGAATTGTTCGTTGTTCGCCAAATGTAAAAATCGTAAAATTTGCTCAAAACGATTTCTTCTCATTGCGTTGGAAACTAATACGTTGAATCCATCTTCGTGATGCTCCCAATACATTCTTTTGCAAGGGAGTCTATTATAGCCACTCAAGAGTAAAATACCAATAAAACATTTTATTTCTTGTCAATGTTTGGTGTAGAATTCAAAAAGGACGCATATCTATTTGTCTCTTTTACTAAAAAACTGATCAGGTCATCGTCGATAAATGATTCAAATAATTCAACAATTGATTTCGAAGAATGCTTTTCATAGTTTGGCTTAGAAAATTCTCTCGGTAAATACATAAGGTCACCTATGGTGTAGTCCTGTTTTCTACCTGTATCTGGCAAACGATCTGTCAAAACTCGTGGTCTCGATTCGGCATCAGCTAATAGCTGGTTTCTATTAAAATTGTTAAAATCTCATCCAGAATCTTCATCACCGGAATCCTCATCACTAACTAAAGAAGGTTCAGGTGGTGCAATAGAAAAATCGCTTTAAAATTCTTCTTCATCATCAACCAGTATTATTTCCAGGGCTTCCTGAACTGAAAAACCTGGTTCGAGAATTGCTGCCAAGGCGCTGCAAATAAAAGACATTTGATAGGGACTAATATCAAAATTTCATTATACTATTAGTTTATCGGATATTGTATAATTCTTCCCTCTAAGTTACTGTCAAGTACAAAAACCTGTTATTTTGTGAAAAATACAGAATTAAAAAAAAACGCTATCACAAGTACCCAGCGTACCAAAAATGGTACTCTGCACTTTAGTCATGAATAGCTTTGACTACAATTTTTTTTTAAAGACAATTATTATCGATCAATAAACATACTTCATTTCTAAACATGTTTCAATGGATTTTTTTTATTTTAAAAGGTAATACTTACTCAATATCCATATTTCGATCAAAATACGTGAAGCACAAAATTATAACTTTTTGTCGACCCGTCTCGTTGGGAACAAAGAGAGCTACTGGCTACCTGACGACAGAAATTCAAAAGGAGGGGTTCTTAGAAGAGTGACAAATGATAAAATCGCTGGCGCTTAGCCTGCATTCTCAGCAATGGTAGATAGACCATATATGGGACGCTGGGCAGTAATGGGTTAAGGCTAAACTTAATTACATTTTCATGTAAAGGAAGTGACGCTTACTGGCGGTTGCTTAAATTTACTGCTAACATAACAGTCATTAATTAGTAAGGTCCATTGCTATAAATGTTTTTCACCTAAGAAAAAAATAGCATTGTCTAGTAAATAAAGCACTAACACATTGGAGAGATTCTTTATTTGTTGGTGTAACCAATGCTACGTGTTTTAATATCCCTTCTAATTCATAAAATTTTTAAATTCTTATAAAGTAATTTATTGCTAATCAACCATTCAGCATTAGTCATTACACAAAAAGTTTTGCTCTAAAATTGTTGAAGGATTTCAATCTTTGACTGCCTCACAATTTGATGCCATACGTTTGCACTAGAACTAAAACTGATAGTGACTATCGTTTTATTTTTTAGCAATAACATAAAGCAGTAGTTTGAATTATCTCTATAGTATAGCATTATTATAGACACGTTATTATATTTTATTGCATTATTGTGTTAAAGTGTTACAATTTTATATCGAGTTTATCAATATAGTCTATCGAATCGGTGTTCCTGTCAAGAAATTTTTTGGATTACCATTTTTTAATTTTAAATTACTCTTACGTGTGCAAGCTATTTAACACACGTTTCGTTAAAATTCTGCAGTCTAGATGGCTTTATCATTTTCCTCTCGCAAGTCGAGATGCGGATATGGTAATTTTGATGTTGTGATGTGTGTAACTAGTGTTAAGACGGAGCGACGGAATATATTTTTGAGTCACCTGTTTAGAGATCGCAATGTAGGTTAGTACCTGCGTGTTTTATATGTGGTTGCGATTCGCAAACTGTTTTTTGGTTATTGTAGCTCTTGTTGATATCTTCAATATGTTCATCTGAGTACGAGGTTTTCAGCATGGTGGTAGATAATAATTCTCAATACAATTACCTGAAACAAAAACAGGTGTAATCCATAAAAGAAAGGAGATGCTAACACCAAGAGATGGTTCACGGCGTTATATCATATCGTAATGTATTTATGTACTTTCTGTTAATTTGATGGTGAACAGACCGAAGAAATATACCTCAAAACAACGGCGTGCTATAGTGAATTAAGTATCGGAATTCGCCTTCAACGATTTAAAGTTCTGCGTTAAACCCATGTTTTTGTGCGGGACTGCTAATTTTATTGTTCAAATTTTTAAAGAATTTACTACGATGCAAAAAAACTTCATTGTGCATGTTGCTAATTTAAATAAAATAATTGACTATGATTGATAATCAAATCGTTATTTGTATGTCAGTTTTGCTAATCAATTATTATTACGTCAGTTGTTATCATACTGTACAAGTTTTTTTCTAAAAGAATTGGAAGCGGCGAGACTTTTGTAAATACTCATAAGGTAATTCAAACCCCGTTACTATATTTCACTTTTACGCTTGACGTCAAGTACTACGGGTAGATTTTGATGTTTAATAATAATAAAAGGTGGCGCTAGGGCATGATTCACCCGACGAACTTTAGTTACTGACCATTCGACTCACGACTATCTGCGAAGAAAGCTAGCCAAACGGTAAGCCGAATATTTATAAAATCTTTTTTTTTGCCAATCTCAATTTGTGCGTGACAACGATAGGAAGTGCTCGTCGTCATCTCCACAATCACATGTTAAATCTTTGGCGAAGCCCCATCGGACGTAGTTAGTGCGGCACTTTGTCACTTATATTTGCAGTCTGTTGAGGCAGCGCCAGTCGGTGTGTAGTGCAATTTGACTAATTGGTTGTACGGCGAATTCTTTAACAATATGTTTGATAGTTTAGTTTTATTTGCAGTCGTATTAAGATGATGGTTGTTTGCCCTACTTGTGTAAGAAGTATGCCGTGCTGAGTAGCTTCTGCCATTTTTGTTAGTAATTTTCAAAAGCGTTGTTAATATTTTCATCAATTCGTAGGCTGCTATTATCTATAATCTTTCTGTGCTTGCAAATTCGTGCATTTGTATTTTTTCAATAAGAAGGTAGAATCTGATTTAATAATTGGTAACTACTGCGTCAGAATTGATTTAATTACGCCAGCTGCTATTCGCATCGCGTTACTTAACTGGGCAGCTATATTTTTAACATGTGAGCTGTTTAACCAGACTGAAACGTAATATTCAGCTGTGGATTACACGTCGTACAAATTAGAAGCACAAAAAATGTAGGCCAATTAACCGCAAATAAAGTCGCATAGTTTTTATACAGTCCGAATGTCTATAACTAAATTAGGTGCAGATTTATATGTAATTTTTTTACGTTTTTTAACTTATTAGTTATGTTGGTTATCGGTTATGTCCTCATCAAAAACTTCTACAAATTGTGTAAATTGGTAAATGTCAGTTAGTTTTGTACAACGTTGGTTATAAGAACGCCAAATGCATTGGCAACTCACAATACATCTGTATAGTAAATTTAAATAGCAAAGACATATAAATTATTTGTAGAATAATTAAGGTAGCAATGATAATTAACTGTTACATATCAACATGCACTAATAGTTTAAGTTAGACTATTAATAATAGCAAACAAATCGTTGTAAAACTATCCAAATTTATAAGCAAAAAAGATTCATGAGAAGCACCGTAGTAACATCTAATGATGATCAAATTTTGACTTGCCTAAATCCGGTGTTAATTTTAAAAAAACGTTTATACATGTGTACTTTCTTAAGAGAGCTGTTACACGTCCATGCCTCGTAATAAAAATATCAGTCGCATATGCACATAGTACCAGAGTTAATTATAAGTTCGATGCTTCGTTTTGGAATATTTCTACAATCGATCCGAATCTTCTTGACGTACCAAAAAGGTGCCTAACTTTTATAGGTAGATAATTGTGATCCACATTTGGTGGTAACACGTGGTACTAAGAAATTAAACAAAGCATATAAAATGACGATTTGAACGAAACGGTAGTAAGAAACCCGATTCTGGTTAGATGGCGTCGAAAAGTAAAAGACTAACTACAAGTCAACAAAAAATATACCGGGTAGCGCAATTTAAATTTAAAGAAGGTAACAATAATTAATAAAACAATAAAAAATATTATTTTATGAGTAGATATTACCTGCTTAGGTCCGGTTTCACCAACTAAAATTTAACTGTAGATTAACTAACCTACGATTAAATTTAAAATCCTGTCATATCATTGGTTAGTGGTTTTAAGCTAACCAATAATATGACAGGATTTTAAATTTAATCGTAGGTTAGTTAATCTACAGTTAAATTTTAGTTGGTGAAACCGGACCTTAGTCAAATGTATCCACGCCGTATTTATTTGAGTAATAATACACAATCACATTTTATTTTTTTACAAATTTACAAAACAAAATGAGTGAGCATAGATAAAACAAAAATAAACAAATACAAAGTCGTAGTTCAGAGATTGAGATTAATTTACTTGGTTGGACAGTATAAGCGACGTTCCAACTTGTATAAAAAACTGTGCATCAATTTTTCAAAAAATGTTTACTACTAATAAAGAAAAAGTAAACAAAAATACAAAAAAGTTTATCCATATTATATTTATTTAATTTTTCAAAAGCTGGTGTATACAATTAATTAAATTAAAATTCATCAATGTTAGGAATGTTTACGCTCTGTCAGTGTCAGGTACAAGTAAACTTATCAGATTGATGTAGTAAAAGTTTTGTTAGACATAACAAGTACTTAGAGTAGACATCTCAAAAAATTTTGTTAAAAACATGCATGTTCTAAGATAATTAACTTTGGTAAATAATTTTCTAAATTAATTTTAATGAAGATTTAGTAAATTAACTTGTAAAATATTTAAATTCTCATATTGTTGTTTTATGTGTATTCTACGATAAGTAGAATAACAGAAATACACTTTTGTTTAATTTTTCTTAATTAATACAAAAAAATAAGTACGTACTCAAAAAGTTTTTTTTACAGGTAAGCAATACGATAAAAGTACACGGCAAATCACGCTTAAGTTTTTTAATCGGTAAGTAATATTTGTTCTCAATTTTTCAATTTTCTTTAAAATGTTAGTTTTGTTAAATTTAATTTGTATTTTAATTGAAATAAAGGCAACTTTTAACGTTTACATCTCTATAGCCAATTACTTACTGCCATCGTATTTCACTCGTGTAAAAAAAGTCTTAATATAAATATACCACAATTTTTATTTTCAATGAAAGTAGGGTGCTTTACAAAACAAAAAAAAATAAAAAATTTGAATTACATTTGTTACAATGTTTTTGACATTTAAAACTTGAAGTTTTTATTGGTATAGAAATATGCAAGTTCTTGTTGTTCAAAATATGGGCACTTAAACTATTGTAATTATTAATTAAAATAACGCGTTTGGGTAACGCAGCTATAATATCAATATTTTTAATACCAAATCTAGCAGTTTTGTAGTAGTTTATTGCGGAGATATTGATTTAAAGCACTATATAATTAAAATTAATAGACATAAGTTTTGTAGTACAAAATACTAATTATTCATTATAAAAAATAAATGCACGGTGTTGCAACAAATAGAAGCTGCGTTGTAATTCTGTAACACAACAGATTACTTCTTTAAATGCACTTTAGTAAAAGTAAAATGGTGATTGACCAGAACTTCGTGTTAACGTTGGTGATTGAAATAGTGTTAATTAATATAATGCAGTCAACAAATTATTAATCGTCACGCGTTATCAAGGATAATGCTATTAGCTACGTTGAATTGCTATTGTAAACATTTTTTGAGAAAGTACCGTGCGTACTTTGATATGAAAACACTAAGTATTTTACTTAAAAATCTATTTATAAATGTTTATTTACCTCTGAAATTAGTCATGAACCCTTAGTTACACTAAGATTGACAATGGCTTAGTTTAAAAGTTTATGGAGCTTCTTAGTTTCTACTAATGAACATCTTTTATTGCTCACTGCAAAAACCAACAATAATTCTTCATCATTTTTTGATTTTGACATTAAAGCGGCCGTGATGTCTTGCTTCTATGGTGAACATCTTGTGCTGGAATTTTTCATTATGTTCGTCAATCACAACTCCCATATTTGATGGAAGAAAGTGGAATGCAGATGCAAGAAATGCATCTATAGTGACATTTGGTAATTGAGGTGCTGGTAGGCTATCAGTAAGTTGTCCACAAGTGCATAGTTGTCTGCTCTATGGTTCTCAAACAAATTGTGCACGACAAACACAAATGCGTACCAACCTGCTTATTTTTGTTCCGTAACCTCTAATCTAAACAATGGATCTCGAATCAATTTTCGTATTTCTGGTCTAAGAAAATTTTCTGTTTTCAATTACCAATTACCGCTAGAAAATATTTATAACAAATTAGTTAACATTTGTAGCATTTTTATTATCAGTATATCCGCCATAATTTTATTTTTACATTCTATGTGATTTAGAACATATTGTTGTATTTTAAATTTGTTTTAGTGTAACCACGCACTTAATTTTCCTTAAGAAAAAAAATATTTTTAATCCAAGTAGTGACTGTATTTTATTTGCAAACGGACAAATTTGTCTAGACGAACAAAAAACAATAATAATTACGATTGAAGCTTGTAGACCATTACCATGTTGTTAAACATTACTTTAATGGTTGCAGATTTATCTTCATAAATTAGTTTTTTTAATTAGATTAAATAAAGTACTTGGCTAAAGAAATTTTACTTAGATTTTTGGTAAATTATAAATTCAAATGTCTATAAACAATCAAGCGTTTTTAAACAAGAAATGAATAGTTAATAATTATACGCATCGCAAAATTGCTTTCATTACGACTTTATTTAAAGAGGCTCTTAAATTACTGTAATTATTCATCAAGCTACTGCCATTTTATATAGGATAGCAATTAAATTTTAATAACATAGCCCACGTCTTACCCGTAAGACGTACTAAAAGAAACGATAATCCGTAACTGAATTATTTTAGTATTCGCGGTAATTAAAATATAAACGTCCATTGTAGGATTAATAACTACGCATTAACAATTGTCAAAGAAACATGTCAATAACGTTTTGAAATCGTAATTTCTGCACAAAACCCTTTCTTCAAACTGATTATCGCCGGGGTAAAATTGTGTACACTGTATTCTGAATTGCTGAAACTGCAATCATTAGCAGCTATTCACTGAAGAGAAAGCCGCTACAAAAAGAGCAGTTATAACATTTAATGCCCAATAAAACCCAGTACACAAGTGGCTAATTACAATCTTAATTAGAGGTATCAATTATTCTGCAGGAATAGAAAGTTTTGTGATGTGAAAATTGTACCAAGTTTGTTTTATTCTTTAATTCGAATTACAAAAAGAAAACGTTCCCAGTCGTAAAACGCTTTTCATTTTGATTTTATTAGAATTAAAAGCAGTCGCGACGATTTTGATTTAAATTACAACTACCAGCAAAAACGATTAATTACGTTAAATGCAGTGAGCAATAAAATTTGCAATTTTAAACTTGGATTTGTTGTATGCAACGAAGACTTCAAAGCTGATGAACTAAATACTTCTAAATTATAAAACGCGAAATTTTCATTCGTTTTACATTACTTGATGCTTAAATGGAGAGAAAAGGCTCTCTGGTTTATGAATTCTGAAATCTTTTTGGCGTGCATTGGATTTGACACTGATAAAAGGCATTTTCTGATAAAAGCTTTTATATTTCGTGTTTGCGGTATCGTAACAGAATATCAATTTGAATATTGAGTAGCGTCGTTCTTAGTTTGCTTATCCATCCAAGACGTATTATAATTTTTCTTTTAAAAGCAGAAGAAAACGGCTTAACTCAATTTGTTTTAGAAAATGTTGTAAAATAAATTTAAATTAATTTAATAAAAACACAATGTGTTACAAACGTTTTTATTCCACTTTTACATTTTTTTACTAACGTAGTCTGTATTTTAAAAATTATAGTTTTAGAAACACTAAATTTAATTTATAAAAAATATGAGTTGAGAATTAAGTAGTTTCCAATTTTTTTCAAACAAATAAAATAGTTTTTTTATTACAAAGAATAAGCTCAATGACTAATTGCCACCTTTCTGGCAAGTTTATAATTTCACGTTCGTAGAACTTCTGTTTTTAATTGAAAAAAATTTAACCTAGTGCAATAGCGCTTGTGATTAAAAAACACTAAAAAAGGATAAAAAACAACGACACATTAAAAATTGTGAAATTAATTAAAGATCAACAAAATGACAATCTATTTTTGACAAATAATTATTTTCGGGTTTTGAACCGCGTTCGATTTTTACACTTTTCACAAAATTTATAAAATTTAGAAAACTTACAAACTTTATAAGATTTTATAATGTTTGACGTTTCGACTGTCATGTCGCTGTCTTCTTCAGAAAAAAGTGAAACTGAAGATATAGGATCCTGACAAGCTTTTATATTATGCCGTTCGGGTCAATGGTTCGTGA
This sequence comes from Aquatica leii, assembly GCA_035610365.1. Classification (NCBI taxonomy): domain Eukaryota; kingdom Metazoa; phylum Arthropoda; class Insecta; order Coleoptera; family Lampyridae; genus Aquatica; species Aquatica leii. The sequence goes on from CM069438.1 coordinate 1,749,255, forward strand.
CGGTTCCGATTCACTAGTTTTCCGGAACATGTTTTTCCATATTGGAGCTAAATCGATTCCATTATCCCTATTAAAATTGTCGTACTTCTGGATTTCAATAGCTTCCTTGTATAGTCTAGGCCAGAAGTTTTGGGATTTAGCCAACATTGTTGCCTCTTCAAATTTTATCGTGTGACCGGTGTCTAAAAAGTGTTCCGCAACAGCAGATCTTGTGTTATGTTTCTTTGTGTCCGCCTTATGTTCTTTTAATCTGGTAGCTATGTTGCGTCCCGTTTGTCCTCTGTAGCCAGCCCACACAGTTTACATAGCATTAGCTGCAAATAAAATTATAACGCACACCTGCAGATGCCTAAAATGTGGCGAGATACACGAAAATAATGTGCAATGTACAGTGCCCTGAATACATTAATCAAAAGAAAATTAAAGAAACTATGGCAAATTTAAATATCTCCTTTCTCGAAGCTAAGAATTTACAAATATATTTTCATTACTCTAAAGCGATTAGCACACAAAATCAGTTCCAAGATCTTTCAAACCTTGGCGAATACCCACCCTTACCTACTAAACCTTCCTCAGATAACATTGGTAAACCCAGACCTCTACAAAAATTCTCTTTTAACCAGCCAACGTATGCGACTTATGATCGTCAAAAAAAAACGTAAAATTATTAGCCTTACAGAAAACAAAGTCTCATTTATCTCTGAAAAGGAATATGCTACTCCTACGCACTCGGTGTTACCAAACCCACATCGAGATGATTTCATGGCTCATAAAGAAAAATTAATAGAACTTATTACCAATCTTACCAATGAATTAGTTCATAAGTATATAAACAAAGATATTGTTAACATAACTGATATAGATAAAGATATAGAAATACAAATTGCTAAATATATTAATACGTTTTCCTCTAATACTTTATATAAAAAATGGCTAATTTAGTTGAGACAAATATCAAAATAGTTTTTAGTAGATCGAAATATTGATATAGCCTTAATATCTGAAACTTGGTTAAATTCTAAAATAAATCTTACATTTCCCGGTTTTATAATTTTGCGAAACGACAGAGCCGACGGTAAAGGAGGAGTCGCAATATTAGTCTCTACACAATTTTTCTTTAAACCAATTAGTTTTAATTACGACTTTAGTAAACTTGAATTATGTGGTATAGAAGTTTTAATTAACGATAGGTAGTACAATTTTCTCTCTATTTATACAGTAAATATTACTACGAGTCAATAAGCCAAATTATTTTCAATCTTCTCTAACGTTATTATAGGAGGAGATTTTAATGTGCATCATGGTCTTTGGGGGTCTGATTACTCTAATAAAGAAGGAGTTACCTTATCGGAAGCTATCGATAACACAAATTTAATTGTTATAAAAACAGGTTTACCTACTAGACTAATACCTAATAATGTCAAAAACTCATGTGTAGATATCAGTATAACGACACCAAATTTAATTACGCAATTGACATGGGACAAAGAAGACGACAGCTTAGGCTCAGATCATTTACCTATTATAATGAAATTAACTCGTATGCCACAACCCAAAAAAGTTATCTATCCTATTCGTAAGTGGTGTGTGAAATCTGTCAATTGGAGTGAATATACCACGCTCTTAGAAAATTATTTTACATCTGGCTTAAATGCAAACAATTTAGAAGACAAAGTTAATTTCTTTTTTGACTCCTTGAACAATACCGCTTCCAAAACATTTAAACTAAATAAACCTTTCATACCCAATAGACGGAAACATGCTATCTGGTGGGATAAAGAATGTGACAAGTTTGTTATCAAAAGAAAACAAGCTCTTGCGTTATACAAAAAGCAAGCTAACGACTATAATTACATACAATGCAAAAAAGTATCAGCGGAATGCAGTGGCGGCTAGTGGTCAATCATACAAGAGGGTCATTAAAAAAAACACAATTATCGCAAAGTCTAAAAAACATTCTTACATTAACACGATTTATATTTAAGATCAATTATATTCAAAATTAAGATTTAACATATTCGTCTATCTTTACAATTACTAAAATGATCGGTAAAAATGTACAGTTCTTAATGGAAGATTTTTCATTACTTAGCATAGAAATACGCACGACTTTCTTGTCCCATAGTGTTGCCGATTGCGTAGAAATGATTTAATTTTTTTTACGTAGAGGAACATCGCACACTTTTCATGGTAGTCGGAGGTAAAGTGAATCATTAAATCTAAATTGTTAACGTCTAAACTAATATTAACTATTAATGTTTTAATGTCTTGTACCACCGTCATTATGAAACAAAAACGATAAGTCGTCTATTACAAATGAATATTATAGATCAGCTAAGAAAATCGACTGTAAAGTTTGTCATCTGTGATAAGAAATATGCATTCTAGCATCTGTGTTTTATACACACATGCTGCAAAGATAAGTCACGTAAGCATTGCACTGCAACTGAATAGGCGGAATGATCTCCGGACTGAAGACCGCAACCAAGCATATACGCGTTTACTTATCTTTTTCTCTAACTCGCATAAAATTGTATTATGTGTGTCTCACATTGATTACAGTAACTTTATCATTTACGATTCGGCTTCAATATTATGCAAGCGGGCACACGTAAATGTGAGCCTCCGGTGGATTCACAAGTTTCCATATCTCAATTCTCAATTTAAACGCATGAATTTCCAACTCCCAATTTTAATTAATCGGCAATTCTCTGTAATTTAAAAGTAAATAAAATACTTTCCTTATTCAGTTTTCCAGAGGGTCATTGACCAAATGACCTAATATAGAAGCCGCCACTGGCGGAATGTAAACGGCTGTTTAAAGTTAAAGCCAAACAATCTTAGATTAAGTATTGTAATAATTTAAATAAAAATACTCCAATAAATCGTATTTGGAAACACGTTAAAAACTTGAAAAGGGTCTCCGCAGATATCACAATTTCAGATAGACTTGCTGAAGATATTTTAAATAGTTTAACACTTCCGTGTGCAAATAACAACGTGCCTGTTTGCTCTTATTTAAACAATAACATAATTTTTTTATCTCAAAAATTTACACCAGGTAAATTAAATCAAGCCGTTAAAAAAAACTGTAATACTTCTCCTGGTCCGGATAATATATGCTACCCTATGTTATCACATCTAGGACCTCAGGCTAAACAATATATTTTAAGTATTTTTAATTATATGTGGAAATCTTTATATGTACTACAATTGCTTAAGAATAGCTACATCATAGTTTTTTAAAAGACAGGGAAAGATCGTGAATTGTACAGCAGTTATAGGCCTATATCTTTCTCATCGTGTGTAACCAAAACATTCGAAAGGTTAATCAAATTTCGTTTAGAATATTAGTTTCTCAAAAACAATTTGTTTCTTCCAAACCAATTTGGTTTCAAACCTTGGTTTGGTTCTGGTGATGCAACCGTTCATTTAGTTACAGATCTCCAACTTGCACTCACTGATAACTTAACTACAGCCGGCTTATTTTTAGACATAGCAAACGCATACGAAAATGTCAATTTACGGTTATTATCTGAAAAATTAGCTGTTTTAAATCTTTCAACACACATAGTCTAAACAATCTTTAATTTATTTAGTTCCAGAAAAATAACCATTAAATACAACAACAAATTGATTCGTCCTAGACTTACATCACAGGGCTTACTTCAAGGTTCAGTGCTTAACCCACTCTTATTTAATATTTACACTGCGGATTTGCATCAGATACTTGGCAATAATATACAATGTATTCAATATGCTGACGATTTTCTAGTCTATTCTACAAAACCAAATCAACAAGATGCTATTAAAAATCATACTTATGCTATTAACAACCTTACAAGTTGGTGTTTTCAAAACAGATTTATTACTTCAACAACAAAGTCTACTGTTATGTTTTTTACTCGAAAAAGGATACCCAAACAAAACCACATACTTCTAAATAATGTCTTTCCCTATCTGTCAAACGTTCAAATATTTTGGCATTAAATTAGATTCTAAATTATTGTGGAGAGATCAAATTTTACATATTACTAATAAAACCGAAAAAGGTATTGTTACGTGTTAATTTATTAAAAACTAATTTATTTAAACTATTAAAAATACGTTTACTTAATCTAGAAATATGTACACTTTTAAATTAACCGAACTAATTAAATCAAATAATATTTAATGAAAACACTTACACGAATTTATGTATAACCGTTGTATAACACTATCACTAACACGAGATAAGATAACGTCCTCGGATTTCACACTGTAAGTCACGTTCACTCGATTCGGTGTACACTGTTATTTATTTAAAACTTCGCACGTGCTAATCACTTATTTAACTTCACTTGAATAATCTTCTTAATACTGCATGCATTCACATTCCAGCAATAACTGACTTACGATCTGTCTCGTCGCTATATAAAGACATACGGAAATCCTTCTCGATCGTTCCTCACTTTTCGCTATAACTTCTAGAAAATAGATAACAGCCTTCTAGAAGGCTCTTGCATTTGCAAGTAATTTCTTGAACGTTTCAGTATTAACCTTTTAAAATATACCTGTAGGTTTGCTTGGGGTTGTAATCAGGAAATAACCCTTTTTTTAAAATTATACATAAGAAGCATAATAGACTATGGATGTATTCTTTATGGGGCTGCAAGTTACACTCACCTCCAAAAGCTTGATAAAATTCAATATAAAACCATCCAAATTTGTATGGGTGTTATGAAATCTTCTTCAAATCAATGTTGTCATGTTGAAAGTTTAGAGGAACGACTGTGGTGCAGAAGACTTTTTTTAGCCTCCAAACTTCTCTTAAAACTAAAACTTAAAAACCCTGGTTTATATAATAAAATTTATAGTTTACACATCCGTAACTTAACCAAAACATATTGGATAAAAAAAAAATTCCTACTACTCACAGAAGCATTTGTAATATGTCATCAACTTATTTTCTAAACCAGAAATATTTTCACGAACCGGCTATATACAATTTAGATTATAAACTCCTATTAATGAAACCCTGTGTCACTCTACCGAACTACTTAGCTAACACAAATTCAAACACAGTCTATAAAGAATCCAAAACTAAGTTTCCTTTAGACGCAACATTTATTTTTACGGACGGATCTAAAATGGAGGCGCCTCTAAGAGGTACAATATACGTGCCGTCAATTCAGTATAAACATTAGTTTTCTATCAATTCATTATTAAGTATTTTTTTGGCAGAAGCAGTTGCAATCTTACAGGCAATCGAGTGGACAATAAATAATGAGTTAAAATGTGTCGTTATATTGTAACTTGTAAATTCGTAACTGGGCATAAATTTGCCTGATAGTTAGTCAACCTTGCCTTTAACCGTGTGAAATATTTGACCTCGAGCTATATTCTTCAAGTTATGCTCGTAGAGGGCGCTCGAGAGTAGTTGGCCATCTACGGAATTTATTTTATTTGGTGGTTTGCGTGGTAATGGACGTGGCAGAGACGGATTGGTAAGAAAAATGAGGTTTTCCTTTGTCGATCAACATCTAATGCAACGACGTTTTATTTTAGAAATCCTTAATGAATCCGATCAAATGTCACATTCGTAAAACAAAATATCTACGTATTTCGAAGTAAAATCATAAAGTAGGTTAGTATTCGCACGTGGTTGATGGTGGAGACGTACCAACTAATATTCGCTGTTTTAGCTTTTTTTTCTTTCAGTCGGAGTTTTCTTCCGAGCTCTTTCGAAGCTGTCTTGCTGAGTTTTCTTTATGAGCTGACGTTCTGTGTGGCTTCTTACGAACTGCCGGAGTTGTATCACTGTAACTATGACATAACAAGCGCAGCGGTGCAAAGGATCCAAGTGGTTTGATGGAACTTTCCTATAGCTGGGGGAGTGTGCCGAGGGTTTAAAAGCGAGGTGACCTGGTGAAGGAGTTATGCAAAAAACAAAAAAAAACTCGGAACTTAAAGGTATTTATAAGTATCTTTAAGCGTAAGTTGGAACATCGGGAGCCCGCGGAACCTCGACCCACTTTCGTCCACGCGCTTCGGGGTCATGACTTCTGCTCGAGCCTAATAACGAGAAATGAATAGTGCAACTCACTCTACAGATTAAACAAAAGGAAATCAGTACGGACTTCGTAATTGGATATATTTCTGTTGTGAACTTTGTCTTTTGTGCATACAGTACGCCTATTTTAATCTAATTAATGTTTAATTACTATATTTAATGTAAATTACTATATTTAACGTAAAAGAAAATTTTAATCTATAATGTGCGGGAATTGTAAATAGTAGAGATTTGGGAGCTCGCAACGTATTATTTGTCGTAACCTAATTGATTGACAATTTTGCTACCGGTCGTGAACTTGACGTCAAGGACCACGGGCGGTATTACTTTTTCTGATTCTCACGCGCGGTCACAGGTGTATTTGCTACCGTTTATGGTAGCCGCGGAAATATAATTTAAACTTTAGCGCATAATTGTTTTGCTTCTAGAGTCTATTTTAGACCTGCTTTAACCTTATATTCTATTTATGTGTGTACGCTATTTATATTGTGATTTATACCAGTGACGTAACCGTCGAGTTAGCTCTTTCCTTTTTTGATTAAATATCACGCCGTTTTTGCAAATAGTTACGGTTTGAATGACTACCAATGGCAAAAACTTTGTAATACGATAGACATGAAGTTAACAAACAGAAGCTAAAAAAATTGCAAATCGCAACCACGTTTGCATAAATAGGTACTAACCTTTAAAGCGATCTTTGAACAGGTAGCTTAAAAAATATGTTTCCGTTACTCCTTTAATCGCTTAAATGCGATGCGTGCAGAAAAATTCTCTAAAGAACACGTATTCATAAGGTTGATGTTAGTGGATGACAAAAATTGTATCTCTTACCAATCTTTTGCGTCTTACTACTAGTAACACGCAGCGTACTTAATCAACAAATAAAATAGTTTGACTTTCGCTAGAAATCAAACCAAGACTGCGTCGACTTGACTTGAGATTATTTCTACCCGAATACCTTTGCAAACATTGCCTAAACGACTGCTAAAATGTAGAAAAAATTTTTAAATCTGTAAACGGTAGGTTTCATTTCATTTTATTTGTTTTTTTTTAGTTTTATTGAGTTTATTTAAAATAAAACTTATTTTGTTTAATAAATACCATTTTTACTAATTAATAAGTTAATATTAAAAAGTATTTTCATAGCTATTGATGTACGTGCTAAAAACGTCTAAATAAAGACTTTGCATACAGAATATTGGTAGAATTGAGTTAAAACTACATTTTGAGTTTTCCGCAAGCAATATAAAGTTTAAATCAATATTTAGTCACTTGAGACGTTTTGTTGCTACTTTTCGATATTTTTTGGTTTATGTAAAGCAGAATCAGGTTAATATATACCCGATGTGATTAATATAAAATTTGTTTTGTAACTTACTACTGAATTTTTTTTTAAGTTACGTATATAAAATTTGTAAAAGTGCATTGATTCAATTCAATTTTCAAAAATGTATTAATTAGTTACCTAAAGCAAGCTTTATACATTTTTACAGTTAATTTGAATAATATTGCTGTATTTAAACTTGTGTAAATTTTACAGTAAAAACATTCTTTTTAATTACGCAAAATATTGTTTTTGTTTATAAACACTTAGATTCTGTGAACATAAAGCTCAAACATTTACGGAGATTTCAACTGAAATTATTTGCAAAGCTTTTCATCTTTTCAGTCTTGTTTTTTATCTCTCTTATTTTTAAGTAAAAAGCTTTTAATTAGCATTCTATTGCGTCTCGCGTTAAAACGAACAGAGCGAAAGTAGTAGTGCGATCTGAAGTAACTGTTGAAAAATCCATATAACGTACTTCATAATTCAGTTTAATTTTATACTAAGCGAAATTGCATTTGAATAAGTGATAGCATGTCATTTCCCATGGTGTTAGAGTTGTAACAGTAACAGCAATTTCGGAATCGAGAACAAGTTGATAAATTATTTATAGAATATAAAAAGGCACACGCTTCACTGTTCGCATATTTTTATTATAAGAATTGTATAGATTGAGTGGTGTAAGCACAAAGAATGCTTGAAAATGTATCCTTATCGAAGTGTTCCCTTAATAATAAAACATTCGAAGAAAAAAATTATATATTTTTTTTTGGTATCACGCCGAGACACCCGTTTAATTTAATTAAGTTTTGGTTTTTCTAATAATAAAACTAATGTGAAAATGCAATGTGTTATAATCACGTTTTAAAATAAAACGCGTTATTGGGTTTTGCAAAATTGTCGAACTGGTATAAAATAAATCTTGCTAAATGCTTTATCTTTCACCGATGCTGTTGGAGTAACACGATCGCTTACTGTTCTTTTTTCTTTTTTTATAAAAAGTTTAGTTCGATTAAAATTAATTATTTTGAAATGTTTAGCTATTGTTAGAAATATATAGACTTTAATTTGTAAACTGTTATATAACTAAATTAATTTTTTGTGACAATATGCATTTCTGTATACATATATACAAATATACATATTTTTGCATGTTATATATTCTATACTTCAATTGCCGAACAGATGGAAATAAGTTTCTTGTATTAAAAAAAGATATTGAATTATGTTAAGTCAAATTTACATACATCAATAATAAGAGATAAATAGAAAACTATGAAGATATAGGTAATATTTTTAATTTAAACTACACAATTTGAAAATTGTGTGGTTTAATTTTAAAATTCTAACTACATCTTTATAGTTTTTTATATATAATTAACTAATAGTGGCTTTTTTATCCACGTAGGTGGCGTTGACCACCAACATTGCAACTCAATCTTAGACCAAACCAAATAAGAATGTACAACAAACGTATACATACGTGTATTGTTGGTTTCGTGTTCAGTTTATATTGACTAATAAAAAATTCCAATTTTTATATTTTTCCTCAATTCCATAACAGTAGTGTTTTTTTATAAATTATGCTTAAACAAGTATCTACTCCTAGGATCTTTAGAGCAAACCTAATGTATGTAATTTTGTATTTTTCCTACTTATCTAGGGTATCGTTTTCTCAAAATCTATAATGTCTATAGCAAGGAGAGTAATTTAGTTATAATTATCTACGCTAATCTCGCGGATTAAATGACCATGAGCAGAATAATATAGCAAAGACCTAGTAGTTTCTGGATTTTTTGTAGAAAGTGTAAATCCACCAAGATGTGCTGGTTCTCAAAACTTTTAATGATTTTTAGCCCAGCAAAGTTTGTATCACTTTCTTAGGCTTTTAGACCATAATCGTATAGCACATCGTACACCGAAGAGATAGCACAAAAGCAAGGTTCTACGCGTGTTCGGTGAACGGTTTTTAGCATTAGCAGTACTCCATCTCTATCGCTACAGAGAAAAAAAGAAATGGTAAAGATTTTACCTCTATAGTAAATAGCATTTATAAGGAAGTTCAAACAAAATGCAATTTCAACAACGCAACTTAAACACACGGTTTTAAGTGAAATAAGAAAGTTTAATTCTAACCTAAAAAAATGAATATCACTTGTATCAAATAAAGTTATTGAAACGTATAACATTTTGTCGATCTATGACTCACCAGACTGCGTTCCGTAGAACAGATCACCAACAAATTCAATTAGCGACAGCACGCCAGTGGCGATGTTTTTCTGGACGTTGAGAAAGCGTTCTAGAAAGCCTCGCATTAAATACTCTCTGATAACAACATATTTTTGCCGATGGTGCAAATCATCCAATCGTACTTGCATAGCCATAACTTCAAGGTAAAGTTGCGCACGTTCAAGCCCAACTCCCAAACAATCAAAGTGTTACAATTTAAAATTATTTTCCTAAAACGCGTCAGGGCAACGCTAAATCGCGTTTGTTTCTAGGAGGTTTAAAGTCTAACTATGCGATAGTTACTCAGAGGTGACCAAAATAGACCGCTACGCCAACTAGAGAATTAGAATTAACCCAATTAAAAAAACCTCACAATAGATTGAAGTACGATCACTTACCACGAAGAGAGCAGCAACTCAGAATTTGGAGGCTACAATAGTAACAAATGAGATTCAACCTGTCTTCAATGTATCGATTTTGATTCAAATTAAAAACAGCGCCAAAGAAGGACAAATAACTCCAGATGTCCGTTTTTACTTGACAAATATTTAAGATAGATAAATTAAATAACAATCTTTCAATTAGTATATTTATTGGAATGGCAACATAAAAAGAATAAAAGCAATCAAGAAACAAAGTAAAAAAAATACAATAATGTCAGTATTAGTTAGTATTAGTTACTCATAAATTATTGATGTTGAAGTTAGTAAATATGATTTGGTAAATACAAAGAAAAAAAATAAAATTATTATAAATCTATAACAAACGCGCAATCAGAAGCAAAGCGCACCTGTAATAATAATTATTATAAAAAATTTGCATAAATTAATCGTGATAACATGCATAATATATTTAAGTCGCTCTTATCTAAATCGACACGAACACAAATAATAAAATAATAAAACAAAATTATATACGGTTTTCCTGACATGCGATTAGCTAATAGCACACCAAAGAATCTTCCTAACATAGCTAAAAGTTTAATTGATATACAATAGTATTACAATTTAGTTGCAAATAGTTCATCCAATGATTAATATACACATAATGCGCCAAGCTTTCAAAATGCCTTTAATTTGATAATTTACAGGTTCGCCACCGAAACTTACAAATCACCTGATTCCAAGTAAACATTAACATTTAGTTATTTTGTTTGACATCCGTGCACGTCTTAATTATCGACCACAAAAAAGTAATTGAATAATAGTAATTTTTGGAGATTACAGACAGGTGGTGGTGACCAAATTAGTCCAGCAAATCTTTTACATTTAACACATCAAAATTTTCGTTAATTTACCTATTTATGGCGTAGAAGTTCAAAGATACTTAAAATGTAGCTATCACTGAACATAACGTTAGCACTCGTGCTGTTTTTTAACGTTAGAAACAGAAATGTTAATCAAAAAAATCATTTACGACCGGACAAAATTCGTGCAGCGTCAAAATCCTTACAAAGATTTTTTTAACAACAACCGATATTCTGATATATATCGATACAAATTGGGTAATGATACTTGATACAAAAAATGATGTATTGTAAACTCTTACATGTTACATCCCTACTGCAATACGTATTGATATTCCGATACGTATCTAAACTCCGATAATGCGATCGTACTTGCATGGCCGCGATTTTAAGGTCAAGTTGAGCACGTTCAAGATCAATTCCCAAAACATCAAAGTCAAAGTACCATAATTCAAGACTTTTTCTTTAATTTCTCAAGGCTACGCGGGGTAAGGCGTTGGAGTATTTAGGCAGATAGAATGGTTTTAACAGCTCGATATATAAAGTAGGGAAAAATAGTGAAACGCGACACAATGTACGTAAAGAAGAAGAGATGTAGTTACGGCTGACACAAACAAAAACTTAGGAAAAAAGTAAACATTGAAAAGACAGCGGTGCAAGTGATTCTGGTTAGAAACGTAAAAGGTGGGAAAGTAACAATCAAAATATTGGAGAGAAAGGATGAAGGAGTGTGTGAATAAATGCTTGGAAACGAAGGACATACAGATGGCGTGTGAAAGAAAAGTGCTGCTTAAATGTTGGATGTGGACGATACGGTAAGAAAAGAAAAAATAGAGAAGGGAATACATAAGATGGAGGGCAAAATAAGGTGACAAAAACACAAGGTTTAGGGTCATAGAAGTAAGATTGGGAAACACAAGCAAAAAAGATGGAAGAAGATAAAACTGAAAGAGAGACTAACGCCACAGCAATTTTTCAGGTGCCATGAGTATGGGTACAAAGAAAATGATTGCAAAAATTAAAAAAGAGAAAAAAGACGTTTGCGATGCGGAGAAGGAGACACAAAGAAAAGTTTTATGGGTTAATGGGGGGTCTAAAAATTTAGAAAAGCAGTGGAGCTTTGATAATAGTGAGGATAAAGGATATTACTATTTGCAAAACTTACGTTTTCTCCAATATAGAGAAAAACAATTTCTTGGACATTATCAACAAACGGAAAGCAAAGATAAGCGACAGAAAAGAGCCACCTTGCCAGGAGACGTAAACTCTCAGCATGTCACTTATTAAAAAAGAAAAGTTGTCGCGAAATTGGTAGCGCTTTTCGGGCTTGCCGTAGAAAACCGGCGACGTGCACCAACTTTTGCAAGATGAACCAGAAATCAATAATCGACGTTACTCTGGTGAATAAAATATGGATCAATGGGGTGAGTGAACAAGAGCTGACGCAAGAAGAAACGTTAAATACCCACAAGTTACGTTGGGTATAGATTAAGGGTAAAAGAATTGACGGTAAATGTAAAAATGAAAGTAGCACGAGATGAAGAACAAATGAGGAAGTTTTAAAAAACTGAGAAAAATTGAAGTATTAAGACGGAATGTAGGAAAAGTTGAGTTGTAAGCAAAAGAACTGACAAAGATGATTGTGGAAGGATGCAAAAATATTTTCAAAAAGAAGAACTAGGATCAGAGAAAGAAGATGAAGTGTTGGTGAACAGTAAACATAGTAAAAGTTAGGAGTGAATGCGTGAAAGCTATAAGAAAGAAGACAAGGATAATGGAAAAAAAGGTATGGGGCAGAGTACAAATAGAAAAAAAAGTCGAAGGGAGAAAAAAGATACAAAACTAAAAAAACAGAGCTAAAAATGGCAATAAGAAAAAGTAAGGAACATAATTAGAAGAGCGTTTATACGGTAGTCGGATTGTTCAAAATTAGTTAGGCATATAAAAGATCATGTTTGCAATCGTTTTCATTTACCAGAGAGATTTTGAAGTCTAGTAAATAATTTAGAAACAAATGACGTTAACCCAAGTTTTCCAAAGTTTTTTTCTTTCCTAAAAAATGTTTTCTTCACGTTATGATTACATTTTTTTTAATAGCATACTGTTGCGATTTTTTTTCTGTACCTATAAAATGGCGTATACTACAAACACAATACACCTTTAATGTTTAACTAATCTAAGCCCATTTTTTTTAATATTGTTTGTACGTAACTAATTTAAAGTTTTGCAAGTCCTCATCTTCCTTAATACAACTTATAACTTTCTGTACTGTTAGTGGTTTGTTACGTAAAGAACGAATGCACAATACGTCTTAGAGCTTTTTTAATCAGTGACGTTATCTAATATTGGCTTTGACCTGCGATACATTTTCGGATAATAAAATACGTGGTCTGTGTTATATTCAGTTAACACATTGTATATAGTAGATACAGAAACTCTTATGTAAATAAGTATACTTAATATAAATTTTTACATGTAAAAATTGTAAATGGTTACCTTACCTGTTTGGTTGACTTTTTGCAAATTTTATAGATATTTTAAATAGTGCTTTTATCAGATACTGATGAATGTTTTTTTATTGGCAAACAATCTGTAATAATGTGTTAGATAATCTATAAAAAAAAGTTTTGTCAGTATTTTAAGAGAAATTATTTTTTACAGTGACATCAACAATAACAGAAGATTTTTAAAAAAATTATTTAAAAAACACAAACTGTGTACCCATAAAAAATGCTGATAAAAGTTAACGAAACGGTGAAATACAAAGATTATTAGTACACAATAATATCGGAAAATGCATCAGACTTTTAATGTAATTTGTCTGTGTATTTTAAATTAACCAATTCTAAAAGAATTTGTAGGAAGTATCAATTAAATTATAGGTTACTATTTTTTTGTACTATTAATAAACATTATTTAGACCATTACCTACATTTTTTTAATTGGATTATAAATATCTTTTTAAACGGACGAGTTTTTTTTATCTTGTAGTTGCTTTTTGTCTGTCTCTGTGTCTCTTAAACCTAATGCGACTTTAATTTGTACATGCTTGGCAGACCTCAAGTAACCGTTTTTTAACAATCAAACGGTTGCAAAAATAATGTTCTTTAAAAAGCTTTTTGATTTTCATAAATTTTGTTTTTGGATGCATTTATAGCTGTAATTTTTAGAATAAAAATAGGAAAAGATATTAACGCTTTGTGTTTCCTCTACAGGAAAATACTACAACTAAATGCAAAACGAATAAGGCGTTCTCACCTTGCTTTTGTTTCAGAGTGTTTTATTATTCTAGTGTACACTTAGAAAAAACGCAACAATATCTGTTACTAACATCTTATAGTCTGCAAGAGTACACCCCAAAAAGTTATCTTTAATTTACTAGAGCTCGCACACGGATTGTGTTACGCTGGTTTTCTTGTAACAACAAAAAAAGAGGCAACGGCTAACACAGTTTCCCCGGTGAGAAATCGCAGGCTCTGTGATTCTAATTTATAGATAAAAACTAAAAAGGCGCCAAGGCAATGAAGGATTAAATTAGGGAGATATCGTCTAACTGTACCCGTAGCTAGAAAAGAACAAATAACACGACAGAAGTAATAACACAGAATATATATTTATTGTATCACAGAAGTAATTAAAGACAAAGACAGTATATTAGTATAGTTACATAAACCGTGCAAACAATATTACATGGGTTGATATCACCGGTCAAATATAATTTACGCTCTTTGTCGAGACAACACGTCACACATCTACGTGCCCTAATCAATCTAACTTTTAAATTTAACGAAGGAATGACTTTACTTTATTAAGTTTGATTTCAAGAATGCGAAAATCAAAGTATCGAGAATCAAAGCGCACCCGATAAGTAGTGACACACAAAAAAAAGTTTAATATTAATTGTGATTACAACCTAGTATGTACGTGTAGCCATTCTAATAATCGACATGACCAACAAAGTAAAATAGAAAATGCAATATTTACAGTTGTGTAATATCAAGTAGGGAATTAGCTAATTCCGTACCAGTCTGACCTAAAACGTAATATGAAATTTGACACAAGTGTACATACTGTGTAAGCACACGTAATTTGATTTAATGCATACAATAGATGACGTAAAAGAATGCGCCGAGCTTTCCTCTAACAGTTTATGAGTATTTCTTCTCATCTAGTGGTGTACAACCCTTTAAACTTTAGCGACCTAACGTCATGAAAATATTTTGACAAACAGGTGTTCCAGGTGTTACGAACGTCAACGATAAGGTTACAGGGGGAGGGATCGAACCCCCTAAAGAAATAATTTAAGCCCTTAAAACAAAAAAAACCTTATAAAATTACATACCCCAAAATAAGCTGTCACTCAACACTACTTAAAATTTTCCCACATATTCACGTGGAGTGTCGTAAACCAACTTAATAATAAAAGGTTTTTGTTGGGGCGAAAGGACCGCTAAGAGCGATCCGTAATTTAAAAAACGTTAGCATGAAATGAATTCGTTTTGACAGCCGACTACGAAAAAAAGGATCGCGCATGACGCGGGACAAATTTGATACTTGAAAAAAAATTTTATACAAGAAAAATGAACTACCAAATTTTTTTTTACATAACAACTGTCACTCCGTAGTTGAAGTATTACAGGAATATTTTTTTATGCACTGTAGTCGAATGGCCCCCTTTTTAGTTCTTAATTTGACCCATTGATGGTCAGTATACAACTACAAGTAGATTAGTTCATGTGTTGTCCTATTGTGTCTATAAACTGGGTGTCAACAAGTATTTACGTACTTTAAATTATTTGTTGGTTTTTACCAATTATTTAATATTGTTATGTTTGTGTAATAATTTCTTGCAAATTTGAAAAAAATAAATAGTTGTGAGATGGCGTCATTGGAGCCAGAACAAAAACACTAAGTCAAAATACTAAAAAAAATTTTAAATAATAACAATGTAAAAGAATCTCTTGACGTTGATGATTTACCACGTTCTCGGTGTCGGACTCAGTTACGCAAAGTTTTCATTTGATATACAAAAATGGAATTAACTAACTACACAAACTATTGAGCCTAGATTTTCCAACTACCAAAAAATTTGTAGTTTCAAGCAAAAGCCTTTATGTAACGATTAGAAAATCGGAATAACCGTTGTTAACGCTTGGTTCAAGTGTTCGTTTAGCCTCACAAGTATTAAGACGGTTATGCCATTATCGACTGAAATAACCAGATACACGACTCCATACATTCAACACTTACTCAATATGAGGTGCGAGACGGCGATAATGATTCCAATCAATCGACGGTAAATGAATAAATCAGGTAAATAGCAGCGTAATTGTTGTCAATAAACTTCCAGGTTGTTTGAGCAACGCTTCAAAAATTACTAATCAAATTTGGTTTACAGGCAAGCAGAGAACGGATTTCAAAATATATCTAGATATGAGCAAGTCGGTTTACCAAAAACGGATACAAGTTTCGGACAAGAAGAGGTTTTACTAACACAAATCTTGGCGTGTGCTTTTTATACATCTTTACGGTTTCGGGAATAAACATACGCATCGTCTTGGACTTGGTGTGGATCTAAGATGTGGGCGAATGTCCACGCGCAATTAAAAAAAATATTTACAAGTTTTTTAATACAGGATTTCGTATCGTTACGATGATAATAAAAAAAAAGAAGACATTTTGGAATTGCCATAGGTCGATATGGATACCGAGGAAAGAACATCAGACACAAAAGTTGCTACAAGGTTCTTGTTGTTTACGAAATTTGCACGGCCAGTTCATAATAGAATTTAAATTATTGTTATTCTAAGAGAAGCATGGTCCAGGTGACAAAAATTTTTATCGGCGTCAGATGAATGTCTTGCTAAAGCAGCTCTTGTTTGATCACTACAGGACGTTCGAAGTTTGAAAGAAATATTTAAACTCCGTAAAATCGAAGAAAAGAGAAAATAAACAAAATAGAATTAACAACAACAATATATTAAGTATTAAGAACAGTAAAGGTTTTTTACAAATCTACTAACAACGGTAACAAAACGTAAAAACACAGATATTATATAGCTATCGTATTTTTTTATCTAACAGTCGTTTTAAGATCTAATCTCCTACATGTAGAAAAACAGTTGTGCAAAAAGAATTAGACGTAAAAATTTTTTGACTATCGTGCATGGAGTTCCGGTTCCTTTTGCAAAATTTAAAATATGACGATGCAGCTATTCGGGACAAAAAACAAAAATTTGATAAGTTTATTCCTATAAGAACAGTTTTTGTTAATTTTGTCAAAAAGTGTTAATCTGCGTACTCTCCATTTCATGACATGACCATTGATGCATAGTTAGAAGAATTTTGGGGTAGATGCCGGTTCCGCCATTACATACCAAGTAAACCGGCCAAATACCGTATACAAAAATTTTCAGTGGCAGATTTAAAAACATTTTATGTCTAATTTACGTTGTGTTTGGTAAAACTTTTTTAAAAAAATAGTGGTTCATTCGCATTATAGATTTGCTCTCTAATTAATTGCAGTTTCTTAATACTAGTTTGCAGTGTAAGTTGGATAATAGTTTTTCTAGTGGTTTGCTCATAGAAATATCGGGTTTTGGTTTACTAAAGACGTTGTTGCAGAAACGAAGTAAACAATATTTTTTTCAATTTACAATATTTTGGTTTTTATAATTTTTTTCTAGCTTGCAGTACATTATTCTTTTTAAATCATAAAACTTACTTAGGTATTTCAGCGCGCGACTTTCCAACAACATTGAATAAATTTAATACGCGTAAATCATAATCATCGTAAATTGAAATTAGATGAAGTAAATAATTAAATAGTAATAAGCTTTTGTTGTGTCAATTTTGTGTATTGCGCATATCACGTGACATGGCTTTTACAAATTATGTAAAAAAAACTCGTAAAAAAATGCATTTCCACCTCGTATAAATGGCAAGCTCCCTTTCGGCTCGGCTCTAAAATTAAATGTTATTGTAATTTACTCAGTTAATTTTAGTAGTCTGTTATAAAATAAAATTTTAAAATTAAATGTTATTAACACTAGCACTAACTTTAAATTAGAATCAAATAAGACATGATTTGATTTTTTTATACGTTTAGATTCGGTACTGCTTTAATTGGCAGACTTTGTAAACATCAAAAATCAATATAAACCCTTTTATCTCAAATTGCAAATAATCTATTTATACTGAGTTCTGTAAGTAAACAATTCAATTTTTTGTGGTTTTTTATTACGTGCTATTTGAAAACGACAATCTAAATGAAAAGGTTGCAATAATGGCGCTTTATTGCCTGCATTCTCAAATAGCCATTAGCTTTCAGAAATCATTTTCAACTTTAAACGATTCCCGTAACGCACACAAAAAAACGTAATTTTATTAGTACGGTATTGTGTTAATTAATATTATTAAAAATGATTCTTTGTAAAGTGTCGTTTGCGTTGTTTTTTGTGAAAACGTTTTTAGTTTGTTGGTCCTAAATGTGTACGTCAGTGGTGGCAGATGGTGGCCATTTATATGGACGTTTTTATAGGGTATAGTTGGAAAGTTTCACTTTACCTCGCTTTATCCTTGTTATACGTTACGTAATCTAAAAACTGGGGCACTTGTTATAAAAATTGCTGTACACATAATTTATCTTTTTATTGGTTAGCTAAAGCTTTTACTTTGTTCTTGGGCAATGAAGTTTTGCACTTTATTAAATATTTCACAGAAGCGAAGTTCTTTTCCAACATCACGATTCTAATTTATTGATTAGCTAACGCTGCCAAAATCGTTTCTTCAAGTTCATTTTGTATAATACGCACGTATTTCATAATTTAAGTTTGATTGATTTGCTTGTATTAGTAAATTTATTATTTTTGATGTTTTAATTATGTACTTTTTACTGGTTATTATTTCGTTACAAATGTTAAAACACGTAAACAATTCTTAACGTTTGGTTCAATTTTTTAAAACGTAAGGATAAATTAAATCTCTTTTTTAATTGCATTACGCTAATTTTATTTTTTGTTAACTTAGTTGTGAGCTTTTAGATGTAATTTGATATTAATTAAAGTATTCAATAGCGTTGACAGTTTTTTTGGCATACTGAAACTTAGAAGTTTGTTGCTATAAGCATTTAAAGCTAACCAAAAAAAAAAAAAAAAAAAGTTTTCTTTTGAAGAATGCGACTAGCTAGTAGCACTTTTTTGAAAATTCTTAAAATGCGCTGAAATAAACAAGCCGTACATATAGTGTTATTACAAGTACATTTCCTTTGGTTTATGCAATTAGTGATAAAAAAATTAAATACAAGCTTGGACCTTCTGTCCTCATCGAAACAGAAGTTTTACTTATAAAAGATCTGGTGCCCTTTAAATATTATTTATTTGAACCTCCCCTATCTCCGATTGTGTGAGTTGGCCGTGCAAGGTTCGTAAGACCTATGCGCTTGTAACATGCTATCTCTATGTAATTTAGTTTTTTCGTTTATAGGTAAAAATTATTCTCGTTGTCTACTTGTTTTATTAAAATGTGTGTGTTACTTTAAACTCTTTACATACTATTTGCTGTAGCGTTGTTCTTTTACTTACAACACGTTATGTTGCGTTTTTTGTTAGGTGAATCTTTTTACATGTTGACGATAAGCTTTCGGGTGGGTTTTGCCATATCTTATTTAGTCGTAAATAGTTTATTACGGGACGCCATCGTGTATTTGGCAAAAAACGTAATCGCTCGAAGGACCAATGTCAGCGTAAGATAAAATGTGCTGTATCTGAAGAGTTAGAAGAGTTGTAAATTTGTAATTAATAACGACCGCTACACAGTCTCATTTAAATAATTATGACTTGGATAGTCGGTAGGTAACAGTTCTACACAGCTTGATGTAGGTAATTATTGCTTAGTCCACTTATACATTAAATCGTCGTAGTATAGACAATCAAAACACGGTTGTACAATAAATAAAGTTAATTATGAGTATTTATATACATAAAAATTTTATTACATTCTTAACCTACATTTGTTGTTACATCATTGCAAACAATGTGCTTATATCACTATGACATTATTAATTTTACAGTTGTGTGCTTTTTGAATACAATTTATCTTGGTAATTGAAACAACGTCTAAAAAGGTGATAAATATCTTCTTTCTAAAAAAATATTTCTTTGACATAAAATATTTTTTTAAATATTTTATTTTATCCATAGCGTTGATATTATTTGACAATGCAGGATACTGCTATTTTTCTGGCTTAAAGATTTTGTACTTTATTTAAATAGCTTTGATTTTAACTTTAATTACCGATGCATTTTTAAGAATAATTTGAAATTATATTCTGTAACATTTTATTAAATTTGCAGCATAAATGTATAAAGTAAACAATAAAACTGTAAACAACAATCATAAATTTCAAAAACCACAGTTTAAATAGCTAATTATGCTAAAGATTTGGAAACGAAAAATGTTCTACAAATTGCACATATATTTTTTCCATTTGAGTTTCAAAAACATATTTATTATTTTTTACAAAATGTTTATAAATAAATAGAACTGAACTCACGTTAAGTCTGCAATAAAATATATCACTTTTTTTTTAAATAAAAGTGATAAATTATTACATCTATATATATTGTGTGCCAAAATAAAAACCAATAAAAGCAATAGATTTTTATCATAAAAGTAAGATTGCGATGCCACCCGCAGAGTGTCAAACAGAAACGTTTTATGTATGAAAAAGCATTGTTA
Source organism: Aquatica leii (assembly GCA_035610365.1). NCBI lineage: Eukaryota > Metazoa > Arthropoda > Insecta > Coleoptera > Lampyridae > Aquatica > Aquatica leii. Next base: position 1,769,844 of record CM069438.1, read on the forward strand.
TGTAGTAGAAGTTTATGAATCAAACCTTTTTGCATATTTATTTATTTATTATTATTATTGAATAGACTACAATATTAAATTATTGTACATAATTGTTAAATACACAAAAATTAATTGTATTGAGTTTAAAAATATAAACGTTTTGTTTGTTAAATGTTATTTAAACATTTTGGCGGCATAACATTAAAACGAAACCAATAATATATCTGTTTCTATGAATGTTTTGTTTAATTAAAATTTTTTGGTTGTAAAGAGATTAAATCAAATATTATTTATACTGCTTATTAATTTGCGATAAAACCGACGTCGATAAATACATCGAGACAACACGAAATCGGTTTAAACATATTCTAAACTGTTGTTACCTATTTTGGTTTATTTTAAGCATTCTATAAACAACAAGATTGGTATATTGTCTGCCGTAGTTACCAAACAACACCATTAAAAAATGTAAAACTGTATTGAAACTAAAAATGATTCGTTTTGAAACTGTATAGATTTTGTTTCGAAACTATTTAGAAACATCATTGTAGTAAAATACTTTTTCTTTTTCTTTTTTGTAACGATTTTGTTTCGATCTAAATCAACAGTTACAAAACATTTTTTTTACTTATACATTTTGAGTCTTTGAATCTGAGGATTTTTAAACTATCACTTGCATTTGGAACAATATACTATAGATCTAATCCGACAGTAAGTAAAATTTCGTATATACTAGCTGATGTTAGGGATTCTGCATTACAAGTCTATATGTGCAAAAAAATCCTACCTAAAAGTTTCCTATCAAAATCTAACATAAACAATGTTTTTTCTCAATGGTCAGTAAAAAAGTGGTAGGTTAGATACAAATAAAATTTTCACTACTCAAAGGTCAACCAAAATCGGTACGTAACACAAGCTTCAGGTACCAAAATTTAATTAACCTGATTGTGCGTGAATTTTTATTTATAATTATAGATTTTATGTCGACGCACTCTGTAAGATAAGCTATTTTAGGAGTGTCGTTCAACTTGAAAACGTGACCTCTTTAAAATAAGAAACAGAGATTTGCAGTCTAAGTCGTTTGAACTCGACTGTTTGAACGTGGCTGTTTAAACGCAAGAACGTTTAAACGCAGGGACTTTTGAATGCAAGACGTTTGAAGGCAGGGACGTTTAAAAAATAATTTTAGAGACATTTATTTTCCAAAAAAAACAGAAAATAAGAATTTAAAAAAATAAGTAGATAATATTTTTTCTCTTAACAAAAGTTTTGTTACAAGCATTTTCTTTTAACTGAAGTGCAGGCGTCTAGCTCCGTATAATTTAGTAAGAAGGTTGTAAAAGTTGTCAAAACAAGCAAATATTATCAAGTACAGTCTCGTTTAAATTTGTCAATTACTGAAAGAAACAACACAGATTCTAACAATAATACATTTATTTGGAATAAAAGAATAGGAAATAAAAAAAAGAAAAAAGTAGAACAACATGCGCTATATGTGTTTGATTCTAATAAAATTTAAATGGTATTCGATCAACTAATTTGTTTTCCATGCAGTCGCAAAACAAACAAAGAATTGGCAATTATCATACTGAATCGCAAAAAAGGAAAAAGTTATGAGCACAAAAACTTACCCTAACAGACAATTCTTCGTCACAAGTAGCAATGTTTATTTTTTTTAAGAAGATTTTGACTTTGACTGCGTTGAATTAATTAAAGAAATACGCTTAAAACTGACAATTATAAAATTGAATACAATTAAATAAAAGTAAAATTATACGATGCTTTATATAGTACGTGCAGAACTGATTGATTGATTAGACCATTAATAACAATTAAAAAAAATTATACGATACGATAAGTAATGTGTAATGTGTGCTGACTGATTAATTACAAAGGTAAAGACAAAGGATTATAATACTATAGAATTTCAGAAGAAGGTGCGAGTTATTTTTTGTCACTCCTGATTTTATAAATGAGGTGGATTTTACAAGCTTTATTCTGTATTCCTGAGATAGCTGTGTGCAATGGCCTTGTGGTAGCCTCACGAAAGTTGCAAAAAGTAAAAAATTTGTAAAGTTTTTTAATGTTGATAATTTGCCCGGAAACCAGTGGTAGCAGAATTACACCATTCTCGTTATTAATAATAGAGGTAATTGGTATCATTAGCAGGAAACTCAATAGCACAATTAAGAATTAATTTAGAAAAGATCAAATACAAGTGTACATAAGCCCGACGCTGAAATTAGAAAGGATGTAGTACTCAACCACGTGTAAATCAAAATCCTCACAAACATGGCGCTTCTAGATGTTGATAAATTTTGTATCTAAACGATGTTTCCTTAAAAGATTTAAATAAGATGGATGTTTGCAAAAAAAAAAGAATCTGCACTTACCAAACGATTCTTTAATGGACATCCAAAGTGACCAAACGAAAAATGAAGTGCAAATACAACCGTATTACTTGTTCTAGGTTTTGCGTCAAAAATTTATTAGAAAAGTAGAAATTTGATCTTTAACACGAGTGGAAAGATGCCTAGACGCTAGCTTGAAATGTACCAAAGTGTAATTTAAATTGTTAAATTTAAAATATATATACGTTGTGTCCTACGCTAAGGGTACCCCATGGGATTTAACATGGGAAAATTGAAATTATTTTTTTCCTGCTTCCCAAATTAAAAAATCGCAAATTGACGCAGATTTAAAGTGGCACTTAAAACGTTTCTAAAAACAATTTTTTAATTATAATCTGATAATTAATAAATTAATTACAGGCATTTGAAATTCGAAATTTTGAAGGATTTTCGCGCATGTAATTAATTTATTAATTATCAAATTATAATCAAAAATTTGTTTTTAGAAACGTTTTAAGTGCCACTTTAAATTTGCGTCAAAATTCTTGTGATTTTTCAATTTGGTAAGCTAGAAAAAAATAATTTCAATTTGTTCATATTAAACCCCATGGGGTACCCCTAGCGTAGGACACAAGGTATATATTTCAATTTTAATGAAATTTTAAAAAAAGTTAAAAACAGTAAAAACCAAAACAAAAGAAGAAAATAAAAACAACGAATCTTTCCGGTATGAACCGTGTCAACGTTGTGGTTTTTTTTTTCAAATCAGTTTGTTTAGAAAAAAAAATGTAATCGACGACATCTGTTCTGTTCACATTTCTGTTTTCAATTTTTTATTCAGTAAAATTGCTTTTAAAATTTAATTTTCTTTACTTGATTTAATTCTATTAAATAAATTACAATTAATTAACTTCAAAAAATTGTAGTCAACATCTTTTCGTTTTTTTCCTCTTACAAACTTTTTTAACGATAAAAAACTAAGTCTATATATTTTTTTTTTATATAAATGTCAACCTGTTGATTATTATTATAAATTTAAAAGTTGGAATTTTTTTACGTTAAATATAAATAATAAAATGGCGGAAATACAATATAAAGTTACATCTTGCAAACTCCAACACGTATTTTTCACACCTTGTAATATACAAATGCGTTTGGCGTTCGAACGTTTCTGCATTCACACTTTGCTGCGTTCAAACATTCATACGTCTTGCGTTCAAATGTCTTTGCGTTCAAATGTATTGCGTTCAAACGGTTGCGTTCAATCGGTCTCGTTTAAACTTGCCACTCCAATTAAAATAACCAAAAGATAAAATAATCAAAACAAAATGTACAATACAAATTTAAAACAACAAATAAATTTAAATATAAGAAACAGCATGAAAACAAATTAAAATCTAAAATCAAAGAAAATCTTATGATACATTCTACAAAAATTAGCAAACAAATTATTCTGATACTTAATTAAACAAAAACGCATTGGTTTTACTCCGCAACTTTCATATTATACAAAAATATGTACGTAATAATAAAACACGAAATATTTAATCAACGACATGTTTGTAAGTTTACTTATAAAACAAAGCGTTAAAGTTCTAAATTAGTTTGACGTTATAAATCCCAACAAAATTTTTATATTGATACAATACACAAATTTAATCATCAAATACAGCAATAATTAATTAAAGTCACACAAAATAGATTAAATTTCATAAAAACTTTTGTTAATTGAAACTTGGTTAAAATTTTAATTACTTCTAGTCCGCTTTCTTCCTGGAACGCGTTTTTGTTTTTTTTTGTGTAGAGAAGCTATTCTTTGACTAAAACTGACAATGGTAAAAGGAAAACACTTGTAGATGCTGAGTATGTATTAAAATAATCCACTTTACAACAAAACTTGAGTTGCGCCTTCCAAAACAACGTAACTTCACACAATTTAGGGATACTAATAGAAAAAGGTTACGTAGGCAACAGAAAACCAAATTTTGCAACCTAATTTTTAACAAAATTACTGCATGATCTGCGCACCCTCGACTTAGTTTAAAGCTAAAACTTAATGTGGCGTAGTTATAAACACCCGGAGTCTTAACTGGAGTAACAGTAACGGGGTAGAAAATATTGTCCGTTATATTACTTCTATATTTAAAAAAACATAATGTATTAAGTAAAGTTTTTATTAGAATTTCTTCTTATTTGTTATCCGTTTTTGTACCAGCGCGATAAGTAAACATCTATTAAAAGCAATAATTTTTAAACAAAGAAAATTTCAACTTGGTTTTAGTGATTGACAGGTCATGAAGATACGATTATACTTGTAATTGTTGAAATTAAAAAAATATATTCTTACACATCTTAATTTTTCAAGTCACATTTACAGTTTTATTAAAATAATATTTTAAGATTTTGTTATGGAGAGGTAGTTCTTAAAGCAATGTTAAGAATTTGTTAATTTTAGTGTCCGCGGTCGTTCTGCAGAGAGTTCGTTGTTGAAAAGTTATACAGTTTTGTATGTAGTAAATTTGGAAAATAATAATAAGCAAATTATTTGTACCTAAATATTTTTTACTTATTTAAAACCAAAAGAATTTAGGTTTTTAATTATTCAATTTATCTATAAAAATAGCAAAACTTTTTCCAATGTTATGTAACAGAACTGTTTCCGTTCTGAAACAGTTTTGTTATACATATATATAAAGTAATTAATGAAATTATTATGTTTGAAATATATTTCGTTTTTTAAATGTAAACATTTTTGATTTTGTATAGTTATCACACAATTTGATTTTAAAAAATCGAAACTGTTTCACACAATAACTGAACCGAATCTTGCTCAGTGTCAATAAGAACTTAACTATTAGTCAACGGTTTCGCATTGAAGAATACCTTTATATTACCAATGAGATTTGATACAAATTCGGTTTGTGTAGACTGAAGCGGTTAACTTTCATTTTTGTCTTCAGTTCAACAATGGTTTTTTTATGTCGTGTTAATAAAATAAATTTTTACATTAGTTAAATCACGTTTTGAAACAAACATTATTTTTATGAATAAAATAGCTTTTTTTAAAATTTTATTATAAAAGATAGTTGTTTCCTGAACGTATTCTAATATTTGCAGTACATTATTAGTACCACATTTAATCAAATATAAATTCAATTCTTGCTATATTTGTTTTCTTATTAATTTGCAAGTTGAAATATTGATTTAACAAAAGCTCATTTGCGGATTATATTAGAAAATTTTAGTTGTGGGGTTAGATTTCAGTTTAATCGCCGATACAGTCGTGAATGGGAAGTTGATTGAGGTTTGGCATGCCCAGTGGCAGCTGTTACTAACAGATAACGCTTCTTCAAATTAGATTACCTAAATTAACGCCACAAAAAATTGTTGCTAAATAAATCAAAATGTGGTTTTTCAAATAATATCTAAATATTTTGTCTTAATACCATTACGTTATTAACAACCTTTTAAATACTTTTTAGCAAAATCAAAAATGTGGTTTAATAACAATTAAATTATTTTCTTAAATATTAATAAGTTGTTTGCCACCAGCATGAAGTTGCTTGTAAAACAATAAAAATTTGTTCCTGTCAGTTCAACATTTTAAGAATTTTTTTGTAGTTTTTTCATTAAAAAAGCAGTACTGTTCTATTTTGCATTTAATCAATCCAAATTTTAGTATGAATTTTTTTTCATAAGAATGCATGCAAAAATGTACCGAAAATAGTCAGAATAAACACTAAAAACATGTTTTGACCTAAAACTTTGGTTTGGTTCGTAATGGTGAACCACTCAACCAAATCTTAAAATTTATCTTTACGGTTTTCAAGTGTAGCAGTTCCTAAGTGTTGAATTTCAAATTTCTTTACACATATAATCTAAAACAGAAAAATGCAAAAGGAAATCAAATGTAAAATTCCTGAAGCCAATTTACGCGGCTTTAGTGTTGTATTACATTTTTATACCTGCCGAAGTGTCTATTGCTCTTGCTAACTAGCTATTTTTTGTTTAATTGGAAATTAATTTTGCAAATATATGTGCATTGGTAAAGTTTAATTTTTTTGTCTATATTAGAAAGCCAATTCAAATTACTGCGTTTTATTATGATTATTATTATAAATTTTTTAATTAGAATTCTGTATATTAAAAAAAAACAGAAAATACAAGTGCAATTATTAAAATTGTTATACACCTTATAATAAAACAATAACATTTCAGTAATCAAAGTTTACTGATTAGAATACATTATTTATTAATAAAGTCACAAATCTTTTACAAACGCCATAATGCAGGAATTTATTAATTTTAAACAATACAATTATTGTCTGTTATCTATAGAATAATTACCACATAAATTTTTTTTTTATTTTTACTTTTGTATAGAGTATATACCTAATAAGGTATTAATAATTTTGTATACGTTTCCAGACGTACGAACGGTTTTTGATGGTTCTGGAAGGCTATTTTCAATTTCTCGGTTGTTTAATCAGTTTCAACGTGTTGCCTCCGTTATAGCTATTTACAAAAATAAAAAACTTAAAAGCTGCAAACCAAAATTATTTTAAAATTTATAATTTTTGTATTATTTAAATTTATTGTAACAGAGAAAGGCACAAGATTAAACAAATTAATATTATTCGTTCCGTTCTATAATGCCTACTTTCTTATAACGGCCCTTTTATCAATTTTGATTAAGACTATGAAAATAAATATAACTTTGTTGCAAACTGGGCAAAAAATATGGTTACTCAACAATTTTAAAATCGATTTTATTATTGCTCCATTTTTTTAGTAAAATTGATTTTGTGCATTTTTACACAATTATGATGAACACTAGTGAAAAAAAATTATTTATATTAAAAAAAATTTTTTTTTTGGTTTATAGTAATAAAAGCAATAATAAAATTTTTAATATTTTAACTTTACTGAATTAAATATTTTAAAATTAGATTATATACTATATATAAAGAATAAGAAAATTAATTACCTGAAAATTTATATTTTTTGGTCGCTAAAACGTATATGTATATAGGCAGTAAGCTGCATGGAAAGTAAAATGCAATTTATATCAAAGTAAACATTAAACACCTAACATAAACAGCTTATGTCTAACAGCAAAAAATATGCAATAATGCATTTATGCTAATAATATGCGTTCAAATTATTTTGTGACCTTAAGTTTAATTAATTTCAGTTATGAGAAAACTATATATTTACGTATATAAATATTTTTGTAAAATAGTGTTTTTTGCGTTTCATATTAACTACAGTTACTGAAAAAACTGCAAGGATATTCTTATTTTGCCGGTAATTTGTTTCAGCAGATACTGCAGTAATGTTTTGTTTATGTAGTTTTTTACAATTTTTGATAAAAACACTTTCGTGATGGTTCTTTTAAAATTTCTACAGCGCTAACGATGTTCTCAATAAAAACAACGTAAAGGAACAGGTAGATGTGCAACGTTAATGATGTTCGTTTAAATCTAGCGCCGGCAGCTCAGTTCCACCGACTACTACAATAAACACCTTCAAAGACTGCCAGCTTTTAGTTTATAGCATCCGCGCAATTACAAATTTTATTTTTATCTAAAATGAAAATTACCCAACGTAAATTTGTTTTAATAATTAAAGAAGTTTATTAAACTGTTCGCGAACGAATTAGTTTAACTTGGATTACTTTGGGCAAAATTTAAATAGGTATATAAAAGCGTAATGAAAGCAAAGTAAACAATCCATAAACCGGTAATTGGTAATGTAATGAATGTTTGATCGACATTCGTATATCGCCCGGTTGCCTATTCCCAGGTGGTTGAAGGCAGCGACGTTGATGTAATTATTATTCAGCCCACTCAACTAACCTATCCGCCATTCATCATATTCAGCAATTAATTTTCAAAGCTTACTGGCCGTATAAATTAAAGACCATTACAAAATGACCACCTGATGCTTCGATTTAAATTATTTAAATGGATAAACTCGTACTTAATAATTCATTCTTTTTTGTGTAATTTTTACCAAATACAAAGAAATTTGTGATTAATTTTAATCAACTTATTTTGGTTAATTGTAGTTTTTGTTGCAGATATCAACAAATTTCTCTAATAATCCACAACAAGGATTGATCGTATCTTCTTAAGACAAAGCTGAAACAGGTGGCAAGATTGGATCAACGTTCAGTAGCAGACGAATGCTTGCATGCAACGATCTATTGTTGCATCCGGACAAAACATTTTCAGTGTTTAATCAGAATGTGGTGATCTTTAATTGCAACTTTTAAAAGTGTTATAAGTGGTGTTCTTAAAGAACCGGTTAAATAAAAATGTGTTTTTTTCGGTAGCCAAGAACCCGCAATAAATTTTACGATGTTAATTTTGGTATTTGGAGCGGTTTTCCTACATGCTGCCTTTGGCAGTTCGTTTTTGGATAACGGTATGTTATAATTGTTTTACTATTTTATTGTATTCTATTGTTTTAGATTTTTACTAATTCAATAACGTTTTAATATTTTTTCAATTAAAATATTTATGAACATATCAAATCGATAATTTTTCTATTAACAAACAGAATTGCATTCTCCCAATTTACATTTTTGTGTATTTTTGCATTTAAAATTAATGAAAAATACGACTTTGTCAAACAAAATAGAAGAACTTTAATTTAAATTAGTTTTAATCTTGCTTTTATACGACAGAAACTTAATTTTAACTTATTCTTAAGAAAGATTAATATTCCATCTATTTTATGTTTTTTCTTTAATCTAAAACAGTCTAAAGTCATTGCAGAAAAAAATAAAACTAATTTGATTTGCGGAAGTTAGCAGTCGTTAATATTTACAGAGGGACATGTTTCTCTGCTTAAAGTAAATGTCATAAGCGTGGACTTTGTTTTATTAGCTTTAATTTGCCATATTTTAACCAATTACTTAAGTTTATTTGTAGATGTCTTAAAGCAAATGTTAGATTAGTGTGGAATGCCAGAATATTAGTGTCATTTGCACTGGTTGCTACTGTAGTAGTTTTTGTTGTTGGTAGGCCTGCCGCGTACAGGAGGTATAATATTGGATCAAGGACGCCTGAGTGTATGGTATATAAGTCAGTGTATTCACTGCTTTGCTTTACTAGGAGTTGTCTATGTGTTAAAAAAAAGCTGTAGAGCAGTATCTTTTGGACTTTAGATTATTATTAATTTGGTTGACTAAGCTATGAACTTTCCCTATTGTTTCATGTTTATTTCGGAAGCCAAACTGATGGTTTAAAACTATTTTCATTTTTGCTATGATTATGGTTATTTAACGTATATCTTCTTAGCATTATCAAGAAGCTTATGGGACTGTAGGAAAAGCCATCTTCTGGCTTTTTCATGGTTTGAAAATTATAATGATTTAAGCAATTTCCCAGGCACTAAAAAACTTGTTTTATCTCAGTATTGCATTAAATATGGAGATTACTAGTTTGTAGAAGTTCTTGCGATATTTTATCAGTAATAAAATCAAATCCTGATACTATTTTGATGTTTATTTTTTCATTTACTGTAAGACAATTCTATTTAGAATAGGTTATCTAAGAAGCTTGTTATCCAGTTTCTCTCTTCGGTGAACAGCACTAAAGGAAAGGGTTTGAAAGATGTTTCAAAAAGGTTACAGTTTCTGGCCAAGTCTGGTCATTTTTGTTTGGAGGATAATGTTGTTGGGGTCTTCCAGAAAGAATACTCCTTGTCTTTTGTTGGCGTAACACTTTCTAAGTATTCTTGAGTACTTTGGTTCTGTTCTTTTTGAATCAAGTTTTTCAGTTCTTTAGTGGTTTTATTTAACTTTTTTTTGTTTTTTAGTTCTGGCTTGCTGTTATTGTTTCCGTAAGTGTCTTTTTGCTAAGATTTTATCTTTAACATCCGTGATAATTTACTTTTCTTTAGTGGTGTTATGAAAATAGGTGTATCAAACCATTCAGCCTCTTGAATATTCTTTGTTAAATATTCCACCGTTGCTTCTATGTCCACTTCGGTTTTAGTGGTTCATCTAACAAAATTATATTATTTTTTTCCTAAATTCATACGAATTTGTTTTATTTTTTATTTTTGATTTGTGAATAGACAGTATGTCTATAGAGTGGTTTGATGATAAGTCAAAGCAGATTTCTGCTTTACCTTCTTTAGTGCTAATTTCTTTTGTAATACATAAGTCTATTGTATCACAAATTTTGTTTCTATTTGTCAGCCAACACGTTTGTTCGTCGGAGGATAAATGTTGTAAATTATATGCTTTTGCTGTTTTAAAAACCTTCTGATGATGGATTTTTTGAATTGTCGTCTCCCTTTGCGAAATTTTTTTTGCTTAATGTTTTAATAAAGCTTTTAAGGTGCTCCTTTTTATGAAAGTGTTTAGGTGAGCAGTAGGTGACTAATATAGTTATTGGTCCAACTTCTAATTCGATAGTTACGCTGGTGGTTTGTAGATAGTAATTAATTAATTTTTTTTACAGTGTTTTGTGCTATCCTTTATGATGATAACAATTCTTCCATTTGCTTTGTCATTTGAGGGTTTTGTGTGATATAATTTATTTTTAGGTATCCGCAAATAGTGATTGTCCGTAAACTTTGTCTCAGAAATCATCATGACGTCTATATTCTGATCATGTAAAAATGTTTTAAGTTCTTGGGCATGTTTTTAAAGGTTTTTGGCATAAAAAATTACTGTGCGGTTGCTTAAAATTGACACCTGCTAAAAAGTGTTATTCTAAATATTTGACTGCTAGTCGTTTGCATCAAACAGAGAAACGATTTAGACATAAACTTTACTTTTAGAAAAAATATGCTAAATTTATAAAACAACATAAATCGCACGGTCACAACATGAAAGTACCTCAAACAAAAAGAAACATTACATCATAACCGTACTACTTTCTTTGTCATGCTGTCCTTAGGCCAATGAGCTTAAGCACAAAAGTCAGGGTAGTTTTAGATAAAAGTGGTGCAATATAAATAATTTTCAGTTGTCTATTTTTAGAAGATGTATAGGCAGATACGAGTGTCCAACAAAAATCGCATCTACAAAAGAATCGTGTAGTGTGAGCTTTTGGTGCAACCTATACAAAAGTACTGATAATTAACTATTACTTATGGAACATCTTGTGTTTCGTACTTGACTATTCGTACAATACCGCAACTTGCTACGGATGAAGAAGAACTGGTCCAATGAAGAAGATACTTCTGAAGGTTTTTCCTTATATAAATGGAGGTCTAATAGTGAATTTGTGTTAAAAGATATTATAAAAACGTTATGTTAAAAACAGAACTCACAAACTATTAACTTTAAACTTAACTTTGAATTAACCCCTCTTTATCTCCTTCGGATGCTCGTGTTGCTACCGAGCCACGTTGGACGAGTTACCGTTGCGATCTACTCCATTCTTAGAATGTATCCCTCTGCTTTAAACATAAATGCATTAGTATCTTAATATACTGGAATTAGATGAAATGCTGTACATTTTATAGGTTTAAGACGCACAACCACTCACATAGACATAGTATTGGAGTGTACGGCTTCCGCTGCCGCAGAGACAAGTTCCTCCTACCACGCTTACAATCGATAGAACTCGACCTTTTTTGTCACTACAGACAGCGGCTGTAGATTAAACCAAACATTCAAAATTGGTTAAAGTAACTATTGATTTAAGGAAAGCAACCACATGGCAAGCCGCTTCCTTTTGTTAGAATTGTACACAATTCAGTCTACAACCCGCAGACATTATACGACAGTAGAAGGAAGTTAATCCTAAGATTGGCATCAATACAACTACTACTACGTTTGGATACGGTACGCTTCGGTCGTTCACCGAGTCCAAACTTTTGCTCAGTCTGGACTTAGGTAGAAACGTATCCATTTTAATTTGAAGCATTTTTATACATAAAACTTTCAAAGTTAGGATACGTAAAAGTACTTTAGACATAATTTTAGCAGAAAAAAAAAACAGTGAGCAAAGAAAATAGTACACATTGAACAACAGACGAAAAAACAATCTAACAAAACTAATTATAATCATCAAAATAGTTTTAAATGTTTGAAAAACTTATAACATCATGATCAAGTGGCTAAAGCATCCAACCCTGAGAAAAGACAAAATGGCAATAATAAATGTTAATAGATTTGCTATAAAAATAAAAACAAATCTAAAATAACTTCACAAATTAAACAAAAGCCTGTTGCAATTGAAGTAAAACTTATAACAAGTTTGTGTATTAGATGCATTTACAACATCGGTGTAAAGATTTTTTTAGTTTATATTATTGTCATTTTTCATTTTAGTATTTTATTGTGTTGTTGCTAACAAAAATATTAATTAAAATTGCACAGCCTAAGATTTAATTTTTACTTTTTGTCTTTAATTTCTTGTGCTTAAATAAATTATAGTAAGTTTCTAACTGAGCATTTTTGTATTGTTGCTCATGTCATTATTTCAAATTCATAAATTTAAGCACCACGTTGGGTGCCAAAAAACGGTATTACACATTATAAAAATCTTGTTTAACCCTAGATTACTTGCGTTATGATCTTTTAGACCGACCGTTTATATGATTCTTTATAATTGTCGAATCGCGCATGACTGCATCTCACCCTTTCATGACAATTCTTAAAACGGTTAAACGCTTAGTATCCCGCAGTCGTATGCATTCTGACTTTGCGTTTAGTTGCAAATTTTACCATTCGGTCAATTCGACCGTAGACGCAAGCGTTAACGTTAGTAAAAAGATTCTGTTGGTTCTAGCGTAAACGTGATCATTAGCAGTACTTCTCCTGTATGTTAATTCTTTAACATCCATGTAGTTTTGTGAAGTTATTTTTATTGTGTTTTTAGAATGGCTTACCACGAGGAAGAACGAGCTCGCATGCAAGCATTGCATGATGAGATTAACCGTGAAGAAGAATTAATTGGTGGAGAAGCTGAAGTTAGTGAACAAGACAATGTGTCCGAAAGTAACCACAGTACTAATACTGAGCAATCTGATGACAATTATGTAAGTGGAGCTGAAGAGAGCTCTGATGTCGTTGAGGCTGAAGAACGTAATTTCACTGATGATGAAATTGAGAAAAGTGACACTCCAGTTTGTGATATTCCCTTGACACAGAATGAATCCTTATGTTGGTAAAGACAAAACAATCTGGAGAAGAGTTCTACCAGTAACTTTGGAAAGAAAAAAGCCAAAAATGTTTACAGTTTTCATGAGGGCCCGACCAATCAAGCTAAATAAGCAATAACTGTAGTTTCTTCTTGGCAATTATTTGTTACCGAAGAAACTCTCCAAGAAATCGTATCCAACACTAACATTTTTATTTGATCTGTTCGCAACAAATATTCACGAGAACGGAATGCTAAGGATACCGATGTAATAGAAATAAGAGCTGTATTTGGTCTCTTGCATATGGCAGGTGTGTTGCGCTTACAACACATAAACACTACAGACCTGTGGGAAACCGATGGTACAGGTGTTGAATTTTTTCGATCTGTTATGTCAAAATGTCGGTTCTCGTTCCTTCTACTATGTTTAAGATTTGACAACATCCATGACAGAGTTGAGAGAAAAAGCACGGACAAACTTGCACTTATAAGGCAATTTTTTGATGGATTTGTTCACCGTTGTCAACAAAATTACGTCATTGGGGTAAATGCAACGTTAGATGAAATGTTAAAATCGTTTAGGGGAAGATGTGGCTTTTGCCAATACATAAAAAGTAAGTTACGGTATTAAGATATTTTTGCTTGTTGATTCCCAGACTTATTATACGCTAAATATGGAAATTTATGCTGGAAAACAACCAAACGGTTCGTACCAAGTTGATAATAGCGCCGCAAGTGTTGTCAAGCGTATGGTAAAACCTATTTTGAAATCGGGACGTAATATTACCATGGACAACTGGTTCACCTCACCTTGCCGCCGCTTTGGTGAAAGATAAATTGACGGTGGTGGGAATGATAAAAAAAATAAGCGTGAATTAAAATTTCGAAATTCCCAAGGCAGAGAAGTGTATTCAACTTTATTTGCATACAAAACGAATGTAACGTGGTTATCGTACACCCCAAAAGTGAATAAATATGTGTTAATGATATCGACAATGCATCAAGTTGGTGAGATAGACGAAGATACAGACGATGTAAAACAATCATCAATTATAACTTACTATAACTCAACCAAGGGCGGTGTCGATCTTGTCGACTAAATGAAAGAAACCTCTTCTGTGTCCTGGAAATCTGCAAGATGGCCTATAACAGCATTTTTTCAGTACTAAATATAACGGCAATAAATAGCCTGATTATGTACAGAGATAACACGAAATCTAATATCGAACGAAGAAATTATCTAAAATCTTTGAGCAAGAAACTATGCAATGATTACATGCAACAAAGATTGCTTCAGGAAAACATACCAAGACAATTAAAAATTGACATACGAAAAATTTTGAACCTTGAACCGACAGTTTTGAGACAAAACACTGCTATTGGACGTTGTTACTACTGCTCCTCAGCCAAAAATAGAAAAACTAAAGCCCAATGCCATATGTGTTCGAAATATATTTGTAACGAACATACAGTTCTTACTTGTGTGGGCTGCAAAAAAGAAGATATCAGTGATTAAACTTTGTAATTTGTAATTATTTATTACATATTGTTATAATGCCTATAATAAACATACCACTTATTAAAATCATCTTATTTTGATTGAAACTGATAAATTCGGCAGTCGGTCGAAAGGACCGTGGCGCGAGTGTTAACGTATACAGAGAGTGCGTGAGTGAACTAGGGTTAAATAACATTTTCTTACCTGGATTATGTCGGGGTAAATTAATAATATACGTTTTAAGATGTATCACTACACGATTGCTGTAATAGTAAAGAAATTTGTTGTTTCTGCTTGCAGTTTTTGTTGATTTTGTCTTTTGGTTGATTTAGTGTACATTTATCTCCATATTTATCAATTTTTTTACAGCAACACGGTATCCTTTATTTTTTATTTGTTCGATATAATTCTTTATTTTCTTTTTCTTTGCACATCTCTACAGTAGTGTGTTTCTATAAGCATTTTCGTTCTTTTTACTTTTTGGTTGTTTTTAATACTTTTTCTTCGTCTAGGTTTTTAGTTTGATTCCGATTGAGAGAACATTTTGTTGTTCCAAATTCTTCTAATCTGTATTGTTTCGTTTTTTATTAATAGTGGCGAATCCATGTCCCTCAGGATTGCCCTTACTTATCCTTCTAATTAAAGGTTGTTTTCTTTTGGTTTTTTTACAATTCCATGCATAAATATGTTTGTTTTTTGCTTATTTTTCTTTCTAACATCTTTATATGTGTAGATGAAGTAGCGCAGGTTTACTAGAGCGATTTATTTTTTATACATTATCGGTTTTAAGTTAGTATTGGTAACACTTTTCTTTTGTAATTGTACGACATTTTGATATAAGTGATTTATTTAAATTTAAAAAATAAAGTATAGAAATAAAAAAAAGTATGTAAAAATATACCGTAAAAGGTATAATCACTATACGTGACTTTTAAAACTTCATGTAGTTTAAGTTCGGTCTAACAATTTGTTTGACGCGGTTGATTTAAGAAGAGCAAAAAACGCTCTCTTTCTTTGTCCATAAAATAAAATTTACTATACATAAGCGAAATATAAGAATAGCAAAAAAATCTACCGCTATTTTCAAAATTTAAAAACACCTTTAATATTCAAAACACGTAAAACGACCATTTAGGTTTCTAAATTTACCACTATAAATGCGATCTTTAGTTGTCTCTATTATACAGTGTCTTAAATTTTAGATTTTTGAAATACTGAATACAGCGTTACGTTCATATATATTTTATTACAGTTACGATTTATTTTGCTGTTCTAAGTATATTTTTATGTTTGATTCTAAGTCTTATAACATTTTTTTGTTGTAACAATTAAATTAACAAAATAAACAAAAAATAGAAATTTTTGTAAAATTGTACAAATAAATGTATCTAAAAAAATTGAAACGAGAATTGATTGTAACGTGTCACGTTTTACTTTTGTAATGTTTTAAATTAAATTTTCTGAATAAGATAGTAAGACAAAAGTTTTATTTACCAAAAGTTTAGAAAGTCTAGACAAAAATCTTTCGAGTGTTTTTATTTAATGAATAAAAAATTGTTAGTTTAAAAAGAAAAATATTTGTTAAAACACAAAAATTAACAATAAAGCATTAAAAAAAACAAATGATTAATTTTGTACAAATGTAAACGTAAATTAATATTGAATAAAACATTTATTACTACAATAACGTATAATAAGGATTAACAATATAGCAGTAGTATACCTTTGTCATTTTTAAACAAAAATATTTACTTTTACTATAGTCCAGTTAATGAGGACTCAAAAGAAGGGTGTAGAATGCATCAAGTATGCAATTTTTGTTTACTTCAAGGCTACGTTAGAAGTAGGTAAACATACTTACAGTTAGGGCATGCGACAGAGCAGTTTAAAGATGCTTTTTTACAACCACACTTGCCACTCTCACATCCTTTCGTGCATCGGCAACAAATCATATTCAAAATTTTGCCAGGAGCAGCATCTAACTGTGAGAGTTTTAGAAGTAGTTGATTCTCCCTCCTCTCTCAACCTCAATTTGGTGCCCGCCTATTAGGTTCTTCTCCTAACCACAGGTGTACTTAGTTGTACGTTTGGAATGCATGCTGCTTAACAACTACTGTAGTTGGAAAGCAGGTCGCGAGATTAAGCTTCTTGTTTGCAGCTGCCTTCAAAAATAATTTGTAACAGAACCTGAGGAATTTTTTTGTAGCTGGAGCGCCATACCACAATGGAGTTCTCATTACTCCAGCTGTCGATGGAGTCAGGGGAAGAAGAACCGTTGGCAAAAATTTGATGTTGTATGATTTTGGATTATTGGTACATATTTACAAAACCCACTTTATTTTTACGATACGCTGCGGATGTTGGATTGCAACCTGTAAATGCATGAAATATTTTCAACGTTTGCTGCAGCTATCGTGAGGAATATACAATGCTTTAAACCGTATTTGTACTATTACTAAACTTATTTAAGAGCAATTATAAAGAGTTTAATAGCAAATAAGCTGGTACTTTGTTTATCAGCAATCAACGCAAAATTTAAACTTGATCGATCATCTAATTAAACATACTAAGAATCGACAATTGTTATTATTCACACCGCTTAAAAAAACATGCAAAAACTTACTTTAGTTTTTTGATATCAAATAGTAACGTTTACTACACTTTATGTATTTATAGTCGACAATGAGCGCAGTATGTAAGCTTACGTACGTCGTTATGTGCTTAAATGTGTCTTGGATTACAATATAATTATTCAAAGAAACTTGACGGGTGTTAGCTCAGCGTACACACAACGGCCGTATCACGTAATGATAACGATACTATAAAATTTACGATTAAAAGTAAAGTTTTAGTATGCTGTACGATACAAAATTTTGAATGTTACAAATATAAAAAAAAAGTAATATAGTGAAATCAAATTAGCACAGGATGTAGAATGAAAAAAGAAAACTATAAAATATAATGAAAAAAATTGTTGTTTAGTACGATACTTGTAGATAAGTTTGATTAAGGTTTAATGCAGTCATTGCCATATAAAAATTCTTGCAGCACAAGAAACAAAATTCTCTCGGTTTAATAAATTATGGAAAGAGATAGCCGTCTAAAACCCTGGCAGACTCGATAAAATAATTTTAATGGTACAATCTACTAAATTGCTTAAATTTGTCAGAATATTTTCCAATCCTCATACAAAATTACTGTTAAAACGTAAAAGTGATAACCAACGATGGAAATTAAATATAAAGAAGAATAACTTATAGTTAAACCGAAAATGTTTTGATAAAATCAAGCGATTGCTGTAAAAAAAAAACAAATGACCAAGTTTTGTTCGCGCTTTCCCCTCTTTAACTGTCAATTTCGATTACGCATTTGCAACAGTGCAGTCGAGAAACCAGAAACAGCGTGAATTCTATTATTATTTATAGCAAATACGTAAATAATGACATGTAACAAATGTCTTTTTTTGTCAAACAAATTTGTGGATTAGGAATCCCCTATCAACAACAAATTTAAAAGTACATCAAAGTCCTTATCAATTTTTTTGATGATGTGTATAGTGTATAGTGCTAACTTTTTGCGTTTGTTTATTTTATTTTTGTCAAAGAAAGTAAGATATTGCATATAATTCTTTAAATCTTTATCCGATCCGAAAGGTTAGTTTTTCATTTATGTCATTGTTTTTTAGTCAATTGTAATGGCATCATAACATAAGATTATATTATCAGTACACGATTCTTGTCGCTATTAATGTAATTTTTTGATTGTTTGGGAAAGAAAGGTGTTTATTAAACAATGGTTTAAGCTTGTCAATGTCACTTGAGTCTTTACTTTAAGCAGTTTTTCCAACATTCTTGTGCTGTTGCCAATAATTTTAATAATTTGTTTTGGTTTAAAGAATTTAATGAGGGAGGCTCGGAGAAGACATTTGATGTAAAGGTGTTAATGCATGTCTGTACGTTCTTTGAGATTTTGATTTTGTTTAATACCATTATAGACAAGATATTTTGAACAAGAAAATGATCCCGTGTTGTTTCGGCAACAGAGTGTTTATTCAAAAGATAATTGATAAAACTTCTTTCAAGCCAGATTCCATAATGAAGTACCCTACACGCCCCAAAAATGACATCAGGAAACAAAAATCTCCCTGAGCACAATATATTGCATTACTAAAGCAAGACGGTTGAACTAGTAAAAACTAGAGCCTCCTCCATCCTCAAGTTTTGCGACCCAGTCTCTTAGTAGAAAATCGACAGTTTAGCGTACTATTTGGAGCTGTTCCTTTTTTTTAGTTCTTTATTTTTAAACTATTTTTGCTGGCCAGTTTAGCACCTCGACATCAGTTTTTGCTCGTTTGGTTATGAGGGGTTGCAATGTGTATCAAAGCGGGAATAGAATGTCTAAACACCCCTTTCCTTTTTGAGAAGTTTCCGGTGAGGCTCTCTATCACCCTCAGATACTCGTGTTGGTGCCAGGTCACAGTTGCAGTGTCTTTCATCCTACAAAATGAATTTCTCTGCTATCTTGGCATGTTTAAACAGCTCTCGCCTTTTTTACTTAAATGCAGCAGTATACTAGAAATACTGAAATTGGGTAGATTGCTGTCTATTCTATGGGTCTAAAGCGCAAGGCCACTCAGATACACGTTGAGCCTATTAGACCGCGTACGGCTACCGCAAAGTTCAGAACTAGGTCTCGGTTTACCCGCACTGGTAAAACACTTGGGCCCAGGATTTGCTTCGAGTTCCTGCCTACAGATTGAACTGAGTTTCCCAATCAGAACTGGATCCAGATCTAGCGACGTGCTACTAGATGGACGTTGGCCAGCCGTCCTTCCAGTTTCTGTTCAAAACCGTCCCTCTGAATTAGGCAGAATGACTATTATTCTAGAAACAGCAACCATAGAGCAAACCGCTCTTTCCAGTATACATCGTACACAATTAACTCCAAAATGCCGCCGTAGAAGAGGACACGACTACTACCACGTTAGGATACGGTACGTTTCGGCTGTTTTTTAACTTCACTACAGTTAAAGGTATCTGTTAAAATTAATTATTGTATAGTATCAGTTGTAATAAATCAATTTGTTTGTATTTTAAAATCTATTCGCTAATTTTTAAGGATTTTTTAAACACAAAAATATAAATAATTTAGGTCTTTTGTAAACCTTGTGTACAACCTAAATAAATGATCTTTACATTTACACAATTTTAAAATAAAAATCAAACAAACTTTGATTAAGTATTATTTTAATACATTTATTATCACTATTTAAAAAAGAAATACTTACATAACGTTTTAGTAAATTACCATAATATTATAAATTAAACAACCTTGTATTTTGCTAATGAAAAAAAAATTACTTTTTTTATATTGAAAAATATAGAAAAATTTTCCATTTACTCAGGAAATTAAAATCGCGAATATGTATTCAAATTTTGGTAACTGACATTAAACGTTTTAATTTTTGTTTTCTTTAATCTATTTTTCAAAGACTTGCTTTTTTCTAAAATGATTTTACAACATTAACAGAAATTTACATAAACACAAACCAATTTAAAGCTGCGGAAATTAATTTAAAAATTGGAAGTTACTGAAAAATGTTTAGCATTTACAACAACAATAAATAATCATTTTTTTACATAATAATTAAAGAGATAATTTTTTTAGCTCAGAAAATTAAAAAAAAAATCTAAAAAAAGCGTTTTTGTTTAAACCATAATTATACCACTTGTACTAGAAATAATTAATTGATTAATTGATTACTCGTTTGTCAAACAATTCTACATGGCATTCAAACGTTTGATATTTTTATAATTTTTAAATTTATTAAACTGGAAAAAAACAAACGTATTGTATAAAAGAAATCGATGCGATAAATATCGGACAGAGATACACGTGAAATAAAATAATTCGTTATTTAAATTTTTCTTGTCATTTGCTGTACCACACAAAAGTTTTTTTTAGAACATATATGTAAAAGTAAAAAAAATTAATTAACGTTTTTTGCGTATTATAGTAATAAATCAAACGTAAATATTACTAAATAAACCAAAATTAACATTTGTTACTTAGATTTCTGGCAAAAGACCGATTTTTAGGCCAGGTATTTCAATTACGGTTTAAACTCCAGATTAACTAACAATTAATTTTAAAAGACTGTCATATTATTGGGTAGTACAAAACCAATAATCAATAATATGACACTATTTTCAAATTAAGCTGAACTTAAGTTAACTATAGACTAAATTATGATTTTTTGAGGCTTTCGCGGCCATGATTTTTTAACAAATAATTATTTTCGGGTTTTTGAACCGCGTTCCATATTTACACTTTTCACAAAATTTATAAAACTTAGAAAACTTTGAAAAATTTACAATGTTTGACGTTTTGACAGTCATGTCGCTGTCTTCTTCAGAAAAAAACTGAAACTGAAGATATAGGATCCTGACAAGCCTTTATATTACGCCGTTCGGGTCAGCGGTTCGTGATGGTTCCGATTCATTAGTGTTCCGGAACCGTCACGAACCACTGACCCACGAATTTATTTCCGCAATATCAAGGGTATTGTAAAACGTATCCACAGGCCATCTGCGGGATGCAGCTTTTACTGAATACTTCCTACACATTTGGTCTACTACATCTACTCCATATTTACTTTCATTATAAAATTTAATTGTGTTCGGTTTTTTCTTATTATCTGAGTTAATTTGAACACTGGAATGCATAGTTCTTATAAGAAGAACGTTTTTGTTTTCTTTTCACTGATAAACTGTCAATGTTGCACTGTCTTTTTTTGAGCACTGTTGTAGACTATAGTTCTTCACGTGCTTTCTTGATTACCGTAGGTATTTCTCTTCGTTCGCGATTTATAGTTCCGACCATGCTTGTACTCTTGTTCTTTAAATTTTCAGCTAATAAATAAGAAGTAAAAAAGTTATCACATGTTACATTACGTCCGCTGTTGAGGTATGGCTGCATCAAACGCAAAACTACAAGGCGTTGATTAGCAGGTTTTTGATCATCTTTTTCCAAATAAAGGAAGCCGTTTATAGTGTATTTCGCATCCTTGTCCACTGCAAGCCAAAATTTTTGTCCATATTTATCAGGTTTGGAACCCATAAATTGCGTGAACCTGCATCTAGCTTTTGATGGAAACTGAAATATATGCCCCTGGTTTGTAGCATTTTTGGCTGTTTGCGATAAAAGTTTCTCAAATATGTGGCATAAGAGCGAACTTATCTGTTTGTAAGCGTACTGAAAGGTTACTTTTTTGATCAAATCTCAGAAATCTCATAATTTCCCGAAAGCGATTGCGTGTCATACTTTCACGGGCAAAAAGCAAGCCCCACTTTGTTGACCACAATGTTTCTAATTCCAGTCCACGGGCTCCAGTTGCCCCATGGGCATATACAATTGCTATGAACTATTTTAATTCTTCAATAATTATGCACCAGTTGGCGTCTAATAGACGTCGTCTAGTTTCTTCTTCAGTGCATATTTTAATATGTTTCAAAATATTGTCACCAACAATCAGGAACCAAGCACTTGATACCTTACAGACGTCTATATTTTGCCTTGCGAAACTTGTTGGACCAGAAACTTCTTTCAAAATATTTTGTTATTCTCGTCGACCGCATGTAATGTCGCCAGGTGCCGTAATTTCATTTCTAGGAGAAAAAGCTGAATTTGGAACTATTTTACGTTTTTGCCCGCTTACAGTCTCACTGTGTGTTATCAAATTTTTTGCGCTGCTAGGAATTACTGCTTGACAGACATTAGAAGTAAACTTGCCGAGTGAGCATTGCTGTGTAGCAGCGGGCAACGTATTGGTTGAAGTACTTGGGCTATTTGAAAATTTAAATTTCCTTATCTTATGACATGGACTACTTCGTTCAGATAAAATCTTTACAGAATTAGCAACTTTCTGGTCCTAATCTGAATGTGAATGTAAATATAAGTATTGCAGCAGGGATTTACCTGCAATTTGGTCGTTGTCAGAATCGAAAGAAGTATCCGGAGAACTACAAGAATGCTCTGAATCTGCTGGTAAATCGGAATAATTGGAAATATCCGAATGATCTTCCGGTAAATCTTGTAGGGCTTCGAGTAACTCTTTTTCTGTCAATGCACGCTTATTTGCCATAGTAATTCACACACTCTCCACTGTCTTCTATTATTCGCATTCGACTGAAATGTTGTTGCAGGAAAAAAAACAAATTCTTCTACTGTGACCGAAATGTATCAAATGAATCATCAAAATGCATGCGCAAACACGTTGAAAACTGATGATAAGGCACACACACAATAATAAATTTCTTGGAATGACTCAGACACATTAATTATGCGCTTTATGTGTAGGGGACAAAAATGAGAAAATATAATTATCACAACTAGGCCTATAATGAGACAAAGTCACAAAACGGTAAGGTCGTACATACATACATAAATACTCTTCTGAGAACGATTTGAATCTATAAAAGGGACAAATTTGTCCCCTCGGCGATTCTAGTGTTAAAGGACTTGTGTAATTGCAAGATTTCTGAAACCATTTATAGCAGATTTAATCTATTTTTGAGCTTGTTATGTGTCGTTAGTAATAACATTGTACATTTTCGTGACAAAATTTATACTATCGCATTACAAGCGATATCAGCGTACAGTGTCCAACATATATGGGAATGCATTTTTTTGGTGACGTTTTCTGTGAATAGATTAGTTATTTAAAATCGTTTCAGTTTAGTCGTAAGTATTTTTTAAAATATAATTTCACATCGTTATTATTATTAGGTTTGTAGCAATTTGAATAAAATAAATATTGTCTACTTGTATTAAAGGAGTTAAATTGTTTTTTTCTACTTAGTTGGCCACAAGTAAAAGTTACCAAACGCCATCTTGTTTTTTTTAATTTAAAATTTTTTAAAACGATTTTGGGAAAAGTTTCTTGCTCTTCCTTCCTTGGTTATTGTGAGAAGAAATTTCCTACTAATAAATCGTTAATTTGGTAGAATCTGATCATTTTTTCACCATTTCTATTTTTGTTCTTTCTCGCAATGCCATGCACTCCATTCCTATGTTTTCGTCATTTCCTATTATCGCAATCCAGTCTACCGTCAGTATGACCTTCTCGCTTTTCTTCTTAGTTTCATCTATCGTGTTTTGCATCTCCATATAAAAATTTTCCATTTCCTTTTCCATTGTTTCTTCCACTATTGTACAGTTGAATTATGTAAGTTTCTTCCATTTCTAGCTTTATGTACACTATTCTTGACGATATCGGCTTAAATTCAGTTATTCTTGCCTCCACCCCTTTCGTTATTATTATTCCTACTCCTTCTTTTGCTATTTGTCACATCTCCACTCTAGAGTAAAATATACTGTGTTTTCCATTTCCTGCTTTTTTTGTCTTACTTATTCCTATCAGCTGCATTTTAACTTCTTCCATCTCTTGTGCTAATTCTTTATTTCTTAGTGATGTTATATTCCATGTTCCTGTTTTCACATTTATACTTTCTCCATCTTTCTTATTTTTGAACGTCGTTTAGTATATGTTGTTCTCATTTGTTTTCTTATTTCCTTGTTTTTCTCATGTTTGTTCAAAGATTTTTTACTAATCGTTCTTGTTTTCAGATTCCATCTTTATTTCTTCCATTGTTACTTTACTCTTTTGTCAGTTATTTTGCCTTTTTCTAATGAATTTCCTCTACTAAATACATTCTCCGATGCGTAGATTTCGTTTTCAATCTCTGTATCCCATGATTTTTGCTTCTTTCATATGTTTTATTATTCTTTTTCTCTCTCCCTGTAGTTGTTTTCGGTAGTTTTTTGTTTTTTAGGTTTTTTGCAACTTTCACTATTTCTTGCTTTTTGTTTTATGTTAACAGTTCCATTATTATTCTCATGTTTCCCTCTTCTTTTTTAATCTTATATTTTTTTGTATTTCCTTACTCATTTTTATCTTAACTTTTATGTTTCTTATCTCCTTTTCCAGTATTTCAGTTTGCGTGATTTGTGAGTTTGTTAATTTTTTACTCTAATTGTTCCATTTCGTTATTTATTTTATCTAATTTTCCGTTCATATTTTCTGCTTTATTCTTTAGATCATTTAATTTATTTAGTTTATCGTTAATCTTTGCTAGTATCTTTTCCATTTTCTTCATTTCCATTCTATGATCTCTAAGCCACCACTTTTTTGTCGTAAATTCTTTCTTCTTATCGACGTTGCGTTATGTTGTTAAATTTTTATTTATTTTTGTTTGTATATGTAGTTGTATCGAATTTTTTATCCGCGATTTATTTTATTTATTTAAATATATTGAATTATCTTAAAGCCGTCTTTGTTCGTTGTTTACCTATAAATTGCTGTTTTAACGTATATTTGAAATTAAATTTTGTTTGTTATCAATTTATTTGTCGCGTTATCAGTTGACCCTGAATTTGCTTTCGAGTTCTCGCGCCGATCTCGTCGTTTATTTACTTTTCTAGTAATTAGGTTATTATTTATCCCACCTTATTTTCTTCTATTCGTTTCTTTGACACTTATTACAGTTTTTTACTTCAACTATTTTATTTAATACTTACTCATTAATTAGCCAATTGTAGCAAACACTTTTTTTTACACTGTTTTCACTCTAGTACAGAACCGGTATCAATTTGTTACGTTTGGTTTTCTTCTTGAACAGCGAGTTCGTATGTACTTTTAGTACTTCCGAGCCAAGGATTATACTATTAAAGCAGAGTGGCGCCCATTTTTATTTTTGTGATGACGTGGCGCCCACTAGAAAAAAGGGTGGTAACAAACTGCAGTTTTTTGTGATTTATATTAGAATGGTATTTTTTTGTCAAATCTTTTTTGTTTTTTATATTATGTGCAATTTAATTTTTTTCTGTATTAAATCCTTTGATAACATCTGAATACTCAATTATTCTTGACTGTGCACATTAGTCATCGCGCATTTTCATAAATAATAACATCAATTTTGGTATACTCTACTGCGGCCAAAGTATAGATAACTTTCAACCGTAAACTCAATAAAAATGTGTGTCGTAAGACCAGTAAAAATTGGTGTTTGTGTCCGCGCAAGAGAGAAATCTTCGTGTTTATAAATCTGCTTGTTAAGGGAGTTTTTACTGTACATAAGTTATAATTTTCTGTTTTGTAACTTTTTAAAAATTTTAAATATTAGATGCTTGTGTCATTTTCATTATTTTCATGACGATTACAAAAATACACCTTAATGATATTATAACGCCAAGCAATGCAACAAATTCAATTTAGTTATGAATAATTAAAGTTACCACAGCATCAAACAATGGCATTTTAAATACATAATTTGTAAACGTGTATTTTTAATGTAACAATTTTAATTAAGAGCCATACAAAAGGTAAGTTTAATTAATTTCTAAATTGAGGATGTTAATGTTAATCAAATAAATTTCTAATAAAAAAACGTGTTTTGTACATACCTTTCCGAAATCGGCTAATGTTAAAAACAAATTGAATTTATTTTAATTGGTACATTTAGAAATAAGCAAAATTAATCAATCAGTTTTTTTCTAAAATAATTTCAAATGAAACTCCAACACGATTATTGAATTTTAGTTCAACCATTAACAAAAGCTGTTGGTTAATTCAAAGGGTATAGCGAAAGCGATGTTGCGTGAAGAATCCTGGATTAAACACTGATCAACAAGTTGCCGTACGCATTCTTTTTGAAAAATTTAATCACGCAGCTGCATAATTAGAAAAAATCGATTGGTACGTATCGGGACGCATGTGGCTTTAAATAAACGTCGGATTAAAACGATATCAAACGCGTTATGCATTAATCTGCAATTAATTTTTATTCGTAATGAAGTAATTCGCTTAAGAAAAATTTGGCATTAACAAAAATGTAAAAAAAAAAGTTTGATAGAATTGGTGGTTTTTTCGGTTCGTGCTCATAAATATTCATTGGCGCGACTGATCAGATTCGAATCAGATGTCTCAACGCTTTTCTCGGAATTTCATCAGTGGAAACTCGTAAATCGGACCAAATTAGAAATAAGTTTCTTTGATAATTAAGAGAAGTTCGTTTGGGATTCACTTAATGCCAAACTGTAGCAAAAAGCATCTGTAACTTTAAACTTTCTCGCAAGTTTACGCGAGCTCACTTCAATAAAGTACAAGGAAAAGTACGAAACTCTTTTTATTGTTTTTAAATGCTAATAATTAGAGCGCATATAATTATGCACTTATAAATTATTTTATAAATTCTAAAATTTAATTAAAAGTAATTTTTTTTTAAATTTATACTGCAAAATAACTGTGCTCGTCTTTTTTTCTTTTATTTGATTTTTTTATAACACTTACTGGTAAAAGCAGAATAGTTATCATTTGTCTAAAAAACTTTTATTCTGCAATAAATAAATTTTTAATACCTTATGCTTTGTAGTTTTTTTTTTGCATACATGTTTTATATTTTTCATAGATTTTTTATATAAAGACTTAGATATATACAAATTTCTAAGGATTACAATACAAGCTTCAATGACATTTTTATTATTTAAATTATACTTTTTTATTCTAAAAAAATACGATCATTTGTTTAGAAATTTAATTTTTATGCTGTAAGTAAGAAAAGTAGGTTTTAGTAAAATATTGTTTGGTTAACAACATATAGTAAGGTTACCATCTTGTGGGTATATCATGGAGTAGTATTAAAGAAAACGATATGTGAAATTAATACTTTTTCTTTAATATTAGTTTGCAAAATACCCACAAGATGGTAGTCATTATTATATGTCGTTGCTACAATCACAGTCAAACTGACTAATAATAACATTTTGTCTATTTTACAAATGGCTGATATTCAAGTTAATAATTTATTATATTAGTAGTAGAGATCAAAATCCTTAGGTGAACCACACATTTAAAGAATCAAAATTTAAAAAATATATTTACAACTTTTTTGAAAGCACAAAATTTCTAGTTAAAAATAATTTATGTATAGTCTATAACGGCTGCTCAAGTTAAGTGCCAAAAATTATTTAGAACGCTTAATGTAAAAATATTTATTAAACAATTTCTATACAGTTATTGAATAACAATTATATTTATTGAACATTTAAAACTTGGTTCACTATTACACTAACTTTCGTCGTTTTCTGGTTTATAACAGCTATGGTAGATATTTTGTTGTTTAAGCTTTTTTACAGTTTTTTTTTGTTTCCTGAGGTTTTCTTTTACGTACACTTCTGAATACTATTGCGAAGTGATAACAAAATGATGTCTTTCAATATTTTCTTTATTTCAGGCATGTTTAAATGTATCAGATAATTACATAGTATCTTCATTTTAAGTTTTTTTTTGTTATTTTGCAAAGAGGTGTTAAATATCTTTTGTCTTCATTTTCCAATCCACTTGTTTTGTATTTTTGTATTTTTGTTTTTTGTACCAAATACCTTTTGTGAAACATTATTTTGTGTATATATATTCGCATTACATGTCAAAATCTCATCAATTTTTGTTTTTTAGAAGTAAAAGCTAATAACAGCACCATATTTTTACAAATTCTAAGTTTGTGCTGCGTCTCTTTATTGCACTTGTTTTTGTCATTTATATTTTCTGAAACATCTTGTTCTTCTCTTTTAGATAAAACTTTGCAGTGGCGTAATAAATAGTACAAATTACAGAAGTGTTTACTATCTTGGTCAAGGCAAACAATTTTTTTTTATTTTTACAGTTTTTACAATGGCCATAAATTCATTATAAGTCTGTCTTTATCATTGATTTTTTTTTCAGTTTTAGTTGCTAAACACTTTGAGTAGTCTACAACATTGAGGTTAAAAAAACAAAATCTAATTGTTTAAAAACTATTTATCCGAGTTTCTGGTTTTACTGCGGTGTCAATTCCATTTTGAAAAGCAAGCGATACGCTATTTAAAGTTTTGACTTCAGTCTCTGGCTTTTCTCTTTAATGCGCGTTTCTAACTGCTAAAATCTGTGCGGAATTTGGATAAAACGCAATGATTTCAATTTGATTTTAAAACATTTAATTTATAAGTTAAACGCGACTTATGACCGTTCACAAAAAGAATAGTTGAAAACTAAAGATTGTTCTCTACCAGTTGAAGATAAAAAACATTATTTATAAAATGTTTCTCTAGTTTCTCTCTTTGGCCAATGCACCAGGAAAAGTTAGCAAAACTGAAACTTTTCTCAGAAATTTGCTTGATGTAGTTATTGGATAACTTAATTGGGCAAAAAAAACAAAAAATGTAAATTTTTTGTGATACGTTTCTTCAATTAAATTTGATCCTCTAACATCGTAATCTCTTTCAATTTTTGACAAATCTAAAAACCCGTTTTGTCTCCATTAGGTATTCTTGAGAGATCTTAGTTGGCATTGTCTATAACCATCATCACCATCATCTTTCATGTATTCTATTTTCAATAAACATTTTTCGATTTAAATCTGCAAGAAATAGACCTTTTAACCATTGTCTTGTTATCTTACATTTAACTATACTTTACGGAAAAGGTTCAAAAATGTAAAATGGCTGTTTAGTGTTTCACTTTGGTGACATTTACACATTTGCATTGACAGTGCCTACTTTAGAATCACTGATGATTTTTAAGAAATTGGATACACTTAGAAGCAAACAGATTTTTTTTGCTGTCGGAAACATTTATATGACATACAGTCGGTTGTGATTTGAATGTGTGACATGAACGTAAAAACTAAAAGCTTAAACTTAAAGATGTGCTTTTGAGATTATTGTGTGCCAAAACACAATGCAAACGCTAAAAGAATATTTACACGTAAATTTTTTTAGTGAATTTTCAATAACGTTTTAAAAGTATTGTTGTTTCTTTCTTTCTTTATATCGCTTTTGTCTCTTAGGGCGTCTTGTATTTGTAATTTAGTCAGTTCTTCTATATTCTTTTCCCAGTTTATCTTTAGTGTACCAACTTTTTTCTTTTTATTTTTTTTGCTTTTACCGAGGGGTGGTTAACTTCTTAAAAATGTGTACACAGATTTGAAATCTTTCCAGATTTTTGGGGATTTTTAGGATTTCATAAGGTTTTTGAAGATTTTTGAAAATCTTTAAAGATTTTGGGGATTTCTAAAAATCTTTGTAGATTTTTGGGGATTCTTGAATATGTTTAAGGATTTTTGGAAATCTACAAGGATTTTCAGGAATTTTTAAAAATCTTTAAAGATTTTTAAAAATCTCAAGATTTTTGAATATTTTTATGTTCTGAAAGGGATTTTTTTAAACGTTACAGGAGATTTGGCGGGAATTTAAATGGCTTTAAAAGGCTTTTTTATATTTAAAAGCTGGTTGCCCTATTTTTGACAACCCTTAATAAAAGGTTTTTTTTTGTTTTGGAGTGCAATTGGGTGAACAGATAACTGAACTGTAAATCTAATTTTAAATGGGGCTTTCTACATAAATAATATTCCCTCTTTTATTAGGACATAAGTATATAACTTGTTACCTTGGCAAATTGAAACATTTACTATTTGAAGAACGATTTCTGTAAAGTAATGTAGTTTATTGAAAATACAAATTTCAATTAAATTAAGAGTTCATGTCAAATCAACACAAGGATTTTTTTCACTATCTCAGATTTGGTTGAAATTTTGCACATTTGTAGTCTTTGTCAAAACTAAGAAAAATACAAAATCTTGTTAAAAAATATTTACCCGTTTAGGATTTAGAGCTATGTAAAGTTCTCAAAAAACGCAAAAAATGCTCGGCCGACTTTTTCAAAATTATAATTGTAGCTCTCCTAGTTGACTTAGAGAGATGGGAGTGGCGTCATTTTGTTGCTTTTTTATACCCTTTAATTTGATATACAACACAATATATATTAAGAGAAAATATTTTTTCCAAATTTGAACTGAAACTTTTATTTTGAAATCTTAAAAAATGCGTATTTTTGAAAACTTTTAAAAAAACATGTTTTTCATTGTGTTTTTATAAGTGGAATCTCAAAGTATCATTATGGGATTCCAATGGATTCATTTGCATTTAAATTACATTGTGAACCCAGTTTTTACGAAAATGCACAAATAATTGGGTTTTTAGTCAAAATATATTGTTTTTTTTTTTATAAAACTAATGGGAAAAATTGAAAAGCAATTCAGAAAAGCTTAAATAAGTTTTCATATACTAATATAAATTATGATATTAAACTTAGGTAAAGAATATAGACTTCTTTCAGAATCTCGTGAACTGTGACGCTGTAGTCCGTATATGGCAAAATGTTGCTATCATGCGTCTTACAAACATTCGCCGATATATTTTTCATAACTTATCTTGATTTTGTTGTTATGTTTGTTATTAATAAGTCTTTAGGTATTATTATATTAAGTAAACAAATTTTTATTCAATATATAAATATGTGATTATTTTTAATTTTTATTGGTATGAGTGCTTTTTAAATAGATTAACGCTTTTGAGATTCACATAAACTTGTCAAATGATTAACTTTTAGTTTAATAATTCCGATTTTCAACTCAAGGTCACAGTTCACGACATAATGAAACGCCTCTACCTTACTTTTTACTGAAGTTGGTATAGAATTATTTCATGTTATTCAATAAATTACCTGAAGTTTTAGATTTTCTCAATACCTCGAATAAATTGTCTGAAATTTAGTTAGGATCTAGAAGTCTTTAAAAATAACAGCAAAACATTTTAATAAGCAGCATTTAATAATATTGCTTGTCTTTAATAAAAACCGACTAATCAACTTATTATTTGTCTAACTGGTTCAAGGCTTCATTTGATTTTGCCGTGTCCTCCTCAGAAAGTTTGTATATTCTTCCTGTGGGAGTCGTAGGGTCAACTGTACACAAAATATCATTTAAAGATGTCTACAAAATTTCCACTTGGATATGAAAAAGATGGGGAAGGACCAGCTGGGTGCAGAAATGTGACTTTCACTTTTTCATTTTTATCCAACACATAAACTAGTCACCATTTACTATTATAATTATATGTAACAGTTACATAACCGTTAACATCTGAAATTTTTCCAAGTAGTTGGGTGGTTGTAACTGTGCTGTAATTTGTGTCATACGAAAAAACTTTGACTTGGATTTGGGTACTGTTGTCTTTGATTGGTAAAAAAGCATGGAACTGTTCCTGAGTTTCCTGAGTTCCTGAGTTCTTTTTATGGTCTGTGTTTTATCAAACCGGTTACTCAAAAACTTTTCAGTTTCTATGTACTCTTCTTGCTTGACAAGCCCAAAATTAACAGTTTTAATATTTTGAATCGATCAATCAAAAAGTTGTTGACGCGTGAAGATTTGATTTTCATAAGGTCTCTGTAAACTCGCTTTTGCAGCCAACCTTTCAACTGTACCACCAACTCCATCACACGGTTTTTTGCCATGAGCTGTAGCCGAACAGTGCCACTCTATTTCTATTCCAAAATTTTGGTTATGGAAACACAGATAAAAAAAATTTTTTTTATTTTTATATTGAGCTGCACTTTCATCGGAAAAGTAATATATTTTCTCAACATCAAACAGAAAGTAATTTTTCAGCTGTTGTATTATGCTTCAGACATTCAGATTAAATAACATAGCTGACATGTTTTACTTTATCATCTTGTTTATAATAAACTACAAAAGAGTGTATTGTTACATAGTCACTTGACCAGTGGTAGCTTTGGGCTTCGTCTTGAACTACAAAAGCATAGTTTTTTGAGAAGTATAATGTGACTGCACATTCATTTTCTTTCAATGCTTTTTTTACTTCATTCATAAACGGGCTTTGTTGATTAGTTATAAAATCATGTCGTACTAACTGATCAAGTTTGTCACGTAGCATCTCAAGGAACTCAGTTGAACTTTTTTGTATTGTCTTATGATTACACCGATTCAACTGCAATGCATTGCTAAAAAGTTATATTTTCATATCATATTTTTCTCAAAAACATTCTTTAAAGTTTCTGTTATTTGATTAGTTTCTGAATGGCAATTTCCCATGATACAATCAATGGGAGGAGGGTTGCATAACATTTGAGACAGAAAATGTTTGTACGTTGCAAATTCTCCATTAGTTAATGTTCCTAAACGGGCATTCTCAATCATTGGTTTGACGTTTTCGTGGATTGTATAAACACAAACTTAGTATGTACTATTTTTTTCTACCAAAATACACTGTTTCGGCCTTAACTCCGCAAACTTTGAAAATCCTACTTTCATCTCAGGATACTTTGAAAAGAATGTATGCTTCCTGCAGGTTACACAAAATCAATCTTTTTTGAACTGTACTTTTGGATCTATTACCATCTTTCACTGAAATACAGTTTCTTTTGCCTGGCATTACTCTGTTTCTACTATATCTTGTGATAGGCTTTTATCCGGTTTTTGGCCAGGACTTGCCAGTATTCCCTTTTATTTTAAAAGTTTTTTGTTTGCTTTGTCATATAGTTATGTGCATTAAATTCTCGCATTATTTTACGTACACTCCATGTCTCTGGTAAACAAGTTAATATCATGACTTTTTTTATGTGCACTTAAAAATTTGCATTTAGATTACTGAGTACAGAAAATTCTAGTTTTTCTGGCTCATAATCAGAAGACTTGAAAATGCGGAAATAATGTTCGCCTCATTGAAGATTCTATCTTTTTTATTTTTTTGCCAGAGTAATGCTTTGATTTTTTTTTTTTGACATCAATGAGTGATTCGCCAAGTTCTTTTAAGGGTGTATTAAGGGTCTCTACAATATGTGAGGACGTAGTTGGGACATCAAAAGTTGGATCATTAACACAGTCTGGGTCAGGTACTTCCTTCGCTTTTTGTTCTTTTAAAGCAGTTATTTCCTTTCGGCAGGCATCACATATTTTAAAAGTTTTAGGGAAACTAGTTAGAACTAATAATGCATCCATTCAGCAGCATGTTTTAGTTTTTTTATGATTTCGTTCATTGCAGTTGTAAAAAGAACCCTTCCACTTTCTATGCAATGGAGACATTTGCGGTAGCTGGCAGGAATTATTAACCTCGACTCTCTGACTTGAAAGTTTGTCCGACGACAAATTTAAACTGGTTCAGTTCAAACTTGCAGGCCTGCATTCGCTTGTTTCTGCTTATTTGAAACTAAAACCGATTGACTATTTTTACCTTGATTTTCACTTTCAGTTTTATGAATTCTCCGAGCACTCTCCAATTACAACGATATCTGGACTTTTAGGAGTGGGTGCTGAACTATGATTTGTAGATTCGGCAGTTTGTTTGCTATTCTAAAAAAAACGATTTGATTGAATAGCTCTATAGGTTTTTAGATTTCTCATTTTGTAAGCTTGCCAAGGATTTTATGGGGTTTCTGAAGATTTTACGGATTTCCAAATATTTTCCGGGGTTTTTAAAGATTTTACGGGATTTTAAAAGATCTTATAAATTCTAAGAGATTTTAAGCGATTTTAAGAAGATTTCTGAAGATTTTATGGGATTTCAAGCAAATTGTACACGGATTTCTAAGAGTTAACCGCCCCTCGGCTTTTACGTATGGTTTTGTTTTTTTTTTTATTAATTTGTGTTATATGTTTTTCAGTTTCTTTTCTGTTTTTCTATTTCTCCATTTTTGTTATGCCTAATATTTTCCTTAAAGATTTTAATTATATGGCACGTAGTTTCATTTCATGTTTTTGTTGAGTGAGTAGTGCTTTTAAGCTATATGAAAGTGTTGGTATGGTGATAGTATTATAAACTGTTTTTTTTGTTTATTTGGCAATTTGGCAATTCTAAGTATATTTTTGTTTATTGTATATTATATTTTGATTCTTTTACTAATTTTGTGTGAAATTTTGGTTTTGAGTTTTCCATGTTTTGTTAAATTTAAAACCTTCTATTGTCGATACTTCTTTAAGTGTATGTCCATTGCAATTTATTCTTGTATTTGTTGTTTCTTTTTTTTCTCTTTTAATGGCCATTAAATTGGTTCTAGCAACATTAATTTCTATTCTCAACTTTTTTATCTTAGTATTCCATTTTTGAAATCTTCTCTGTTTTTTCTCGTGTATCCGATAATAATAACATATTGTCTGAGTAGAGTAATGTTTCTATTTTAACTTGTTTTATATTAAAATTTCTCATTTGTGTCTTAACAGCATTCTTCTTTAATTAATTCTTCTTTAGAAACAGCAGTGGGTTCAAGGATCACCTTGTCTTATTTATTTTGTAATTTCGAATTTTTTTGATCTTTCTCTCATTGACTGTATTGCGCATCTCAAATTATTATTAACAACTTTCATGACTTCTATTAATTTACTATCTACTTCTCTTTCTTTTAGAATTTTCCATATTTTGTTTGTTTGGACCGTACCAAATGCTGTCATTGAATCGATAAACGTTAGATACATGTTTGTTTCTATTTGAAATGTTAAGTCTATTAACTTCATTAATACGTAAATATGATTTATAGTTTGTTTTGTTTCCTAAAAGCTTCTTGTTTGTTTTTAAGTTAATTTACTATTTCTGCTTTTAACCTCTTCTCTATTACGGCAGTCAGATTTTAAATTGGTAGTGTCGTATCCATATTAAAACTACTATGACGGTGACCGGCTGCTTTTCTTTTCTTTATTTCCTTTACTGCTTTCTCTATTTTTTCTATTTTTATTCGTGTTTTTTTATTTTTTTTGTCCTGTACTGATTTTTCTTTTTTTTGATTCTCTGGGTATGCTTCTTCTTTATTTGTGAATTTCTGCTTATAAAATTCCTTTCATACTTTAAGTAAGTCTTTCGTTTTAATTACTCCGTTTTTATGTTTTATATTTGTGATTATTATTGTATTCCGTTCTCTTAGAGATTTTAGGATGCCCCAAAATCTTTTATTTTGTCTTTTGCAATTCGTTTTTATTTTTTCTAATCTTCTCTAGTTTTCTTCCTTTGCTATTTTGTCTTCTGTTTTTTCTGTATTTTTTTTTCTGGAAAAATCTGTTGGTTGGTCTTTTGCTTTTTCTGTTTTAATAAATTTTCTATGTTTTTTTCTTTTCCTTTATTGTTTTTTTTATCTTTTGTGTACACCATCTTGTATTACTTTTAATTGGGTTAATTTTTTGCGTGTTGTATATTTTTTCTGTCGCCTTTATTAGTGTTTCTTTAAGTACTTGTTGTCATTTCTTTTTATTCTCTATATTTTGCATTTTATATTTCCAATTTTGCTATTTCTCTTTCTATTTCCATTTTGTTCTTTTTCCGGGTTTTTAACCCATTATTAATCTATAGTCAGTTCTTATTGTACTTTTCTCTTCTCCTCGGAGAGCTATATACGTATAACTCTTTTCGTTTTCCTATTCAAAAAAAACTGTTTCCAATGTTTAGTTTGTATGCAATGCAGA
This sequence comes from Aquatica leii, assembly GCA_035610365.1. Lineage (NCBI taxonomy): Eukaryota > Metazoa > Arthropoda > Insecta > Coleoptera > Lampyridae > Aquatica > Aquatica leii. The sequence goes on from CM069438.1 coordinate 1,806,124, forward strand.
AGTGTATCATATGTCTTTCGTTCTTATTTTTAATTTTCTTTTCAAAGTTATGTTTTATTTTTAGCTTTTCTTCTATATCAGATTGAACTCTTTCATTCCAATTTTTCATAACATTAAATTATTATGTTTTTCTTTTGTCTTTTACATCTTGTAGTTCATCATAGAAACGTTTTTTTTTATTTCTTTACTAGGGCTAATATTTGCACTATTTTTCTTAAATTGTATTTCTGGAAAAAATATTCTAAAAATTTACTGCTTTATATTATTATTTATATATAATGCGACTCTTTTTTTTATTGTTTTTTTTCATTTCACGTCCTGAATAATGTTTTACATATTTTTTGCTCATTATTTTTTCTCCTGTATCTTTCTTCCTTATTTTGCTTATTCTTAGAATATTTGTATCTGTTTCTTCTATTACCTGCAAAATTTTTCTTCTTCTTCATTCAGCGTTTTTGTATCCCAAGTTTCTATACTTATATATCTTTTCTCTTTAAGTTTTTGTTGTTATTTTAATTCTTTTTTCTTTTTTTACTTTTTTAATTTTTGTCTTGCTCTTATGTTCTCTTTTTTGTTTACAATATTTTTAGTTTTTCTACTTATTTGTGCTTGGAGTTTTTTATATATCTGGTTGTACTTTAAAATATTACTACTTCCAACGGTTTTGTGTTTTTATGTGATTTATTATTTTTATTTATTTATTTAGTTCGATTTTCTGTTTCTTTTGCTTTCCAACATGAAGCGATCTGTCCTATTTTTAGTTTGTTCTAGTTTTTTGGAGAATATTGTCTTCGTCCTGTTTTGTGATATTCCTGAATGATTTGTTAAACTCTTCTTCTTCTGCACGCGATAAATTAATTCTCCAAGGTGCAAGTTTGTGTATATTTTTTTCTTTTTGGTTTTTTTAGTTTCTTTGCCTGTAAACCTATTTCTTTTCTTGTGTTCTTCCCCATATTTTCATGTCGTTGGTTCATTCGGTTTGTGTCCACTCTTTCTTTTTTATTTATTTTTGTTTATTTACTAAATTGTTTCTTTTTCTGTTTTTGTTTTTTTTTATAATTTCATTCTCTACTATGCTGCGTCTGCTCATTTTTCTATTCTTCCATTTTTCTCCATTTACAGTTTATTTTTTATTATTCTTATTGCCTTCAATCTCTTTTTCTTAGTTACCTTCAATCTCTTTTTCTTAGTTACCTTCATATCCAGATCGTCACTCATTCTTATTTCAGTTCCTTTCAGTTTTCTTTTCAAATTTTACATTTCTAATTTTCTCATCAATGTAACTATTCCTTTTATTGAATCTATCTCATTAGCACCCATTTGTATTTTTATTCTTTCTAGTTTTTTGTTTAAAAACTTAGTTTTTTAAGAATACTGAGCTTTCGAGTTGTCTTTGCGGATTCCAAAAATGAATATATTTTTTTTCCTAATTTTGTTTTTCTATTCTTTCTGTTTGGTGGTTTATAATTTCCTCTAGTTCCATTGTTTTTACCGGCTGTTGTTTCGTACTCTTATTTGTCTCATCTATTTTCCAGTTTAATTTTATGGCAAAATTGCGGTTTTTGTGTTTTTTTAAATTACTGTTTTGTAAATAATTGATTCTTCTCTATTATAATTTAGAAGTAACGTTATTTTGAATTTATTTTAAGCTTTACCACATGCTGTTAAATCAAATTCAAATTATTTCTAAAATCTCCATAAATTATCACACATACAACTTTCCAACTATATTAAAACAATATCTTGGTTTAGTAAACTAAAAAATCACATTAGAAAGCAAAACTTTTCTACTAAGCCTTATATTTATCGAATACTTTTACCTTAAACTCGTTCTAACATTTTTAGTAGTGACTTATGTGACGTCATAAATAAACTTATCATAGCTTTGGTACACAATGTTGTAAAATTTGACGAAAAAAACTAAAATTAAAAATGTAACCTGTTCCTTAATCACTTCTGTTATTTGTTTGCATTTTTTGTAAGAATTGTCTACTAATTTTCGTTTTCAGGTAATTTTTGTAATTAAAACGTCAGTCTTTAACAATGACAAAAATAAAAAATAGACAAACAGAGTAACAACTTTTATTCTTTAAACAATTTTATTGTTAAAAACACTAACGCTAATAATAAGAATTCAGCACTGTAAAATAAGAAAAAAACGACAGTAATGGTTATTGAAACGGTCCAAATGTTCCTATTCATACGGTTAAAATATAAACGACGAAAGTTTTATTACGTTACGTCAAATTTTGGAAATTGTAGCTTTATGCGTTTTTTCTTTGATTAATAAGTTTTTCAATTTAGAATTTTAAATAATCCTTCAAAAGTTTACTTAAAATTTATAACAGAGAAAAATACGAAATAAATCACAGAAATCATTTCTTTTGTGCAGCAAAAAGGTTGTATTTTACCAAAAAATATTAAAATGGCACAGTAACTTAGACGGTAGAATAAAACTTTTTTACTTAAAAAAAATTCTGACACATGTCAAATAGGAAGAAAGTATTTTAAATAATTTTCCATTTCAACCGCAAAATTCTCACCCCAGCGAATTAACAATTTCACTTCTGTTCGTGAATGCCTGTCACCCAAACAATGTTTTTGCAGAATATTAAAAGAATATAAATTCTAAAAACTTCGCACGTTTTAATTTGAAACTTTTCGTCCATCAACGCGCCTTTTTTTCCCTTTCTTCCACATAACGTTTTAGAGTAAACGCCAAAAAGATTGTAACAGATTCGATTTCCAATTAAATTCAAACAAGAATACTTTTACTTTTCCAAATAACACTCCAAACTTTCTATTTGTGGCTAAACTAATTGACGTAGAAATAAATTACGGTGGAATAAGGAGGAAAAAATGTTGTTTTCGTTTCACACGCACAGATGTGTGACTGTAGACTATTATTTTTACAATTGATGATTCTTCTTATAAACGATTTTGTCTTGTATATGAACATCTATAGTTACCTAATATAAGAGAAAAAATTAAAAGAACAGAAAATAATATTGGCAGGTCTTTTATTAATGCCATGTACAAATACAAACACGCTATATTAACGTAACTAATTTATTTTTATATTTTTTGGCAAGTAATTGTATAGAAAAAACTGAAACAATTTTTTAGTACGTTTAATTTTTTAAAAATGGAATTTTTATAAATTTTTTTTGCTAAAATGTCAACCCTACTTCCCTTCTAAAATATTAGATAGCTAACTAATAAGTTAAAAGTGAAATAAAAATTGGCCATTTGCAGAGTAGACAAATGATTGTTATGTGATTGGTAAACACCGTATAATAATGTTTACCATCTTGTGGGTAATGGGCGTTGAAAGGTATGTAAACCATATAAATTTTTTCGGTACAAGTTGCCACCAAATAATATGATCTAATCGCTATTATTATTGCAAAGTAGTATAAAACGTATATAAACCGAGTAAGTGCAGACCAATACTAAATTTAACGGTTTTTGGACAAAAGACAATCAATGATAAATAACATTTTGAGATTAAAAAAGATCAAGAAAGGAACAACGAATAGAAAAGATAACAAAGAAAAAATGGCGCAAAAAAAACTTCAAACCATCAGAAAGTATCAAAAAAGGTACTCGTTGAAAGCTGACATCAATTCTTACGCTATAAAAGCAAGAAAACAACGCAGTCCTAAATACATAACTGAAAGACAATTTTAAGCAAACCAAGATAAAAAAAGTATAAAAAAACGTGAAATTTAGACTACGGTCAAAAATAACATTCTAAAATTCCATAAACCCTCAGCCCACAGATACAAATTTTACCAAAATTACAAGTTTTAGAAAACTTATCAGAAAAGGACAAAGGGTCTATAAAAAAACGGTAAAGGAATGGTATCCGAATCTACGAAACTAAGAAATGACCCTAAGAATTCTATCACATCTTATGGTTTTTTCGTTGAAGTACTGGACTATTGCTTGGCATCGAACAGACCTCAAGCCCTTACGGCAAGATGTAAAAGCGCGTCGTTGGACCCTCAATAATTGTCATCCTTGCCAAACTCTAACAAGTCCGTCGTTACGGCCTCTGAAACAAATGCTTTTCTATTCATGGTGACAGATCTAAAGAAGAGAAAGAAAGCCAGGAAGATAGAAAAAGAAAAGAAAGCATGATGTTGTTGTACAGCTCGACTACCTTTTTCTAGACAGCCAAAATCGAATAAAATTTTAGACATTTCAGTCCAAAGCATCAGTTTGTAACATAAAAGGAAGCGATAAATCAGGACACGACAAAATCGGAGACGCAACCAAGCTGTTTTTAAGAGAATCGAAAACGGTCTGACATTCTGCTGTCCAAACAAAAGAAACATTTTTACGAGTAACAGCCGAAAGTGAAGACGCAAGAGAAATTTAGAATCAAGCGACGGTACCAACTAGTCATACCAATAAATCGTCTGAAATTACATTTTTTCCAACGTAAGGTAAGTCCAGCAGAGATTAAACGTTCTCACACTTTTCCTAGTACGTTAATGTGCTCATTAAAAATAAGTGTTGCGATAATAATATCGTCTAGGTAAGCAAAACAATAAGGCTCCACATCACATACTCAATCAATCAATCGCTAAAATATAGCAGGCGCATTATGTAGTCCAAATGACATGCGCGTAAACTAAAAAACACCACAAGAAGAAACAGCAACAGTTTTAGACTATTTGAAGAGCAAATAGTTAAGCTGGAAAGAAAACGTGCATATCTCCACCAATCTAAACTAGAAGTAATATAAGGTAACGGTTAAGCATCCTTCTAAGTCAACTGGTTTATTTTTCTAAAATCGACACAGAACCAATAAGTGTTATCCTTCTTCTTTACTTTTACTAACAAAGTTCAACTTCTCATTAGCAACCTACTGCAACGCAGGCGAGAAACGATAGTTTAATTGGTTTAGCGAAAGTGCGTATTTGGTGTTGAACGAGAGAAATATGACCAAGACCAGAAACGTGTTTAGAAAATGCGTCCGCAACGGCGTCGTTTAAAAGTTATTGACCCGAAAGAAGTTCTCAGATAGCACTAATAGAATCTACAGAAATAGTAATAACCGAAGAAAAAATACCATTAAATATTCAAAGTATGAAAAAGTCAGGTATGAAATTTATTGCTTTCTAAAAGTCAAAGCCTAAAATCAATTGTTGTGACATTTTAGGAATAACAACCAAGATGTTAAACGTTTTCACTCTACCTTCCAAAAAAAAAATAATAATAAACTTTCAAAATTTATAAATACATTTTTTGAAAGCAAAAATACTTATTTTACCACGGCAGCCGTCAGAACACAGACCTCTGGGTGTGAGCCTGAATGAAAGTAAAATACACAGGCGTAAATTTCTTTAATTTATTTGTAACTATAACATAATACACTAACTATTTACATTTAAAAAATGAACATTATTTGAATTAAAGCAATATCTGGATTAAAACAATATTTTGGTTAAAACAATATTTGGGCGCCAATCACCTTGAAATTGGTGATAAATAAAAAGCATAATAAACGTTTAATTTGTTACGGAATATGTATTCCGAAAAGTTCTTGATAACACAATTTAATTAACTTGAATTTAAAATGTAATAAGTAGTAGCATAAATTCCAGTTGACTCACCATATATGATATGACGTTATCGGATATCTTCTATTTTTAGCACATTCTTTGTTGAAATGATTCTTCCAGCATAAAATAACGAATCAAACGAATGTAGATTTGCAAACTCAACAGCAGGCATAAAACCAAAATATAAATCCAATGAATAAAAATCCAGCAAATAATAAACTTCAATAACGGAAAGTTCAGTAAATAAAAAAAAAAGAAGAAGACCCTAAATATAAATAATTAGAATGGTTTTTAATCGACATGTAACTACTTACGTTGCTTTGAATGCAACGGTCTTGAAATTAATTCCTTTGTGTAATTGTATAGCGTAACATTGTGAAATCGCTAAAAATGTTGAATTCAATAGAAAAATTATGTTGGAACAAAGATAAACTTACCAGCAATTAGTTGTAATGAATAAAAATGAATTTGTATGCGTTTTTACGCCATAATTAAGAAAATTTGTCTTCCTCGCACCACTTACATGAAAGCCTAAAGATGGCTCTCACGGAAGTGCGAACAAAATCGATTACTCGGGTCGATTCGAAATACGACGCGACGTTGCCAAACTGAATAAATTTAAGTGCAATATTAGTTTCAGAAAATAAACGAAGGCAAAATTAAATTTTAATTGTAATGAACTCTAACGGTACGTTACACATTTATCATTGTTAACCAAATTACAACAAGACACAGAAATAAAAAAAAAGACAAATATTCAGAGACTGTAAAACTTTCTACCCTAAACCGAATAAAATGGTTAGTAAAACGTCGGCAACAAGACCAAAGAAAGAAAAACCTAAAACATATCGACGCTATCATTATGAACACTGGTAAATATAAAATTAAAAAGAATACGTTTTTGTTACTGAATTCTATTAAAAATAGCGTAAAATATACGACGTGGTTCGTAGACTTGTGACCTAGTTTCCCGAGACAGTACTACACTTAAAACAATTGCGACAGTAAACAGTAAAGAGTAGAATGTTTAACACAATTCAGCAAGATATGTTTAGTTTGCCGACAATTCCAACAAGTAACGCAAAGAGAATAGCCAAAAAAAACTATTCGAGAAGAATTAAAAACAGAATGAGTAAAAGTAAAAGCATTTTCTTCGAACCGTACCGAACGATTTTTAGAAGCAGAAGCAAGAAAAGAAACCGATGTCAACAATCGAGTGATTCGCTTCAAAAGAGGTGGTCTATGGTTGTCCACTAAAAGTTTAGTTAATTCTAACTGCTTTTCGAAGCTAATCAATCGAGCTAATGTAAATATTTGTGCTTATCCTGAGACAGATTGGTAGTACGGATTACGTCTGATCGTCTTTAGTTGGGTTTCCTCCGGGCAAAGATAATCGCTGAAAGAGATTTTGGTACAATAATTAACGCGTCGGATAACGTGACTGCGGTTACAAATGTGTTCCAACAAGTTATCTACGACAAAATTGATGTTATCAGGATCAGAAGGTTCTTTCTGGAAGGTACAGAAATCGAAGATACACTTTGATGGCGAAAATGTCAGTTGCGCTAATAAAAGAACTTAATTTTGATGAACACAACTTGATAGTATATTAAACTTTCAAATACATACAAAACGTACCCCTAATTAGGTCAAAGTTAAAATTTGTCACAGCATTGTGACGAGCCGGGTAACTAATAAACTGACTTTTCTTAATACGCTTGTTTTTATTAATACTGCACGAAATTGCAACAGCATTTGAGCCCCCCAAAAACGAAGGAAGTATGACTCAAATAAGACTTGTAAAAAGCGTAAATCCAAAAACTTCTACATGGCGAAAATCTTTTAAATTATTTTAATATAACCTTGAAATAAATATAAATAACCTTGAAAGAAAATTATATCTATGCACGATAACACTTATGTTATGAAATTCGGTCTTCGCAAACAACTGGTATTCTGAGAAATATAAGTATTCCACTAATAGAAGACAATTTTATAATTGAATGTACAGTTTCTAATTTGTATATATTTGTTTATAGTATTCGAGCGATCAAAACAATAAAATAAACTACCAAATTTACAAAATTTCTACTCAAATTTGATATAAATTAGATTGAAGTTAACTAGTTAATAAATATACATGCTGATAAAAAAATGAATTAAGATAATTTGGATGAGCAGGCATGTTTAGCTAAGGATGGTCCTTTTATGTCAATAAACAGAAATATTCTACATGTTTCTGTTTATTAACATAATAAAAATACATCTGGGATCTGGTATATTGTAGGTAATGCTGGTATTATTTTTGGCCAAATGCCTGCGTTTTTAAATATGAAGGGCACGCCGCTTAATAGAATCACGTTGGGCCTTGAGGTTTTTGATAACAATAACCGAATAACGTTTAAAAAAAGCAGCATTTTGAGCCGACAGATCTGACGCATTAAACAGTTTGTTGACACCGTTAATAAAACGAAATTAAAAACACCAACGTTATGATGCTTCATTCACTGTTCAAAGAACTACACAATCCTTCTCAGAAATTTGCTGACACTAAAAATAAATACAAAACAACATTATCACATAAGAGGTAGTGAATTTAATTTGTTATTCTAAGAAAGCACGTGCTTTCTAAGTTAATTCACAAAGATAACGTATTTACAGATGTTAAAATAATGTACCGTTTCGTAAACCAGTCAAATTATTTTAATAAATAAATAACACTGCAACGATAAGATAAATATGCAAAACAACTATTTTTAGAGTGCAATGGTAAAATTTTTCACTCTAAACAACCGTATTGTGAAATTTAGCTCAAAAATGCATACAAAATAAGTTATTGATCATGTATAGAAACAAACCTGAGAATAAATTGATAACATAAACCTAAATTATGATTACTATAAGCGGCGTTTTTTCTATGTAGTAGCATGCGTCCGGATTGTTACTTTACTAAAGTGATAACATTACCCGATTAAAAACATTATCTGTGATTCCGATAAGCGGCGAGCGCTGAAAGTAATTCATACGAAAATTTAAATCATTAATTTGGTTCTGAAGTCCGAATCGTTGAAGCATCGCCCTGAATTTATTGCTAAAGATACATCTAAAGTGCTAACAAGCTTGTATATTTGTAGTTTATGTGCCCTTTGAGTAGTATAAAAATTTAAAAAAAAATAAATTAGCACATCTTCGTTGGCTTCCGGCTTGAAGAGAAAATTAAACAAAGTAAATGAAACAAACCACTCAACCGAATATAATTTTATCCAAACGTTTGCAAGATTTTATTCATTCTATATTTTGTTTATAAACAAAAATTCAAGCGTACAAATTATTTTTGGAAACTCAAAGTTTTAAGAATCAAAGCAAAAACATCAACATGGTAAAACATTGCTTTGCACATGTGTCGAAACTAATAGCGTGTGTTAGTGGCTTACTTGTGCCGCCATCGTTTGCAATCTTTTAATAACAAAAAACGGTTTGAGGCTTTGCATTTAATTATTACCTTGTTTTCACTATCGCCATCTAACATGACTAAAAAATCTATAGCTTATGGCTAAAACTCAAAAAAAAAAAAATTTTTTTGATGCATACATTTGCATTTCTGCAACATATTTATTCATAAACAAATTAACAGAGTTAGTTCGAATACATTAAAACAATATAAAAACAATTGTTTTAAATATTTCTAGAAAAACAAATTATTAAACAAAAACAATAATTTTAACTAATTTGGAACAGTAACATAACAGCAAGAAACGCATAATAACAAAGTTTTAGTCAAATTACTACTTGCTAAAATCCAGTACTTAAAGTTCCAATCAATTTGCATGTTTTACTTTAACAATAACTACCATTGAATACGTAACGTTGATAAAAAAGGCATTTTGGATGCTTTCGAATTTCAATACAAGTTCCATCAAAAAGGTTTGCGAATGTTCAATACCTTACGGACAAAGCTTAACTCAAGAAATGGGTAAATCGATTCGGAATATAGTGTTGCTTCAACTAAAAATATTTGTTCATTCCCAAAGCGCCCGAAGCTAATATGTACTTTGGTCCAGCATTCGAGGCACATAGAAAAAGCAAAGCGCCGGAATTTGAAGTTAAACTCTTGGATAGTACGTTACGTTTCAACTTTAACGGGTCAACTGTTATGTTTGCTTGTATTTATAATTTTATTATACACAAGACTAACTTACATAAACACATCTAACGTTTTTGGGTTTGCGTAAAAGCTTTTAGTATTCTGTTAATTAAAGTATCGTGTTATTGTTATGTTTGTTATGAATAAAATTGTTTTAGTTTGTATGTTTTTGTATACAGAGCAAACATTAGTTTTTTAAAATTAAATAACACGTTGAAATATTATGCATTTTAGAATTAACAATTCATATTTCATCAAAAATAAACAAAAAAATGCATATTATGTAAACACGAATGCATAACAAAGAGTTATTTAAAAGGATGTGCGCAAACAGCTCTAAAAAAATACAAAATTTATTTTTAATTTATATTTTTTTATCATTAAAGTCTCCCGTTAAATCAAAAATTGGATCAGTACGATAATGTTTCTCACTTGCTTGAGCAGTTTAGGTGATGCATCAACTTGTAACAAAGTTGTTCAAACTGCTAGAAAACTATTTAAAAAAGAGAAAACGATTTTACATAAACAAACCTATTTTTTAGTAAAGCGTTAACAACGCACACAAAATCTTACGCTAATTTTCTCAATTTCTAAAAATGCATTTTGTAGTTACTCAAGATTTTAATAGTTATTCACTGTGTCGGATCCCCACGTTGGGCGCCAATTTTATGCAACTTAATTTAACTAAAAAATATTCACAAAGTTTATTTCGAGTCGTAATAATTTTGTCAGAGTATAAGATTAGTTACACTTAACACTAACAACATACTAAATTTAGGCGCCGCATTAACATTTTTGTAACAACAAATATTAAAAGTTAAAAATAATTTAAATAATACTTACAAAGCTATGTACTTATGCGTCTTCTTAAGGTTACCGCTTGTCTAAACTACTTAAGCGTATTGTAGGTAAAATCATTCTTTTTCCACTTTTGGTTCTCGCATAATCTATATTTTGTAACCACGTTTTATTGTTTTTTTGGTATGTATTTTAACTGCGCTCCTTAAATTTTATTATTAAAATCGGCTGGTAATTGTTGGTTTGGAAACATACATTTCTTAAATCTTTCTGGCAATGCATCTATCATGAGACAGAATTGGAAAAGTATGTGTACAATTACAGGACGATCTTTTATAACAGCGTTGTCTTTTACAAATATGTATGAAAATAACTAGCAGAATCGTTTTAAGCTCATTAGATAGTAAATATAAGGATCGCTCAAATTAAAAGCACTCATTCTCATCAATGTATTTTAGCTTTTGCGGTTGATAGATTTTTTTAATTAAATCATCATAACATTCTTTCCAGTATCATTCCTACATTATATAAATGATTTTGGTTGTGGCTGTTAGTTTTGTAGTTTTCGTCTATGGTAGCGGATTATAAGGTTGAATTATTACAGGTAACGCCACAAATTAAAGAAGCCAATAGCAATCAGGTTCTGAGTCAAATTTGCTCTTGGATTTAGACATGCAAATTTTTTGTTGATTTTCAAAGTATGTAGTTGATTCTTTCATATCTGATTTCAAATTCTTTAAGATGTCTATCTTTTACGCTCATATCCACTAGCCGAAATTGTAACCCATCCTCTGTAAATCTTAGTAGTTTACTACACAAGTGTACTCTATGACATTGAAACTGCAACATCAAGAATTGGTGGACATTTTGCGATACAACTTGGCAGGACACTTACACAGAAAAACAAATGATTGAAATTATAAAGAACAGGTACAAATATAAACAAAATTTTTATTTAGCCATATGTTGTTTCTCCCTTATTGGCTTCACACTTTCTTACTCTTCGTGGTATTGATTCCAGCAGCTAAATAATTTCCTTTTAAGTTACTGTATCCCAAGTAACTTGCAATTCATACCGGAGAGTTTTTTGTGTGTATGGAGGATGCGCTAACTTCCTTAGTTTTCTACTTATAATGTCCGACACGTGTTTAATAAGCAAAAAGTTGGGAGATCTAGGTAGCTATTGTAAAAATTAACCCTACGGTACCCGCAAGATATTCTAAAACATCAGTATCCGTATCGGTCTCACAGACCAACAACCTTCGGCAGTCTCCAAAAAAATATTGTGTCATCATAAGACGCTGGAGAGGCTTAATACGATTTTTGTAATATATGTATGTCAACAAATTAACAAAATATAACCAAATTAATTTAATAAACACTTAAAACCTAAATTACATTAGCTAGTATTTAAAAGAAACATTTTTTTTTCAAGAACAAAAAAACTTCTTATGCCTAATGATAACATTTTATAATAAAAATCTTGTAAAATAATATACTAATTTGAAACAGAGTTTTTGCAACAAGATTTGCAAATTATCGTGAACTTCTAACATTTCTTGCAAAAATAATTTTTTTTCTATTTCTCTTCGTGTCACAGAAGTAACATCTGCCTTTTTCGTTTTCAAGATTTGCAACTTCAGAATTTTCTTCTAAACCATACAGTTATTGCATACGGATTTTCAAATTTTGAGGAAGACTGTACATTAGCTCTTCTTTGTAATCGTGGCTTTATAATATCTATGGCAAGTTTACCTAAAAATTCGCGTCTTAATATGGATAAATTGGTGTTATTAAAGCTATATATTACTAAACTGTGGATTCCAGTTGCATTTAGAGTTGAATAAAACTCCACCATGGACCATCTTCGAGTATTCCTAGCGCAATTGTAGTTTGAACATAGTTGGTCAACCATATTAACTCCGCCCTTTGTACTATTGTACATTGTTATATCTCCGACTTAAATTCTTCACCACTTGCAGGATCAATTGCATCGTCGTGATGTAGGCTAGAAACTAACAGTACGTTCATATTTTTTTGGGGAACGTATGAGACTATGGTGCAATTGTGCATGAAGCCAAATGTAATAGATTTCAATGGACGTTTGACTGGTTTACTAAACTCCAATGGCAATTTTCTTTTATGTTTTCGAATTGTGCCGATAACGGTCAGTTTTTTCTGCAGCAGTCTATCGATCAATCTAATACTTGCAAACCAATTATCTAAAGTCAAGTTCCTTCCTGTGTTATATATGGGTTCACAAAGTCTTTCAATTATCGCATCGGGACTGTTACTTTTGTTATATTCTGGCTGAGTGCCTACATATACTTCTAAATTGCTGGTGTAGTACACTTTGGCATCTGACATTGGAAAGATTCCGTATTTATTCGGCTTTGACGGAATATACTGCCGAAATCCGCATCGCTCACGGAACGCTTCGAGTTTTTCATCTATAGTAACGTATTCTGAATGACTAATAGCCATATTTACAATTCTCAACAAACTGATCAAAATATTCTTGTATAGGAGCCAATTTATCAATCTTTTTCCTTTCATTGCGCGTTTTCTTGTCATCAAATCTAAGGCTGCTAAGAAATCGAAATCTGTTCAAAGACATAGTGAACCGGAAAATTTCGACTCCTGACCCTTCAGTTCTTCATAGGTCTTTGGTGTTCAAATGGTTTGCGTTTAGAATTTTCGCATAGTATAATAATCCTAATAGAGCTTGTATTTCTAGTTTATTTGTGAGTCTAACGTCACTTTTACGGACATAGTTACCGGGTATTGAATTTATGAAAATATTGGTACTATCTACAATGAGGTCTAACATTTTATCATTGATAAAATATTTCCAAATTTCAAGTGGCTCTTGTAACGACCTTGTAGATAGTCTTGACGATAATACACGAATGACTTTATTTTCTGGTCTGGTTCGTACATTTTTACGTAGTGCATGCTTTCTTCATTTTGTAACTTTATCTTTCCCTTCATAGCACAATTCATTGGTTTCTTGTTTATGAAGGTTTTTACAGTCAGATATTTCTTGTTCAGTATTGCTGTTTGTTTCTTTCGTTTCAAGTAAATCTTCTTCGTCTAAAGACGTTTCATTATCATATAATACGTTTTTGCCATCCACTCCCCCATTAGGTCATTCATCATCTGTTCCAGTCGCGCCTGTTCCCGCTCATAATCTCCCATGACTAAAATTGGTCAGCATAACAATAATTAATATTACTAAAAAATGCAAGAAATACTACCTAACTTTGCTAATATCAAAAATAAAAATAAAAACAACGTGAGTACTCGCTTCGGTCTGTAAAACCGAAACTGTTAATAACTTTTGAACCACTGCACTCACGAACTTCAAACTTTGTACTGATCTTCAACGGCAATACGTAGGAAAGTACTGAAAGTGGCAGTAAAATAACGCATGAGCATCATATGATATACTGAATTATGTATGTCGTCGGTCTCACAGAACAAGTACGGGTACTGCAGGGTTAACATTGATTTTTTAAATTCAATTATCTTGCTGAAAATGCTGATCTTGATAAAATGGAAGAATAAAAGGCTCTGCCACCTTGTTAACACATTGCCGGGTGTTGATATTACTTTAAATGAATACCAAACAAATCTTACTCTTATACCACACCCCATACCATAATCCCCATTGTGTAGTGCCCCTCAACAAAAAATTTAACATTGCGCCGTTCCTTCCGTCTTCTTCTCACTTTCATACGGTTATCATGCATTCTCAAACAGAATCGGGATTCATGTCTGAGGATTACTCTATGCCACTAGACATTTTCGTAGAATCGCAACCTACACCGCTCTAAACGTTGTTGGTGTAAAGCCGTCAGTGGTAACACAAGGAATACAATTCGAATTCGACGGTAACTGTTTGAAGGCTTACAGAACGACTTTCATTACATAACCATTGATCGGCGATTGATCTGGTACTGTCAAATTAATCTCTTATTGTCATAAGTTAAATATGACGGTCCTGCACCATATTTGCTTGGCTCCGTTCCTTAGTTTTATGTGTGCAAAAATCCTGACTTTTCTTAATCTATGCTTGCAGCAATGATAGTGAATTTGTTCTGGTTGAGACAACTTTTAATTTCAATGTACAAAAAACTACCTTTACGTAAGCCAACAAATTGACTTGTTACAAGTTTTTGGTGGTTTTACGAACTTGCACTGCCAACTCTCAATAGTCGGAGAGAGGGTAGGGTTCCTAGACAATAATGAAAAGATATTTAAGGGCGCCAGAGCCTATCCAAAGTCAGTTCTGCCTGCTCACAACAGAATGGTAAGAAACTTGTAACTAGATGTTAGGTTCGTAACTGCTGAAAGAAACGAATAAAAGGAAAAGAAACTCAATCGTTAATAACAATTGTACTTTAATTACTCTATCACGATAAATATAGTAAGAGTTAAATAGTCAAATCTGAGTAGGTACTAGCGAGAATATACAAAATAGAATAACAGCAGGATCGGCAACTTACACTACACGTTAACCAAAAGTGTAGCCACCAAAACATATATAAACTTTATCAATAAGTAACATGAATAATAATAATTTACGGTGGATATAAGCAGCGAGCGATAAGTCATTTACTTAACTTAATTTAGTAACAATCACAAGCAACACGTCAATTTGCACGTACAATTAGTAACTATAGTAAGTTGTGAATATACACCGTAGCGACACGAATGAATAAGAACAAGAAAAATTGACTTACCAAAATTCCAGGGCGACCTTCAGAAAAACGTTTTTCCTAATGGCTTCCTGCAATTAAACTTCCTGAAAAATAATCGTGTCTACCTGGCGACTCACAAACTACAAATAAAGACACATTTAAGGGACAGTAATCGAACCGACACTTATCGTCTGCTGTTACATTAATGTTACGCCTATGGTGGTATTAAGTAATTGCCTCCGAATAGAATTCAATCGTATCCAATAATTAAAATCTTCCGCTTTCGATTATAGTTTTCCCTTGAGGATTTTATGTAACGATACGAATACCCCTATTCATGAAGGTGGCACATGGCGCTAACCAAAAAGACATAAAAATTACGTTTAATTAAAGAAAGAATAAAATCACTTACTCTGCGTGGATGAAATCAATTATTTAAGAGAAACTACTAATTTCCATCGTGTCCCAACACGTGGATGATTCTTGAAAACGATATTCAATTCACGCAGACATAGGTACTAACAGGTACGATGTTAAAGTGAAAATGCCGGTCTGTCACCGGATGTCGTCGGCTCAATACAAAGTGACCAACGAACCCGATAGATGGCGTCAAGAAATATAAAAGTGATTTTTAATTAGACTGATATACAGGGTAATGCATTATTTAAATTTATGTACGTAACAGACTTTTACCGAATTCGCTTAGTTGGCTTAAAACACAGAAAAACCACAAAAGATAACAATATTAAAATTTACCAAAGCTTGCGTAATACACACATCATAATAACGTAAAAAAAACGTATTCCACTCCTTCTTGCTAATGCAATTTTAATGTTACATAATTTACATATTAGAAATTTTCTTTACAGCGGTGGTACAAAACATCAACTACCCCAATAAATATTTTTTTTAATAATGTTAAACACTGTGTGTTTTTAGTAAAGTAGTACTCACCAGTAAACTAATTTTAACACTAAATTTAATTTAATAAATTTATATAATGTAATAGCTACAAAATTTATTTATACCGACGTTTTATTGTTTGTTAGTTGTTATGTTGAAAACATTTTGATATAGTTTTTGTGTTGTATGAATTTCGTCCAGTGATAAATGTCATATACTCGCTGGAGGTAACTCTTCAAATGTTTAAGTAAGAATGTTAGATCATCCACACTGATAGTGAGTAAATAAATTTCAATTTGAGATGTGTTGGTTGTGAGATATTTGCTGGCGTAAGGATACATTTTTATTTTACAAGTCGATTTGAATTTCCTTTGTTACCATAGTAACTTTCGACAACCGCATAAATTTTTTTATTTTGAAAAATTTTTATGACGAACTAATAAAACATGCACGGAATATAAAAACTATACCAGATGCATATTCTGTTAATCTGCGTTAAATGGGGAAACTGACACCCCTGTTTAGAGTTCTGTTACTTTGAAAAATATTACGACAAAATAGAGGGCATATCTGTTGATATTCCTTAATTGAATTTGGAAAGCTTAGCGTACTTTACTTTTATTTAATAGTATAAAACTTAGCAATTTATTTCTGGTAATTGTTCAATTTGCAGAAGATTTGATGACAGATTTGTGTTAGATATGTCATTAACTAATTACATATTTGAAACGCTGAGTAAGTACCATGTTTCTTATATTTAACTAGTTGTTTTAAAGTTGGTCGTATACACGCACAGTCTGACTTATTGCGTTTGTTATCATAACTAAGTCTTGTATGATTAATCGTACTGCAATAATGTTGGCAAACCATTAGTTGTTAGATATTTTTTATTCTATTTAAATTTTTGTATTCTCTTATATATCGTTGAAATAAATATAATTGTTGTTAGATTTGTGTTAGTCAATTTATTTACCTTAATAGTTGTTAGGTGTAAAAGAGAATCTGTGGTGAATATTTATCTCGTTTTGACGTTCTTTTAATTACATTGTAATTGGCACATCAAAAATCTCCTAGTAGCACAAAATATATATACGATATTCTAATGATCTTGGTACAATATTTAAAGTCGCCTAAATATTGCTTGGTGTAATAGACATATTCTTGATATTCTTAAAGTGTATAATATTAATATTCTAAAAATATGTACGTATAATATAATTGATAAATTTTAAAACTTTACAAATTTTTTCAGGTAAATATTTTAATTCCAGATACTTTTTGCAAGATGTAGAAAATCTATTCTAGATATTGTAAAACTAAATAAAAACACTGTTATGAAAATATGTACCAAGAATATCGTTCGCATATTCTAAAGTCACAAATGTTTCTTCAAAGTTTGACTGACATAAAATATATGTATAGTATAATTATGTATAAACCTAATATTTATGTTTAATTAGTATCTATCATTTTTATGTTTATTTTTAAACGTACTTTTACATTTACGTATTTATAGATAAAACGTTTCCCTTAAACTGTTTTTTAATTTTTGCTAAAAACTCTAACAAGATGTTTTTACGATTTAAATATGCTTATTTTATAAATTATTTTTATGTGCGCATATTTTAATGAAAAGTAATCCAAAATCATAGCATGTATATAAACGCAATTTAATTTTTAAAAAATTACACAAGGAGAATATGAAATCGAGACATCTGCGTTTGAATTGAATTGAAAAATCAATTGCGTTATAACTAAAAATATAGTAATTTTACAATACTAAACTACATTTGCTGCAAAAAAATTTTAGACAAAGTATTGTTATTGTGCTGTAAATTTACTATTAGCAGTATTAGGTATTTATGATTTTAGAGGTAATCTTTTTTAAATATTTTTGTGGCATTCTACACGGGTTACACAAAGTGCTTCTAAGAAAATTTCGTAGAATTCTTTGCAAGTTGCAGTTTATTATTTAGCTGCTTTTAGGTACTGAGGTCAGAAACAGTTATATGAACCCTGAACAAAAATAAGGAAAGTTTTATTTACTAATATGCATTTGGAATTCGTGTTTGCAGTTTACAAAGTTTGAATTTTTATATCGAGTTTAAGTGCAATGTAATTGTATAATCTGGTAAGTGTCTATTATTTTTCTTATTTTTTATTTTTGCATCATGTTTTTTAAATACAGCAAAAAACCATTTTGTTAATAATTCATTTTAACGCAGCGAGTACACCCTAAATTAGATGTTTGATTAGTTAGCTGTTTAACGTTTACAGAAAATAATTCAAAGAAATTTCAACGGTCAATAAGAAACATAAATTAAAAAATGCTTGTATTTACTTAACTATGGTCAATAATCAATAAACAACACATTTTAAAAAATATATAAGTTAATATATGCAAAAAAACAGTTTCTATAATTTATTTGAACAGTATCCTTATTTTTTGAATAGCAATCCGAATAAAATGCTTTTGTGCACTTTTAAAACTAATCCTGTTTGAAGTTTTTTCTAATTTTATTAATTCATAGTGTTCGGTAAAAAACAAACTTTACAATAACATATAGTAGATGTTCTATTGAAGTGATTAATTGATTAATAGAAATAATAATTCTGTTGAAAGTTCTGTAAACTATATTTAAATAAAAAATATATAGTTTCTTTATTGAAAAGTTTGAACTGAGACCATTTGCAGATATATTTCATACCAATTAAAATAACTTTAATATATTTTAATGCATTTCATAATTATTAATATAAAATATATGTTTTTTAATACAACTTGGTAAAGTAAATCTTAATTGTGAGTTTTTTTCAGATAACATCAGAAAACAACATCCTAATGTAACGGATGTTACATACGTAAATCCGTTGCGTTATATTTGACATACTTTAGAACATTTATGTAGTAGTACCTATGTAATATGTAATGATAGTAATAAGAAATTTTAAGATACAATTTTTTTGTGTACTTATTTTTTAAAGAAAATTTTATATTTATATTTTATTCATCATTTATAATTTTATTCTGTTAGTGTCATTTTTATAAATAAACGTGTTTTTACAGAATATCTACAGTGTTTCAATACGGTTTAAAAAAACTGTACAATGTGTAGCAAAAAAAACATACACATATGTAGTAGGTATATATTTTACAAATATCTTACAAATAATAGTGAGACACATCTAGAACAGATTAAAAAGTAATATTTCTAATATATTGGAAACAAATATTGAGACGACATTTACATCTAATATCTGCCATATATTGAAAACATATGTTTAGAAGATATTTATAGCTAATATTCAGAGAATTTTTATTTTATATAAATTACTGATATAGCATTACAATAAGTGGCCAATATAAAAAAGTGTGACATTTCAATATTTACCAGATGTTATTTACTAATATATTACGTATATTTTGTGCTACTAGAGTCAAGCTAAATCTTATTGGTTATGCATTTACGACTCACTCGCCGACGTTTTGAGCTGCCGCTATTTTCTTTTGGGTTATTTAATCACTGGTAAGTGATCGCAACCTGCTGCAGTTTTAGATCCTTACCGTAATATATTGCTTCTTAGATATTTCTAATGCGATGGTATGCAAAACATACCGCGTAAACGATAGCTAGAATAGTATAGAAAAGCACTAGACTTTTGGAACGGCCACCGCAAAATGGTGTTAAGCAAGGCGAGACATTGCGTGTACTACTATTATTTAAAGAGTATTTGTCTGGTAATTAAATTATTTTGTTATTTCTATACCTTTATTTTAAAATGGTTTTCTTTGTTTAAAGAATATTATTAGACTTATAATGATGACTTTTGTGTTAGTGTAATTAATTTTAGATTTTAGTGTCGATGCACTCTGAAAAGTAACTGTCTTTAAAGTGCATCTATCTATATAACGTATTCTCTTGTTAACAAGAACCGGAGGTTAATTCTATGTTTTGATCCATGTTTGGCGCCCTAACAAATTTTATATTTTTGACGTTTTTTATTATTAGCCTGTTTTAATAATTGTGTTACCTACGTGATGATAAAATTTTAATGAATTATAGAAGTATTTTTTGACATAGTCCAAAACTTATAAAAATGTATGGATTTAATTACATGCTAACAGTTTATGGTCTTTAATCCAATAAAATGAAAGCACTATGTACTTTATTACTTAGACTTTTCTGTTAAACGTAGTCTCTTTGATTCAAATTTAAATTCTAAAATTTTCAAGAAAGATTAAACGTCGTAATTTATTTAAACGCAATAACTCATTGTTTTAAAATATGAAAGTCTTCGAAATTTTCATTCGTTATAAAATCGAGGAGCAACAATGTGGTGATTATATTTCGCAAGTCTGATGTGTAAAGCCCAGGCTCTGAAAGGATTTGCCTGTCTTGAATGAATTCTACCCTCTAACACCCTTAGCTCGGTCAATTCTCCAGATCATATGACGCAAAGCTTAAATGCAACAATAGAAACAAAGACTTTGTACTGATCCTTTTCTGCGACACATTGAATCACGATGACATCCATTTGACAAGTGAAAAGTCTTTAAAAGGATTTTAAACAATACGAAATAAAGACAATGCAATAAATGGTTTTAACCTTTGTGCTTTTATTCTACAGTGCATAGGACAATACGAGTACTTAGATAAACAATAAGGAATAATTATTCAAAAAGAAAAGAAATCGTCAAAAATTTTCCTAAGAACAATAAATAAGGGTCAATGATTTATTTTGAACTGTTGCGTGACGCTTCAGTTTTACACCGAGTTTCAAAAGTAAATATTACGTTTATATTTTTTGCGGAACAGTTTTCGGAATAAAATATATCCTTGCGAGGTAGAAAATATTTTAATAAAAGAACAATGCGTGGGATTTTACATTTGAAAAATATACCGTAAGGTTTTTCGACGAATTTTTTTTAATAATATGTACATTAACCGTTTTCCGTAATTTAAGTAAATACTAGACCGGTAATATTTACTTTAATATATTTTTTATTGCATTTTTTACAAAAATACATATCGTGCTAAAGCGTTACTTAAAATAGTCACTGTGTTATTTGCTCTTGTAAAAATTATTGTTCAAACAAAAATAATAACAGTTATGATAACAAAAATACAGTTTTCATTACAAATTAGATTAAGATCAAAATATTAGAAAAAAATATCACTTTTTACTTTTAAAGCTGATGCATACTACAGATAAATGTAAAACAATTTTTGAAGAACGATTTAGAGTACTGTTGATAATTAAATCAAAAATATAAAATATATTTATGTAATGCTTCAAAATCTATCTCTTTACGCCAATACTGCAAGAAAAATTATTGCATTTATTATACACATGTGTAAACCTCTTGTCATGTTGTTACAAGCTTCAGCTACTGAGAGGTATGTCTTAGTTTAGCAAAGATCCTAGAGTAAGGTGTTATATTATAAACATTTTGATGTGATTTTCGTACTGTCCCGGAACGCCCCCTTTTTGCTACATTTAGAAAATCGGCTGTTAGTTTTAGTTTTACCATATGCGTATTAATAAAAAGCATTTGTGGTATTTGTGAGAGTCTTCTTGGGGTAAAAATTAACATATATTTTTACGACGCGATTTAACCTTATCGTATAATTTGGCGACTTTGATCATCACCACGTGTTTAGTCGTTTAGAAATTGTACATGTCGAGTCTATAATTTGGAATTACTTACGACATTTCTTGCTTACACCAATTGCCAGACGTAACTTAAGATCAAGTCAAAGTATTTGGGTGATGGACAATTAACTTGAAGACAATCATTTAGAAGCTAAAGCATTTTATTGAATTTTGAGAAAATTATTTGTGATATCAATCCATATCTAATTTTTCTTGTATTTCCACTTTTACCAAGACAATTCAAGTATGCCAATAGCTATTCGCATCACTGGACCATTTACATATACTTTATTATCTATAAATGTATTTAATTGTTAAACGTAAATACGTACGACTTAGATATATATGCTATCACAAGTAATGCATGCAGATTTATTTGTGTCGTTGTAGATTAAATTAATTGCAAGTGCATTCTGCTTCTGATTGTAAAAGTCATTGTATTTTGCATCGATTTAATTTTTTTAATTTTTCGCTTACTGATTAAGTTAGACTTCTGTAACACGACAATTAAGATGTACAGAGAATAGCATAATCTAGAAACCTGCAAATCAATTTGTAATATTTATTAACGAACTCTCAATTACTCATATCTGTATTGTTCTACATTGTTTTATTTTAAACTTTTTCCTCTCTAGTCTTGCTGAAATAAATATATTTGCTGTTATACTTGTGTCTTGAAATTTGTTGACTTTTATGGTTCGGCAAATATAAATGGGATCTGCCATAAATATTTTCTCGTTTTGGCGCTCTTTTGTTTATCGTAATTAGCACACCGAGGATTATTCGCAACTCCTTTTTTAGAGTATTGAGCCAGTTGCTTCTTTTTAAGTTACGGCTAAATTCTTGTGACAAGAGCATGAGTAGGTATACGTATCAAAGTAAATATATAAGAACGCCATATTCGTTAATGTTTACAAAACGTTTCTACCGGATAAAACATTAGGAACCCGTAACTAAAAAAGTCCACAACCGGTACTCAAAAAACAAAACCGCAAAGTCGCAAGTTAACAGTGTAGAAAAGCTTTAACGAAACATGAAAATAGCAAAATAGTCATTTAATAAACGCGTTCATAGACAACACACCGCACAAATGTCTTCTTATACAACGCAGTAAGTAAGAAGACGGAAATTCAATGCTTCACCCGGAGTTGCTACTACGTTTATAATTCTTTATTTCTGGGGAATTTTTACTTCTCAGTTCAGCACCTCGATATCAACTCTTGTACACCCAGTTAGGGAGAAGGTTAACAGTGCGGGAATAGAATGTACAAACAGTTTCCTTTATGTTAAAGAACCGACAACAGTTGATAGCGTACCTGATAGCTAAAGTTCCCAGTGAAACTATTTATTTTTTTTTGGATATAAATGTCACTCTTTTACCTCGCAATGTTCGTACAGCTCTCGCTACTGGAATTGCGTTGATGGCTGTCTGTTTTATGGGTCTAAAGAGCAAAGCAACTCACATAGACCCTAAGTGAATTGGACTGCAAACGGCTACCACAAGACGCTTCTGTCGCTAGAACAACAAGTCACATGCTTCTTCGCAATAGAAATCGGCCTTTCTTTTTAGAGCTCATAAGTTACTTGCACTAGTGAAACCCTTAGGCTCAGTCCGTGTCTCAGGTTCTTGCCTAAAAGTTAAACCGAGCTTCGAAATTAGAACTAAGTCTAGATTTACCGGCATAGGAACCACTCCGACGGCGTTGGCCCAGCCGTGTTTCCAGTTCCTATCTAAGACCGACAATTAGAATTAGGTGAAGTGATTATTCTAAAGAAAATAGTCACATAGCAAACCGCTCTTTCCCGTTTGGATCGTACACTCTAGAATTTTTACAAAATTTGAAATACCAACGGAACATATTTCAGACATAAATTTATAGAAAGATAAAGATAAAAAAAATATTTTAAAAAACTATTTTTGCAACATAAATATTAGATAATCAAAAAAAGCCAAACAGCTAAAAATATTTATAAAAAATGTATTGCAAAATAACAAAAAGGTTATTTTTTGTAATGTCGCATAAGCAAAGAAAACAGAACCAAAACATTTTGTTTGTTCGTTTCTATTATCACTATAGCCATTAATTTCAACTACTACATAATATGACAATTAAAACTTTTTTTGTGTTGGAAGAGATTTGTAGCACGCATAGGGCATTGTCGCTTGTTGTAGAGCAATCATAACACGACGTTTGTATCAACAGATAAAATTCTACTTAAAATGTGAAACTTGGAGATAAATAAACTTTTCGAAGAGAAGATTATTAAATAACAAAAGCACTTGTTAGACATATAAACTGTCAAAACACTAAATTTTGATAGGTTATAGGAAGCGAGAGTCGGATCTATTAAGTACTAATTATTTAGGACAGGCAATGTTGACTATTAATATTTATTTATTTACGCCCGTTGACTGTCTTCAACGGCAAATTTGTGTTGTTGTTGTTGATTTGAGATTCTAAAACACCGCCTGTTTAATTAAGAAAAAGACAAATCAATGTTTTAGTAAAAAACCTATGTCGTCCGCACCATTTTAGGTGTCACACTAAATCCAAACTCTGCATTTTACCAAATTAGGTTAACGACAAGAAGTTTTGGCAACAAGTATATAATGTTATTGATGTCTGTCATATTATAGTAGAATTCAGGTTTTCACGAATTTTGCATTCTGGATAAGTTCCGTGTGGTCCTTTATTTTTGAAAACATTTTTTTGTTTTACGTGGCAGTGTAATCTACCCTAAGCTCAAAAGATGTTTTTACAACTAACCAAAAAATTGACGTGGTTGTTATCATCGGGGCCCACCGCGGAGAAAAGTTGATAGCAATCGTTAAGCTTTTCTGATCCATCAATAAAAGTTTTGATACCACATCGACGGGGCTCTTTCTTCTTTATTGGTTTTTTTTCCTTTTAGCATTATTATTAATTTTTTTCTCATCATGAAAAGATTCAAGGTGAATGTCTTAACAATTTTCAGCGTAGATAGACTCTTCGTCAGATTCTTTGCTTCAAGTTTTCTCCCCTGTTGTATTTCTTCTCTTTTTAGCAGCTTTTTTATTTGCTTAAGCAGCTTTTTTGTTTGTTCTTCTTTTGTTTATTTCAGTATTTGAATGGTCTAGAAAAAAGTAATCATCTCTGCCTCAAGTAGAATGTTAGTTTTTTTTGTCGGTGTAATTGGTTTTTGTTGTTTAACTAGTAAAATATGTTTAAAAAAACGGAATGATAATTGTTTTTTATTGCATTTAAATCAGGCGAATTCTTAGAGGATTATTAGGTATTATAAATTTTTTTTCTTCATTTTGTTGAGTACCTAAAATTGCAGACTGGGGGGTTGTCTTTGCTTCTTAATCTTTTTTTGTTATTTCTTAAAGCTTTTACTTAAGCTGTTAAGATTTTGCGATGTTTGACCAACTTTCAATAAAATCCTTCTTAGAACCAACAATTTTCTTTATCCTTTTGGGAAGAGTTTGATCTTATTTTTGTTTGTTTGTTTTAGAACTGCAAGGTCTAATGTCTGCAGTAAATAAATGGTGTGGAGGAAAAGTTTTAATTTAATGATATCGTTCTTCAGCTAGTTTAAGCTGGATATGACACTTCTATCCATTAGAAATGAAAAACACGGGTATTTCATTGCCAATAGCTGGCAAGAAAGTTTTTTCAAAGTAATTAAAAACTATATTTAAATAAATCCAAGTATTTTTACTTGCTGCATTGGTTAGTCCCAAAAAACCATCATTTTCTGCTAACCACTTGTCTCAAATATATTTTTTTTAATTTATTGGAGGTAGAATTTTTTCTCCAGCTCCAGTAATTCCTGAGACAATTGTTATATATTCCTTTCTGGACTACTCACTGTTCTTGATAACAACTTTTTCTTCTCTTCTACTATTTTGGTTTATCAGAATGGTTAAGCTCATCTAAAGTTTTTTTTCCATAAACCAAAGTATTCGTTTATGATAAAAGCTCTGTCACTTTCATTGGGTAGTATTCTACAGACTGTGTTGTCTTAATGTTAAGTTGCTATCTGTTTTTGAAATAAAATTTGTCATCACCAGAAAAGCTGTCTTTAAAAAGCGTTTCTTTATTATTTTTGGTGACATATTCCAAAACAAAACGGAGAACTTCAGATTTGGATAGGTCGAAATCACACTTTTTATGCTTGTAAGGGTATCGGCTAATTTTTATTATGTTCACTTAGTATTGCGGTAGATCTTCTTTGTAAAAAACTTTTTTTCTTCTGCATGTCCTTGACGCAATACTATAAGGTAGTTTTAAGTATTTAGAATGTTTTGTGTGTTTTCCATAACATCATGGTTTCTTCTTCCACTCCGATAACAGCTTGTTTTAATATATACAAGTCGTAACTGACTCTTGTAGTTTTTCGTTTTTAATTCCTCAGCATTGTAGCTTAAAAAAACAGTTTTTGAAAGTAAATTTTAATATCTTCTAGAAGTTTACATATATATTATGAAAAGTTGCCACACTTTGACTTTGAATGATTCCAAGCAATTTATTATAAGATGCTACATGTTCGATAATAAAAAGATGATGGTTAGCAATTATTTACCGTGGTTATAGCAATTAAAACAAATTTTTTATTGTAGTAACTCGTTAAATTAACACTGCTTAGTTTAATACCCGCAACTTACCCTTGACAGTTTTTTCATACAAAACATCCACTACAGGTAACTTTTCGTTCACAAGAATGACGCTTTACAAAGTGATTACTTAAGAGGTTTTATTCACTAGAATCACAATTATCCCAGATTCATACTTTTCCGGGTCTACCTTAATTTAATTTAAGATTAAAATCATTCTTCTTTTTAACAACTAAACAATTACGACTATAAGTTGATTTCGGCTTAGACCTCGTCGTAGTGGAAAACTAAACAAACTGACGTTTTGCAAGACATTTCAACTTGCATCTTTGTAGTGGTAAATGTCACAAAGAAGAAAAAAGTGTAAGTGACGGTTTTATGTTATTAACGATCAGTTAAATTAACGGAATTTTAATTTCCGTAACGCTGGACTGATTTTGTTATTACTCGGGGTAAGAGTTTGTGTCTTTGCCAAGAAGGTTGATCTTTGTCTTAGAGGGTGTAACAATGGTAGCCAAAACTTGATGAGTTTTAAACCGTCTTTCCGGTATATATTAATTAGATGTTTTTTTTATTTCTACAGCTTTAATGATTGGTCTGGAAAAGATGTTTCAGTCAACACTTTAACTTGGTTAAAATTTATTCTGTGTCCTTGAATCTACACGTCTGCCGCTACTCATAATTTTGTAGACTGCGGTCTTTGCAGTCAACCATATGTTCCTTTACTATAACTTCAATAGACCGTCCTGTCTGTCCTATATAACGTTATCTACAAGAACAAGGAAACTTGTAAATGCCGGCTTGTATTAACACTCCTTGTTTGTCTTTAGCAGATCTAAACCAATTGTTCAGGATATTTTTTGTCGTAAAGATTGTTTTGATATTATGGTTTTTTAGTACTTTGTTTATTTTGTCTGTCCAACCAATACGGTATAGTAAATAAGCGATACTAGTAAAAGATGGTAAATCTTTGAGTTTTGGATTGACTGCCTTTTCTCATGCGTTTTAGATTTCTTTGAATCATTATTCATTTCGTTCTAGAGACTCTAAAAGTTTTTCCTTTTCATTTTGTAGATTTGCGGAAAAACATCCATATAAAATAAATCGGAAAGACGGTTTAAAACTCAGCAAACTTTGGCTACTAGTACTACACCCTCTTAAACAAAAATTACCATTCTCGGAGAAGACACAAACTTCGAGTAATAACAAAGTCAGTCTAACGGTAACGGAAAGTAAATGTCCGTTAATTACCTAATCGCTAATGATATAAATATCGTCACTTACACTTCTCTTTCACTGACATTTATCACTCCAAAGATGCACACTGCAATGTCTTGCAAAACGTCAGTTTACTTAGACGACGACAATACGGAAAAAGCCAAGTTCTACTTCTTGGTTTGCTAGAAGAGACTAGGACCAAGTGCTATAAGCTTATAGGTCTTACAAACCTTGCACGGCCAACTCACACAGTCGGAGATTGGGGAGGCGCAAGTGAATAATAATTAAGGGCGCCAGATCCTTTATGATTAACACTTGTGCCTCGATTAAGACAGACGGTCCAAGCTTGTAACGAAGTTTTAGGTTCGTAAAGTTGGAGGGAACGCAGAATGAAACCAAATCGTTAACAACAAATGCACTTTAATTACTCTAGCAGAATAAATAAATTAAAATTTCAATTAATAACAATTACAAGATAAGTGGATAGCATCACAGTGAATAAATTTAGTCCTAGTACAAATATATGTAGTTAGTAAAATAACAGAAGTATCGGCAACTTACACTACACTTAAAGCAAAAGTGTAACCATCAGAACATGTAAAAAATCTTCGTAAGTAAATTATATTAATAATAGTAATAATTGACAGTCGACGTAATCACCATGCGATAGTAATTTACTTAAACTAATTGAGTAATAATAATAAGCAAATCGATTTGGACGTTTCGACACGATTAGTAAATCTGATTATTCATGAGTAGCACCATAGCGACAGCAAATAATTAAAATCAAAAATTGACTTACCAAGATTCAGGTTTACCTTCAGAAAACGTTTTCCTACTGGCTTTCTGTAATCAAACTTCCTGAAAATAATCGTGTCTACCTGGCGACTCACAAATTACAACAGGTAAAAGAAACATTTAAAAGAAAGTAATAGAACTGAACTTATCGTATGCTGTTACAATATGTCTTTTTGTCCACGATGGTATTAGATATTAATTGCCTCCAAAGAAAACTTCAATTGTGTCTGGTACATATGTTCTTCCGTACAAGATGATATTATTTAACGGTATTAATTGCCTCCGCATAGGAATTCTGCCCTTGTATCGCAGCGTAGATAGATCTACAGCTTCCGATTATAATTTTTCCATTGTAGATTTTAAACTAAGACCAGAACACCCATATTTAGGAGGTAGCACATGGCGTTAATGAAAAGACATAAAAATTACCTTTAATCCAAAAAAAGAAAAAAAGCCACTTACCCTGCGTGGATTAAATTAGTTAATTAAAGATACTTTCATTACTCGTCGTGTCACAACACGTGGATGTTTTAAGAAAACAATTTTTAATTCACGCAGACATAGGTTATATCGTGAACGATGTTTAAGTCAAAATACCCGTATATCGTCTTCTCAATACAAAGAGACCAACGATATATGGCGTCGTGAAATGGAAAAGTAATTTTAATTAAACCAATATACAGGGTGGGTGTTCGACGGCGTCTAAGCCGAATATCGCTTATCATCGTAACCAAGAGAACCGCGAAAGCTTTAGATTCTAAACAATTTATTTTTGAATAAATGTCTGCTAGTTATGATTTTTATAAATTTTGTTGCATTCTTTAACTTGCAGTTTACGTAACAGAAAAAAACATAAGATTTTAATGCTTTACTTTTTGAAACTTCTTTTTCTCACTGTTATTAGTTTCTATTTATTTAAAAAAAAAAGTTTTTTTAATTTTTTTTTAACCTTTGCCGAGGGATGTAAACAGATTTATTTTTATACGTAATGCCTCAAATTAACGTAAATCTGTTTGTTCCCTAAAAATTTTGATGCAAGCCCTGCGTTACCTTAACTAAAATGTTTTATTATTGTTTTTGGCGTAATTACCAAAAATGCAAATTTTCTTTTTTTCTTAAATGAACTAATACATTCTATAGTAACAAATAAGAACAAAATGCACAGCAAAAAAAGAATGTAAACGTTACAAAGAACTCTTAAATCTAACAACGTTGACTTATTTTATACGATTATCAACGTTTTACTTTCAGTCCTGAAAAAATGTGTTCGTTACAAGCACTGAATAAAATAAAAACGAAATAAAAAAAATTAGAATAAATTAACAACATTAAATTCTTTTTTAAATTTTAACAAAAAAAACGTACTTGTCCTAAATTAAAAGTAATAAAACATAACGAAGAACAAATAAAATTACCTAGTAAAACTAATAAGTCTAAAATAAAAGCAATAATTCTTCTAAGCCGCGTTAGAAAGGGTTTTTGTCGTTAAGATCAAAGTTTGATAAAACGATTTTCTTTTACCCAAATTCAAAGATTTATATACTCGATAGCGTTTTCTTCTAAATTTTGTACACCATTTACTTTATTAGCCGATTTGTTTCTAATAACAAATTTTATTCATATATTTGAAAACAAAACGTCTTAGTCCTAGAATAGAAGTCGAAATTTATGCTCCCGTACGTTTCTAAATGCATAAACTGCATTATTTAGTTGGTCAATAAATTTTAGTAGCCCTTCCTGTGTATGCAAGATTAATTTACTGTTTCAGAAAGTTCTCTAATTACGTTGCATCGAATTTTCATCTAGCAGTCACGCTGTAATCAGATCCGATGTTGTACTTAGGGTTAATTCGATTGAAAAATAAATTACTTTAGCGCACACCCCTTTATGCAATACGTTGAATGCATTAGCGGCAGTGCCAAATGGAATGCCTGAGAAAATTATTTGCACGAACACCATTTATGCGGCTCAACGATCTTTTGCACAAGCTTAGAAGTGCATGTAGGTGGTTTTTTTCAAACTAAGTTTTTTTTCAATATTCGCCCATTCTGTTCGTTCCATTTTATGTAAAAAAAAAAAACAAAATATAAACAGATTCTAAACTGTATTTCCTTTTTTGTCTTTCGAATGCAAATTTGATTTACTTTTCCAGTTCAACATAAGTTTCTCTCGGTATTTTATGTTCTATTTCGTAACCACATTTCCATATTTTCGCAATAGATTCAATAAAGAAAAGCAGGAGATAACAACAATGTTACAAGTTTGTTGCTATTATATGTAACTTTTTCTTCAGAAATGAATATGAACAGGATAAATGCTAATTGACAAAAGATTTTTTTATGTAGAACGTTTCGAATAAAAATAAATTTAATGCTGATAAACGTCAAACGTTAGGTGTTAAACTTTACCGGATCAAAGATAAAACTTTCTTAGCTTAGAATCTTATTTAAGTTTAAAGTCTTTTCGTTACTTTTTATCATTTTGCGTATTTTTTTTGCTGTTATAAATAGTTATCAAATGCATTATTTTTAGTGAATTTACTTAAACATTACTAACGGTAACAGTTCAGTGCAAACTTGAAGTAAAAGATTCGTTAAATTAAAAAAGATATTGAAAATAAAGCACAAAAAAATTGATAGAATTAACAAACTGGGTAAAAAAAGGTTTTTTAAACTTGAGCCATAATTATTGAAGATTAAAAAGCTCTTAAACCAAACTGTTAACTTACGATACGTGAACTGTCTATGACTTCGCAAAGCGGACAACTTTAACAACTTTCTCGGTTACATCGCTATGGAGCAAAAGAAAAAACATTAAGTATACAGAAAAAAACAAATACACAGAAACAGATATCTCAATGCTAAGTTGCCCTGCTGAAAAGTTAACAGTGTTGTAAACCTTAGTTCTTAAAGCCAAGTCTGCCAGTATATCCAACTGTCTGAAAACTGAGCTCGACCATCTAACGGTTTTCTTGAAAATTGCAAATCGTCTTAACTGAAACGAATACTTACGACGTTACTAAGCATAGACTAAAAAACGTCAAAATTATCGTAGACAAGAAATTGGGGAACGGAGGCAAACATATCAATTAATCATCCTGAACAATTTATCGTCAAATCAAAAATTTTGGAATTCTATCTGCCACATCTTGTCCTACCACTGACGTCTCAACACCGACATAAACGATTGGAGTGGTATAGATTGCGATGTTACGTGCAAAATTTTCATAACGTAATACTCTGCATATTAAATTAACATTAGATTCCGGTTTTGACGCTCTCTGTCGATCTTTGCTGTTACTGTCATTTGCGGTCATGATTTTAAGCTGTCAACTACCTAAAATGGTCTGTTTCGTCTAAAAATTTAAAACATCATCTGTAATGGAAATGAAATTAGAAATTCATTACGTATTTAAAGTAATTTATTCGTCACAGGGTAAGATATTTACATCCGTTTTGTAAGGATTCTTTTGTATTTTTTTTTGCTAACTAAACGCTTAGGATTCTGGAAGGTATATTATCCACACCGAATACAAAGTTTTGACCAGCATTTGCCTTTGAGATGTTATTTCTTATACGTCAGTCGATTGCGATACCCACCTTTTAATAAATGCGAATAACAGCATTGGATACATCGGGTTCTTATATCTAATTTTTTTTATTATTAACAGTTTTGTAGATTCCTATCTGCGTGAGTTATTGTGTTGACATGATTTGCTATTCATAACTATTCCAGCCTCACTCTCCGAGGAAAACGTTTTCTTCGAACAAGTAGGTATTGTATTGTGAGTAAGTTTATTTAATTATTTTCTCGCTGTCAGAAAAGTCACTCACGGAACTTTTGCTTATGTTAATTTCCGTAATTACGATCATTGTTTAAATACCATTATGGTAGTTTCATTAATTATTTGGTGTGTATCGCAGGCTGTGTGCAAACGATATTTATTACGAAATTTTCTTTGCTATTCACTTCGTTTCCACTTATGTATTATGTGTTGTCGATACTTCTGGCATTTATGGATTGAGAATTAGATAAACTCTTGTTAATAATCTACGTTATTAAATTAAAGTTTTTATACATGTTTAATCTTTCTTTTATGGTAACATACCTTTTTCTTTTATTGTGGTTACCCGAACATCAGAGTAACAAGGAATACGAACCTAAAAATTCGTTACAATCTTGAACCGTCTGTCTTGATCGTATCAGAAGTGTTAATTATAAAAGATCTGGCGCCCTTAATTATTATTTACTTAAACCTCTCCTGTTTCCGATTGTGTGAGTTGGCCGTGCAAAGTTTGTAAGACCTAAAAGCTTGTAGCGAATTTACTATAATCTAAAATAAAATGAAGTAATCTTCAGTAATGAATCTCGATTCTGTTTAGGGGTGCATGGAAGTCAAATGAAGACGTGGAGAACAGATAGTATGGTTAATAACCTCGTTTGGTAATTATGCAAGGCAATATGAACGCCAGGAATAATGTTTGTTAACGAGGTGGTAAAACTCCAAATAAGATCAGGTCTCTATTCCAAAAGTAATTGCAACGCCACTTACGTTTTCTTCTAAAATTGTATTTAAAAATATCTGCATCACGGTTTGGTAGGTTTGTGATGCAAAAACCTCTTATTTAATCACTAGTCAAATTTATTCCGGAAAACAGACAAAACACCCCAAAAAAGACCAAGGGCAGCAAGTCGTCAGGTATTTGTGCTATGAATTTAAGAAATTAGAAAGGAACATAGGAATGGAGATTTTTTTACAGCGTTACCTTTGGCGCACTTGTTACTCTTTTGAAATGTTTCAATGGAAAGAGCACTGAAACAAAATAAATTTTGCATCCCAAAGAAAATTAAAAAAAGTAAGGAAAATAGAGAGCACAGTTCAACATTGGGGTTCAGCGAGGATGGCAAAGTTACTATATGTTCTTATATGCCAAAAAAGAAATGGATAGTGAGATTGTTGTCAACTATGCACAACAATATCAACATCATCGGATTGAAATAAAAGCTAGAAGTAGTTATCTATTACAATGTTATTAAGAGCGGCGTGGACAACACGGACAAGATAGTTACCCATTATTCCACAAAAAGGAAAACCTTTCGTTGACTACACGCCATGTTTTTTTAAGATGATAGATGTATAAGCATTTGCTGTTTATATTATATACTCAGAAAACAATCTTAAAACTACTAAGTTAACTCATAGTAAGCGAACTTTCTTTGACAGTCTAGGTAAGAAACTATATCTAAATTGCAATTGAAGAACGTTCAAAGAATCTCAAATTCAAAAAGTACTTTTCAATGAGATCTGGGATTGAAGTTACCATAAAACATTCAGTTACACTTCCACGACCAAGACAACTAAAAGACGCTTTTGGAAGAGCTAAACATGTTGAGAGCTGTTTCATATGTAGCTCAACAGCTTCATTCCTAAGGAAAACTTAAAAATCTTGTGCAATCTGTAGTTGGCCTGTTTTCGACGAGCATTCAGAGCATTTAACAAAATCTACACAATGTATATAAATGTATATACTGTAATAATGTATAAAAAATAAATTTTCACCCTATACTGGTTATTTACCTAAATTATTTTCGTTAGAGATTATCTCAAGGTATGCAAACCGTAATATTTAGGTACACCGGTACCAATATGTGCGTCTAAAGTATGAACTTCTATTTTAATATAAATATAAATTCTTTATAATTTTTGTAGCTTGTTATCTATGAAATTGATTTAAAATATACTGATTTAGGATAAATATTAGTTTCAAGCAAATAGCGAAACGAAAACTAAAATAAAATATATTAAGTTAAAGCCTAAAAAGACACACTGTTACCTGAATGTGCACATAAGGTCTAATTAAATATTTGGTAAATTTTTTTTTTTTATTAATTCACCCTTAAGTAGTATATGGTTCGGATTTCAAACACTTACGGTATGGCAGGGTCAAAAATGACCCCAACTTTCTTACCTCGTAAAATTTTTGTTATAACTTATTAAAAACAATGTATACTATATGTACACTTTGCTAACCCTTTTAAGAAATAAAAAAATATATGTGTTTAAAATTAATTTAATTGATAAAAATCTAGAAAATTAAGAGTAACTCATAGAATCAGCAATAACTTGGAAACTAATTTTTTTTCTAACTCTATGTCTTGATCTCGCTTTAGGAGTAATTGGGCTTAAGTATTCTATAAAAAATATTAATATAAACCTAACAGAAAAAAAAACTGTCACTAACATACGTTACCTTACGCTTCTTCACAATTTTGGCATGTAGTAGTTGTCCTGCTGTGAGTTTTGCAGATGTGGCGACTACAACTACTACACGAAAGATTTTGTTTTTTTTTTGGGAATATAGGCATATGAAACATCTTCCCCTTTTAACTCTACGTACTCCCCTAGGTTCAGGAGGCTGAAGCTCTCTGACAGGTTCAGTTATATTAGCCATCCTACAAATGATGGATTTTTCATAAACTCGACGCATCAGCTGCTCTTGAATAAGATGGTCAGAAACTCTCTTCTTTCCATAGTTTTGTTTTGGGTAATATCATGGAAAATTATGGTAGAATTTTCTCCTGGGATATCCCATTTGAATTTGTTTTTTCCGTAGAAATACGTTTTGTTTCCGTTACCGTCGTCGACTAGGTCTAATTCATCGCCACTCTCATCGTCAGATGTATCACCAATCTCTACGTCTAAATTGGTATCGTGGTCGCTATGTTCGCTAAGATCATTGGAGAACTCACTGTCATCACTTAATCCATTGTCAATTATATCTTGAACAATCGCATTAAGTTCATCCTGTGCCAAAATGTCTCTGTTTCCGCTTACACCAGCTATTTTAAAACTTATACACTATCTAAGCTTTTTGTTACACTTACAGTATGGCAGGGTCAAAACTGACCGTAAGTTGCCAATAGCGCTGCAAAAACACAACTGAAAAAAATCAAATTCTGTACTCTGTGCCACTTATATTTAAGTAGGGTAATCACAAATTGAAATTCCGTAGTGTCAAAATTGACCCCGTCATACTACTTAAGCATTAAGTAAGCAGACAGTAAAATGTTATTCAACACCCGTATAAACATTTTCTCTTTTTCAAAAAAAAAAAATTTTTTTTTTGAAGTTAGAGAACTCTTCCTAGTTTAATAAAATTAATAAA
Source organism: Aquatica leii (assembly GCA_035610365.1). Taxonomy (NCBI): domain Eukaryota; kingdom Metazoa; phylum Arthropoda; class Insecta; order Coleoptera; family Lampyridae; genus Aquatica; species Aquatica leii. The sequence continues at coordinate 1,841,679 of CM069438.1, forward strand.
TTTTATTAGAATAAAAATTAAATAAATTTAATTATATACTCATTTTATTGTTTCTAAACTTATTTTAAAAACCAGCTTATAATAATTTGTGCTGCATTCATAAACAATTTCTGCAAATTAAATTATTTTAATCACATCAAAATGCACCAATTCATATTTTCGTTTCAAATGTTGTTATTATCTAAAAACCGCTTCAACAAATATTATTAATTGATTTAACGCATAGTTATCATTTGTGTAATCAACAAATAGATTAATAATATTATCGTGTATTGTGTGTATAGCTCGTGTTCATTTATACAGCATTTAATTGTGCTCGAAAACAATTACAAATACCAGCAGTAATTATTATTATGTAATTAAAAAGTTAGATCAAAACCGCCTTTTCTTTATGTTTACAACTAAAATGCAATTAGATAGTTGTTTACGATATGTTTATATATTTTTGATTTTAATTACGTTGATTTCGGGTAAGGGAATTAATGATCCTACCTTAATGTTAAATAGAAAACGCTATTTGCTCGTTTGCTGTTTAATTATAGTACTAATGTAGAAACCACAAAATTAATTTAATTAATTAGAATATTGTTTTAATTAATTTTTTAATAACATAATTTTTTTTAGTATTTTAAGTTACAACAAATTACGATTTTGAACTTAACTAACATACAAATAGTCAAGAAGCTTTTAAACTTTTCTAGTAGTAAACTTCTTAAGAAACACGTAACTCCACGAGGATACAGACTGTGTCCCGTTTTTTATCATAATTTTATCGTTTTTTTAAATTGTAAACAAAAATATTTATTGAAATTTCTTGGTCAATAATTGTAGCGTTTGAATGACTTTTCTGGTTTTGGTAGTCGATTATTTTTCTTGAAGTAGCACTATTAATACTCTAAAATCTTTTCGCTACATGCAGTTCTTCTTTGATCTAGTTGGTTTTTTTTCAGTCCGGAAAATTTTTCCTTATAGTGAAAATGAATGTATACAAAATAAATGAATCATATTTGTTACATGCCGTTATTTATGTATTTGCTAGAAATATTTGTTCTAATTAATATTCACGCCTACACTGCGTTGTTGCCTACACTGTCTTAATCGTTTACGGAATTTACGAGTGGGAGAATCGCGAACCTGAAAAAAACTGTCATTTTATCTATTTCCTTATTTTACGTCACTGGGAAAGTTGTTCGTATCATGGCGCTAGTGAGCTGTTTTGTAAGTAATTATTTTTTTTACTTAATTTTCTTTGTTGGTTATTTCTATTACACTTGTGACAAATGTACTGAGCAAAGATAAGTAGTGCATAAACAAATTTAAAAAAATATACACGTAAAATTAAAAAAATGATTCAGAACAATCAAGACGCATTCATTTAACGACACTAAATTTGCTGTTAATAGAAATTTAGAGCAAACTTAAACTGCAACGCAATACACACTAAATAAAATTTAAGATTTTTATCATACATTTTTCGGATTGTCCACATCGAGAAGAAGTGTGTTACGTTCTTAAATAACTGTAATCGGTTTTTAAAAATTCTCGATTTAAATTAATACCTAAATAAAATTTTTGAAAACAAATCACAGTTATTCCGAAACAAACAGATACATTATTAGGTGTTGCCATGGGCGCCTGAGCAGACACGCACATGAAATGTTACTTAACTAAAAAAATATTTAAAGAATAACGTTTAGTTAGTTTTATAAATATCAAAAATTAGCAAGAGACGTAGCAATAGTTTAAGTTCGTAATCACAGAAAGATTCAGCAAAGAATTAACGGCGGGTAAAATTTTTATATAATGATATATAATCATAATAATTAAGGATTTAAAAATTTAGGTAGTGTTGTAAACAAAACTTGTTGTAAGAATCACTAGAAGTATGGAAGTAGTTTTCGTAATTATATCGTTAAGGAGTGCTGAAACAATATATTTGAAAAAAAATCTCAAATTGTCTAATATAGGTTTTTTTTTTAATTAGTTTGTTTTATATTAACATAAAAACGTCTTCTGGGTTGGAACCGTGACAATGTTGTAACTAAAGTTGTCTACTTTTGTAATGAATCTGATCAGTGCGTAAAAAAATTAAAAAATTTAAACAAGCAACAAAAATCTAATTAAGAACTTATAAGAAGTTAAATAATTAACTTGTAAACTAAACCGGATTCTAAAAAAAAGCTCCAGACTCTATACTAGCAAAAGTTTACTTAGTAATATATAGTAATACTTTAAATGTATAAATAATTTTACAAAGAACATAATTATATAAAAACTACTACAAATTTTAAATAGTATTTTTGTCTTTATATCTGTATGTGTGCCACAATTTTAAAAAAAATTTCATATTTTCTTTACTGTCAGAACAATTGACTTCTAATAAAACGATGTAAAGTATTATACATTTTAGCAGCAAACTTCTACTTAAATTGATCAAACAAAAACCGTTTAAATTAAAAAAAAATATATGGAAAAAGTTTTACGCATGTCGGTATGAAACTGCACGTTATCAACATTAGGGTTTCTGTAAAAACTTTTTTGGAATATACTAATTTTTTTGGTGTTGAAATGTTTGGAGCTGATCTCTTCGCTTTAACTCCATGGAACCTTTATAAAATGTAACGTGCACTTGGCTAAATTGTTTCAATTGCCATCAAACTTAACCCACAATCAAAGAAAAGCAACGGTAACTCTAATATCGTAGAGTGGCGTAGTGCAAGCAATTAGTACAAATCATCATATCTTCAATATGTTCAACGAGTTAAAAAAAACAGCAGAACAAGAGTAATTACAGATGCTCGTTGATTGAGTAAGAAGGCGCAACAAAAAAATTTAAATTCGAATAACAATTATTAATTGTAGTTTATAAGATCGTAACGAAATGTGACAAAACGCAAAATGTTACTTACGGTTTACAACTCTCCTCCTAGTACTAGTAAGGTGTAACCATAATCCTAAAATCTGTAAATAAATACATAAGCAGACGTGTGCAGATGCATCGACAAAATTTATAAACGAGGTTCCATTAATTTTCCCCATTATAATATTATGCTTGACATATTGAGTGTCAAAAACCGCCACAAACTCGACAATCCTTCCCAATTTACGAAACGTGTTTACGACGATAATCCAAAATAACAGCAAATGTTTAATCCACAAAGCAATAATGTTAAAAACGTGAAATAAGAGGAAGAAAAAGAACTCTATTATTACCAACTGAATTTAAAATAATTTCTTTTTAACCTAACAAGTGTAAAACCAATTTTTGAAAGGAAATTTGCCTTTGATTTATTATAACGTGTTTTTTGTGACCCTTAATTGTCCATAGAATGTAAAGTGTTTTTGTTTTATAATTATATATCTAATTAGTTATTTTGAGTATTCGATTCCACGACAAAAAAATGCATTTGGTTATACCAGGGTTATTCGACAGGTTCTAGTCTTCAAAAGTCAATGTTTTTTCTTTTGGAACGTTTTTTAAATAATTGGTGCATTTTCCAAACATTCCAAAAACTGTTCTGCATTTTGGAGGCGTACAACTTTTTCAAAAGTAATAAATTTTTTAGTCAGTTAAGCGCAGTCACCTTTCCAATCAAACCGCTCTACAGTACTTAAAATCTTATTTTTGTTATAGGAAAATGTCTTCTTTCTTTTCCAATTTAGTTTTTATAGGTTTTGGAATGCCGACTTTTAAGATTGGTGCCAGGTTTTGTGAGGTCTACCCAGTTTTCTTTGTTTTAGATTTCTGTGCCGTTACTAATTTTGTTGTTCTTCATGCATGTATTTTCTTTTCATGGTCCTTTCAGTTTATTCTTCAAATTCAAATTCACTTGACAGCATCTAGTACTTTTCATGTTGCTTACTTTTTTTATATTATAAAGAGTATGTCCTGTTATTGTTCGAAGAAGCTTCTTTTGCTGGATTTTAGTAGTATCGGGTGTTTAGATATTACTACTCTTTTTGCTCATTATTTTTAAGGAAGCGTTAATGATCATTCTTATTTTAAACCATAATTACGGTGTCGCGTCTTAATCTTATGTTACACTGGAGACTTTTTTTTTGACGCTTTGTATAATTTGATTCATTATTATATTAAAGAAAGTAAAACTGTCTACTATCCTCTTGTCTCATATCAGTGGTTACAGGTATTTTAGCTTTGCTCAATTCCAATTTTTGCGTTAATTTATCTGCTATGAGTTGGGTTAATTATTAAACAGAGGAAACTTATTTTTCTGTAATATATGGATTTTGTTTTGTACTATTTTTAAAAATGGAGATTGTAATGCTGTTCTTCCATTGTGTTACGTGTTGTTATTTTTGTATTTTTATTTAAAATTTACGACTGCACTGGTTTGTGCGCCGTTACTGGTTCTTAAACTTTTACGGGTAGGAATAAGTGCAATACAGCAAAGAACGACTATTTATTCTTTCTTTGACTATTTGAAACCGTTACAAACGTCAATGCATCAAAGCTAGATGGCTAAATTAGATGAACTAGAGAAGACGTATTGAAAACATAAGTCAGATTCCGCAATAGGGTTAATTAAACGCCGTTTCCAAGTTTAAAAACAATTCAAAAATAGATTAAACGCAATGTTTTAGGTAAGGAAGCAATTCCCAAATAAGGCGTCGTCACGTTATCTTTGACCTTTATAGCAAGTTTTGTGATGTTGCCATAATGCCTTTATACAATCTAACTTATGGAGTCCATCTCATTATATAAAATCAGAAGTGACTCAGCTTATAACTTATTTTATGTAATCACAACGTAGATCATACTGACTCATTTTACTTTCATTCACAATCGTTGAATTATTTTTAACTTTATGTATTGTAGTTGAGTAGGTTGACATGACATCCGTCAAGTTTTTTTGATAATTTGAACGCAGTCAAAGCCAAAAACACATAACATAACCGTTGCATGTAACTTTGCTTACTACGTATACTTTCTTTCTTAAATCAAATAAAAGAATCTAGTAAACGTTGCTACTTGTGACAAAGAATTGTCGGTTAGCCAAGTTTTTGTGCTCATATTTTCTTTTTTCTGCGATTTATTATTATAATTGTCAGGTATCGGCTTGTTTTGCGATACCATGGTAAACAAAGTAGTTGATCGAATACTATTTAAATTTTATTAGAATCAATCACTTATAATGCATGTTAGCATTGAATATAATTGGTTGTATATTTAATCATTTTATTTACTATTAATCAAAAATTTAGTAACGTGCAGTGAAGTGAAGTCAATTGTCTGTACATTTAACCCACACTAAAGAAAGACAGTGACAGCTCTGGTACTGGAGAGTGACGTGAGTAAAACAACTAATAAAAATCAACCGTTTCTCAATTATAATTAGTTAAAAAAGCGCAAAAACAAAAAAGTATAGGTGCTCGTTTACATCTGACAGCTCTAAAAAAACAAATAGAAAACGACTGAACCAACACAGATTAAAATTATTTTAACATTGACGTTTGTAAAAATGCAAAAACAAAAAAATATTTGTACATGCAATATTACAGTAATAGCAAAACAGGTGTACTAAGCCTTTGAGTAAGGCAACGGACTGTGCAATTAAGCAAAATAAATAGAGAAATTTATTATATTAAAATTAAACGTTAACAATACGAAATTTATATATGGTGCACAGCCAATCAAATCAAACAACAAATAAAGCATAAATTACTTACGATAACAAAAAATAGTATACTCAGTTGTGTCAAGCAATCGACAGTAAAATGTGATTAAGAAAATAAAGGGTTACTTACGGTTCACTCTTTGTTGCTAGTACGAGTAACGGTGCACAAGTCCTTAAAAGCTAATACTAAATAACAAGTATATCCGTAGTATTACAAATAGGGGTAAGTCGGTTACATTTAATACTGAAACACGGCGTGCGCTAATCTTTCCATTTTTCCAATCTTGAAATTAAATTTAATTTTTTGTTTAGTAGAAAATGCATAAACAAAATTTTGTTATCTCTCCCATCAACATACTAGGCTTGAGATGTTTGGCGTCAAAGTCGGTCACAACTTGACAAGGTTCTCAGTTTACTTGAGATATTTTACAAACAAAGATTTTTCCATAAAGGATATTAAGAATTCGACTCACAAAGTAGTCAATACCACGTGTTGACCACGTAATTTATAAAAGAATAATAAATGCTAAAAATTACATGTTCATCATACCTCAGCGATTCCTACCATAAGCATAGATTAAAATTTTATTTAATTTACGCTATAAGACAGATGTATGGCTCACAACTGTTACTATCTTTGAAATTTGCTTGTAAACTGCAGCTGCGTGGATTTTATCAAAAGCAAGAGAAGTTTATAATGAAACAAATATATTAACATAATTTAATATATATTTGTAGCGCAAATGCTATTATAATTATGTTGTAAGCACATAATAATTAGTGTAAATTATTTTGAATATTATTAAAAAACTGTTAAAAATTAAAAGTGAAATTTAGCAAGAAAATTTATTTCGTTAGTCTCACGTCAAATATTTTATACGTAAAAGCGTTTGCTTTCAGTGCCAATAGGAGATGAAGACAAAGTCTGAATTAGAACACGGATAGAGTTATTATTCTGCAGAATTTAGACTAATTGTTATCCGCTCAAACTTTGTTAAAAGTTTTATACGAACGAGAGTGAGGGTTACTCAACTAACGATCAACTTTGATTATTGTTCTTAAATCCATTATTGAAAGATTTTATTCTATGCATAAACTTTTCGTCAACGACGTTCTATGGCAAAATCTTTTTATAGAAAACTTTGTAACAGTTTTTGCACAAAGTGTGTATTAAAACAAACAAACTTTTATAATTGCTAAATATGAGTAATAATAATTTATTGGACGGCCATTAACTTTAATAACTTTATATCTTGCCGAAGTTGAATCGATATAGTTTCTAGCACATGCGGCTCTATCTGCGCTGTTTTCGTGTATGTTGCAAAATTCCTGCTGGTTATTATTGGCCATAATTTATTTTTAACGCTGCTGGATTTTTCTGGATTTTTTTCTTGCAACAAAGAATCTAAATTGGAAATTCAAAAATTGACTACAGATAAAGTTGGTTAACCACAGAACGTGCAGTTCTGTCACAATGACCACATGTTTTATTTGACGTAGGTAAATTCACAGTCTAGAATAATGACATATTCTAATCGGACTTATTAATCTTAATTTCGCTAGCAGCTCTCTTATCAGCAAATAGCATATTGTATGTACGTAATTATAATGAATATGCTTGTGCCATAAACCACTTTGATAAAATTATTACAAAAATTGCATCTAAATTTATTAATTACCGTTGTTAATTAATTTTAATTAGTGCCAAAACAACAACTAAGATAAAAACAGTTACATTGTTAATCCAACAAAAAGAGATGTGGTGAATACGTACATGTGTAATTCGAGTTGGATAAGTGGATGATCCTTCGCAAGAAAAATATTTATTATGCACCTAATGACTAACAATAAGAGGCAACCCTTTCAAGAGTTCGTGTTACACATTCATATTTTTATTTTGTATACACAAGAGGCGAAGGGTCGAATCAAACAACTCAACGTAAAATCTTGAAATTCTATACATATGCACAGGGGTAAATTCCACACAAATTTAATCCTTTATTAAAAATATCTTTTTTAAGCACACACATAGAAGAAAAAAAAGAGTCATCGCGGTCAATGCAAATTAAACTCTTACAAGATCGTAAGGGTGAATAAGTTATCCTCGTCTCAGGTCGTCGAAAATGACTAGGAAAGCGTTTTACTGATTAAGTCAAACACTCCATTAAACTTTCTGATTGAATTTAATTTAATTTTAGAGAAAAAATCTATTGCTGTTTTAATTAAATGTTACGGAAATTTGAAATGAAGGTTTCGTTAGAAACGCTTAAAGTTTTAAACGCGCGCGCCCCCCGCGCCTCTCGCGTATTTATTTGAACTAATGGATCATTTCGGTAATTAAATTTTCTTAATTATTATATTTAATCGATTTTATTTGCACGTTTTAGTATTATTTGTTAAACCAATTAAATAATATCAAACGCTTAATACATTTTTTTTTTTATTAAAAAGGAATTAATTTTAATCGGGTTTGTATTAATTTATCCGCGATTATCTTCTTCGTCGTTCCTGCGTTTCCAATATATAAATCAATTTTCTCATCATTTATAAAAGTGTGTTTTTTAGTAGATAATCTTTAGTTAACCTTTATTCAATGACCCTTTTTCCAATAGTCTTTTCTATACAAATTAGTAGTTTGTAATATGGTAATTTCCGTATTATTTTAACAGGTAGGAAACTAGAAACTTGAAATTATTTAATTTAAAGCATTTGTTTGTAATATAATTAGTTTGGTATAGTTGTGAAAATTGCACCATAGTATGTATTTCCAGTGTTGACAACTGCCAAAAAAAACAAAACTGCTGTCCACAGCTATTTACTAAACATGAATAAAAAATATTTGTCACATTTTATTTTAGAAAATCTGTTTTCTTAAATTATGACTTTTAGATGCAGATTTAGTACATTCTGCAACATTTACTACTTTCTGCGTTTTGAGTTTTCCGCTAGAACAATAACTGATATAAAATGAGCAACTGGTATTTACCAAAATTATGAATTTCTTATAATGTACATGTTGCATTAAGACTGAATAGTTAGAATTTCACACATACATTTTATTTATATCTTCGAGCCTGTTGAATAGGCAACCATACGTCAAATTATTGTGTACATTCTATATATAGTTGTTAAGGGATTTTGTGTAGCTACCAGAGTTGGCATCATGTATTATACCAACAAAATTGATTTATTTCAGTAGTAAAATTATTACTTTTGATTTGTATTAGTTACTTCAGATTTACTAACGAAAAGAATTCGATTTGTTGCGGCTGTATAACGCTTTCTATCTTGCTGATAAAGACCTTTGGTAGGTTTACAAAATGGAGTAACTATTGATATTTATCTCTTGTTTTTTTAGTGTTTTTTTTGTGTTTTCTTGGTTCTTTTGGTTGTTCTAGGTTTTGATAACTTTGGTATATGTTATCACTAGCGAGACCTAGGAAAACGTAGAGGTACATATCCCTTTTCCATACTTAGTATCTGGCACACTTTTGTACAATGGTCTTTAGCTGTAGACACCGCTTTACATGGTATAACTTTAAGGAACGCTACAGTTCAGATAAATCTTAATTTTTTTTACTAAGTCAACGTCAATCACCAGTTGCAACCCTCGTTATGGTACCTCTACTTTATCAAATTGTTACTTACTATCTGTACGAGAATTAATCTGTCATTTACCGTTTAATTAACACTGCTTTGTACAGTTAATTATGTTCTCAATGATGAGAAGTTGTGTGACGTGGTTTCAATAGCCATATAAAAAAAAATGTACGTAATGCAAAGACTACTTCACAAATCTCGTTACAATTACGACTCAGCTTGTAAATATTAATAAAATAAGGCGACACAAATATCTTATATTAATGGAACCCAATGAAGGTAGAAAGTTTTATATTTAGCCTTTAATTGCTATCAATTTGCACGGAAGCCAATAGTAGCTTATTGCAACTAATCTTTTTTACAGATCAAGAACCCAATCGGTAACATAAAAAAAAACCAAAGTACAAAAAAATTATTTCAACAAAAGATAAATAAAGGATAACCAAGCTGGGAGATTCAATACATCAACATTTAGTAAAGATAGACAACGAGAGAGTTTTTTAAGTGGTTATACATTTTGTGTACAAAATTGCTCCGTTAGAATTTTATAACCAGACACCAAAAGTAATGGGACTAACGATAAGACAAGAAACAAAAATATGACAGCAAACTTACTCGCTCTCAATGCCTCTTCCGACAAGAAAATTAACTATAAATGTTAAAAGTCCATCGCAAACACGACTATGACTGGAAAGTTGCCTACACACCAGCTTATATTTTACTAAATTTAAATTGAAACGTTACTTTCTGCATATCTGCCTTATTCCGCCATATTAATTTCTTTTTTACGTTTTTTGGTATTTTCTAAAATGATTTTATAACCGATAGAATTAAGGGATAAACTACTAGTTTCAATGCACTTTAAATTAACATAACTAAATCGCATATTGCGTTAGTGATTTTATTTGCCCCAACAAACAACACATAATAAATTTTTTAATGCCCTTTACTGGTGTTATAAAATTTGTGTTAAATTAAAAATGCAGTATATATAAATAAAGAAGTTATACATATAAGACATTAGGCACATATCGTGCTATATAAATGTATAATGTAAAATTACATAATTAAATAACTTTTTATCAAATAAGCTGAAAATTCTAAGTAACCACCAACATTGCCTCTTTTGTATCGCGTATCCGTAACGCAGTCTCGTGCTCTTCTAAACGCTAATTAACCCATCGTCTCTCCAACATCATATAACGCACTAATTGTGAAAGTGAAAAAATATTTTCAAATAGATTGTTGAGTAACTTGACTAGGCTAGCTAAAGTCGGAGATGGTCGTGGGTCAAGTTGTTAGTACCTTACTTTGTCTGATAAGTCGGTGCTTTGCGTCACCTTTCCGTGCAAGAAGAAAAAAATCTAAAAAAAACAAAAAAGTCTGGGCTAAACCCGCAATCTTAATTGTGCGTTAAAAAATTAAAAAAATTGTATTCTAGACTAGTACTGCATCACAGCGGATAAACGAAGAGAAACAAAAGAAAAAAATATCACATAAAAGTTCCAGGCTTAGTATCTTGTCGTCGATACACCTTTAAATTATTAATACAACACATTTTAGCTACATCAGTAATAGTAAACATTAGCATCGAAATTAAATTAAAATTACAATCAGTTTTTTCATCACCAAATATTGTGTTTATTAAATTAAAATTATAAACAGTTTTATAAACATCAGCAATTAAACAACAGGAAAGTAATAAAGAAGGATCCAATGCTAGTAAATTTAGGTTTTGATCTGGAAGGAGAAGAAAAAAGCCAAGTTCTATTAAGATTTGTTCTTTCAGCAGCGCAAGCGTCTTGTAGTAGCCGTACTCGGTCCAATGCGCCCGAGGTCTATGTGAGTTGCCTTGCGTCTTAGACTTTGGAGGAGACTGCGGAGACTCATCAAATGTAGTTTGGCAGCAAAATAACTATTCGAAAAAGATACAGAGCTTCTCTAGAAATGTCCGGTATTCGGTGCTCTATCTACATGATGTTGGTATTTTGGGGGGTTGTTAACTATCTTAGGCACATGTTGAACGTCAATTTTTTTTGTGCGACATTAGTCTTTGAATAAAAATAGGAAAGGGATGCTTAGATATTATCACCACCTAAATAAACACTGATAGCTCCCATATACGGGCGCGCAAGAGCTGGTATTCAAAGCACTAAACTAGCTAGCAAAGATTGACTAGAAACAAAGAGGATGCAATTTCGTGTTAAGCATTAGACTGCCGACTTTTTAATAAAAACCACCTATTATTATTTTTTACTATCATTGTTTTGTTTTAGTCAGGTAGTTATCAAGGTTTAACCTATATTTTACATCACAAGTTTACTTTAAATGATGACGAGCAAAAAATTAAAATTAATTTTGGATTGTTAAATTACGCAAACGTTGCTTTTGTGACGACTTAGTTTTCTAATCATTTTGAATTTGTTTTTGATTTAATTTAGTAGCATATGCATTTGCTTTATGTTGACGAACATACAAGGGTAACAATAAAGTAATGTCTCCTATTTTTTTTTTAATAGAAAATGACATTTATTTACTAAGTATGATACATCGTTTGAAAGGCCAGGATCTTGACTATTTTTCAGCATAATCGCCATTTTTTTCTAACACCTTCCGCATCCGCGCGATGTACTTTTCTATGCCGGTATCGTACCACTTTCCGTCCGCTTCGCGCAGCCAGGTGTTGACCTCTTTTTGAACCTCCGCGTCCGACGCAAACTTTTTTCCTCCGAGATGTTTTTTTAGGGCGGGGAACAAGTGGTAGTCACTTGGGGCCAGGTCGGGACTGTAGGCAGGGTGATCAATGATTTTCCAGCCAAATTTCCTGATTAGGTCCAGGGTCGCTTTGGCTGTGTGCGGGCGCGCGTTGTCGTGGTGAAATTTTACTCCGTTGGTCAGCATTCCCGGGCGTTTGTTCTTAATGGCACGGCGAAGCTTTTCTAATGTCCCACAGTACCTTTCTGCATTGGACGCTGACGCGAAGGGTACTTCCATTGTTGATGGCTGCTCAGCCAAGACTGAGCCGCCGGCGTGTACGCGCCCAGCAACAGGGTTGTAGTGGGGGAACTAGGGAACTCGGCGGGGTTGCCAGATTTGGCCTAGCGCGGAATTCCGCAAAGTTACAGAGTTGGAGACCTTACTTTATTGTTACCCCGTATATTGCAATTATATTGTACTGCATAGGAACTAAATTTGCATGTTAGACTTGTACTATAAGTAGTTTAACGTAAATGATTTCTAAATAGATAATAAGTATTTTTTACGAATATGTTTATAGTACAATATAAAGTGCGTTCCAAAAAATACTTATAGTGCTGTCAGTACTGAATTGGAATTTAACAAATAGTGAATTTAACAGTTGATTCTTTTTAAATATCATGTCCTGCATAGTTAGTTTTGATAAAATTAACAAAAGTAGAATATGCGATATGGTAACATATATTCTTGATAAAGTTACTAAAAAAGCATATAAAAAACAAACTATTACATAACCATAAGTCGTTCTGGCATTTGTCAGCACAATCGTCACTTTCAAATTTGGAAAGCTAATTTTAGTACTAACAGCTGATTTTGGAATGCACTAATACGTAGTGCATTACATTATTTGTATCGACAAATTTATTACGCAAAAAAACTCATGTTGCCAAAGTGGCACATGACGACAAAGTGGCGACCTTGACGTAATTAAGATGCCGACAACGTAATCAAGAACCCAACGTGATAGGTAGCGGAAATAATATATTAAGGGTGGCTGGCTTCCACTAGCCTTCTTTTCAAAAACTTTCTACAGCTGAGGAGAAGTATGGAACCTTTGACAAAAACTTGAAAAACGTTTGCTACATCAATTATGTAATTTAGATTTTATATCGCAATACACGTTGGGCAAATAACGTTGTAAATACACTGATCTGTGTCAACAGCATCAAAAAATCTAATTGATTTTGGAAAATTTGCTGAACACGACAAGAATCTGCAGATGCATCTATGTCCCGCAAGTTCATTGCAGCTTAAACAGACGATATTTCCAAACACCGACACATCAAAACATATTTAATATAACAAACAGGTTCTAGAACCGTTATTGTGCAGTTTAAATTGCGCCTTTTACGGTCAAAATTAAAACATAATGTTAATACTTCCAGCCATCTGTTATGCTAAAAGTTTCTTCTGGAAAAACAGTTAGACTGGCTGCAGTACGCAATTTATTTATTTAGATGTGCTTCTAGCCCGAGAAAATGAGCTTCCGGCAGTACGGTGACATTTTCCATGGGCTCTAAGAATATTTTTTCCATCAGTTTAGATTGTTGATTAAAAATCAATGAATTTAAACGTTTTAGTATCTGGTGCCGAGTGGCACGCAGTCTTCGCTTGTTTTACTTTACAATTACTTTACAATTGTCGACTTTAGATCTATTTGCTATTTGTTCAGTCTGTCGTGTGATACGGTTGTTTTAACAAGTAATATTTTTTATGGTTTTTCAGCGACCCGGCCTTTTCAATTACTTTACTGACAAAAAACTGGAAGAAACACTAAATCGTTCTGATTTAGAATTCTATAGCCTAAATAGTTTTTTTTTTTGGATGGAAGACTTCGGACGACGAAAAGATCATCTCACTATTATCAAAGATTCTCACTCTAAAGATGATGCAACGTTAAATGCAGCAATGCAGTTATAAAATATATGATCATCTCTCTAATATCAAAAATTCTGACTCTAAAGATGATACAATGCCAAATGCAACTATGCAGTTACAAAGTATGTGATCAAAGGGTGGCAAAATTGAATAGTTCACTGAGTCTTTAGTGCAACGGAGAAGACTTAGTGCGTAAAACATTTGTCTAATCTTACCCGACTTACAAGAAAAACGTAAAAATATATTTGGTGCGATGATGTCCTTGGAAGCTTTCAAAAAAATTTTCAAAGGTTATAAGTTTTGACAATAAGAAGACCAAAACCAAGAGAAGAACTTGTGATTAATTTGCGGTAATCAGAGAACTTTGGACTAAAAGGAAGAAATTTTGATTGATGAACAATTAGTCAAATTCAGGGACAGATTCTTTTTAGCAGTGTATGCCAAAAACCCGCAAAATATGAACTTAAACTTTGGGTTTTATGTGATTATAAAGCATACCTCACCTGCAATAATTTTTTTACATCACCAACTTAAACAAATGTTGCTAAAACAAAATGTTACAATAATTGGTACCCTAAGAAAAAACAAACCCAAAAAGGATCGGTTGATACAATGAACAAAACAGTACCGTGCTACACTACAAAAAGAAAAACGAAACGGTGGCCGATGATAGTTTTCTACAAGATTCTGAACATATCTGCCTATAATACCTACATACTTTTTACCCAAGCGCATGATAAGTAAAAAGTAAAAGATACCAGAAGACGCACATTTTTTTTAGAAAATGTCATGGTGGAGCTATAAATTGTTAATGGTCAAGCCACAAACTCATGTACCAAGTACTAGAACAGCAAAGAGTATAGTAGAAAAAGTTAAAGTTAACAAGATGATGATTAAGACCTTGCAACGGATCAAACCAAAAAACGAGGTAGATGCATGTGGTTCAAGTCTGCAAAAAATGTTTCAAATAGAATTTTTTATGTTTCCAATATTGTATTATATAATAATTGCTATTGTGACTTTTAGTAATTACATATATTGACACTTTTTGAATTCTAACAGTATCGTAATGTTTAAGAGGTTTTGGGTCTTTTTGGACACAAGCGTCTTATGTGTGATCGGAAAACTAATAATGCAGTAAAGTTAAGAGCAGTTCCACACGTTCCAAAAAATTAGTGTGTTTTAGCATAACACCTTGCAAGCGTAGCTAATTCAAAGTTATTGTCGCTTGTTTTACATAAAAGCCTCGACAAGATAGTCTAGCTTTAATACGTCCAGATCTATGGTATCTTTTAGTCAACAGCAATGTTATTACTGTTTTAGCACGAAGCTCCCGTTACCAATTTTTTCTTTATTCATTTCTGGCTTGATCTTGGTTAGTATTTTGTACTCAGATTCAACACTTTTGGGCTTAAGAGCAACTTTAACAGCTAGAAAACTCTTTGGATCGTAAATTTGATAACACAGGTTTTATAACGAGGAGAAAAAACGTCATTATATAGAGTTAAAAGATTTTGTGTTCTTCCTATTATCAGAATCCTAATGATTTTCAGCAAAAAAAATCTGCAGTATACGCTCAAATTTATGGTAACCCATTTCAAATCGGTCTCCAAAAACTGGTAGAAAAAATAAACTGTTTTTTTTAGTGCAATAAGGTTTATTTGGTAATAAAATCGTGCTCATATCACAGTTTTGTATTTTTTGTATAAGATCAAAATAAAAACATCGACGCGGTCTAAGCCGAAAGTCGCTTATAATCACAGATTCCTACTTCCCCAATCTTCCATGTGGTTTCATGTGCAACAACAACAATCGATTTTTGAAAGTGCATCATTTATAATTATTGAGATTTTTGTAGTCATCTTCGCTCTCAGAAATATCTAATAAATCAGTTTAATAAGTTTCTAGAACAGTTATAGAGTTTCTGTTACTTGCGTTAGTAATAACATTTTTCGTATTTTTATAAAATTTTTAGTGCGGCACAAATAGCTAGCGCGTCCTGCTGGACATTTTTTCGTTTAATGGTAAGTAGTTTTTTTCAAATTAACTTTTGTTATTATTGCGTTTTCAGCTATTTGAATGAAACGAGGATCCTCTACTTGTATTAAAAGGAGTTGAATTGTTTTTTTGTACTAAAGTGCTCATAAGTTAGAGGTTACCGGACGCCATTTTACTTTATAAATTTACAATCTTTTACAACGAATTTGAGAAGGCTGAGGGCTCTTATAACCTACGCAGTTATTTAGGGTAAAATTATTATGTCACATACCTAGTGGAACGCTTCAGACCTTATAAATACTGTGAGGTTAATGACCTCAGGTGTTTCTTCGATTAAGACAGCAATGAGTTGCGACGTTTTAACGTCATTATTCTTTATTATCTTTTTCTGTGTAACGTAATTTCTATTATCTTCTAAGCTTTAGGCGATTTTAATTATGATATGTGTTATTACTTGTTTTAAGCCTTCAGCTACTTTTAATATGTTTTAAGATTATGGTTTATATTTTGCTTTTAGTCGAGTGTATAGTTCAGCCTTCAACTGTCTGCAAAATTTTGCATTATTGGTAATATTGACTTACCGTTTGAGTACCTTAGTAATTTGTTTGTATTTTAGGCAGTAGTGCCAAAGATAAACTTGTCAAATGTAGACTTACACTTCTCGAAAGTGTTGAGAGTAATATTACTGTAGTAACCGTTTTTAGGATGCTGATGAACTGGAAAATAGGGATTGCGTTTTATAATAAGTTAATAATCACGACTGACTAGTCAAGAACTAAGTTTTTTTTAGATGTAAGTGTTAATGTTTTATCAAATATAGATAACATTTTAGATTTAATTTTTGCTCAAACCTATACGTTAAATTTATAAAAACCTTTATAGAAACTTTATGTTAAATAGCAATATCGTAAATGTTGAAAATACGTCATGCCCAATACGTATTTGTCCTTTCTTTTTCAATTCAGCCGTTGTTAAATGCACCCGGTGTTTTTAATGTAAATAAAAATGCGTTAAGTTTTGGTTATCGAAAATCGTTTAAATCGCATATTGGTTGTCAAAAATTGTAATTGAGCATGACTAGAAATAAAATAGCTTCATGAATTCGTAGTATTGATTCAAGTAGCAACCCAATTGAGATATTGAGTAGCATAGATAAAAATCGGTTTTATCGCTACAAATCGTTTGTTATCCATTTTCTGGAATCTACAGATTAGCAAAATTCCATTTGTATCGTATTGTCGAAAAAGAAATCTTTTCAAATTTGACCTTGTCAAACCATAGCATACAGAAATATGAATTTCGTTAGTTTGTTAGTTGCATAAGTTTTGAAGTATGCACATTAATTACATTTCTTCACTATCGCTTTTGTTATCGTTAATTATAATTATTAAATAAGTTTTCGTGTAAAACCGAACGGTGGCTAAATTCGCAATGTAAATAAAGCCTTGTCGGAAGACAGCAATTTGTTGTCGTATTGTTTGGCTTTAGTTGTAAGACAAAGCATCGTTATTTAAAAACTTAGATTTTGTTGATAGATCGTAAATGATTTTGTATAAATTAGTACCATCGTAACTTTTGTAAACAATTTAGTTTATAAGATTGCGAAAGACAGATTTGATTTTATTTTAATTTTAGAAGATTTCACCATAACATTGGAGTTTTGCCGATTTTTTTAATACAACATTTTTAACCACGTCAACACATCGACCACTCAGTTAGTTGTGTTGACGTGGTTGATGCCAACAAGACCCGTTGGAATAGAAGGTTGGTTGTACATCCGTAGAGTCGACCAGGATTTTTTGACGAGGGCGAGTATTATATGCTGCAAAAAAATATAAAGAAAACACTGACAATTGTATAAATGATCTAAATATTTACTTTTGACGTTACCGGGCGAATGTGTTTCAACTTCTTTTGCGGAGGATGCCTACTGTAACCAAACAGAAATGTTTTCTCACAAGAGTGCATATAAAGTGCTGCAAAAAGTGAATACAAAACACTTAATAAATATACCTATTATTATTATTATTATTATTATTATTACCAATAAAAATATATTTTATTTTTAATAATTTGAATTTAAATTAACAGTGAAGACTTACCATTGCAACATGTAACAATTTACAAAATTTAAAGCAGGAATTTTATATATACATAGTACTATTTTTAGTTTTTGAAAATTTTTAGGTAGAACTTTTTACTTTTAAGTAAATGTTAATTTAATTACCAATTTAGTTAAAAAAACAACAATAATCGTGTGTAGTACTTCAAAAAAATTATTTATGAATTATTGTACGTAATAATTAAACAAAATCAATTTCTGTTATCAATAAGAATTATAGAACAAGAATTTGACAAAGTCGTATTACAAAAAAACTTTTTTAAGTAAATACGCAGTAACTAAAAATACTTTTACATGTACTATTTACTTGATTAAAAACATTTTGTGTTAATTAGAGTATTCGATGTTGAAAAAGTTTTGTTTGAACTAGAAAATTAATAACCGTTTTTGGTGCGTTATTTGGATCCGGTCAAAGCTGTTTGACAAAAAAAAAAGTTTGTAATTAAACAGAGTACGCTTATTAATTTCTTAAAATGCGTTTTATCGCAGCTTAATGTTTCCAAAGCTTTTTTTGTCAATACGCGTTCAATCGGTTTATGAATTACACGAATCAGGTTAAAAGGATTTTGATTTTTTCGCGTTATTTATTTTTATTACAAAAAAGCTGCATTCACTTAGATAAGTGAGAACGTTAATTAATTAAATAAATCAATAAGAGAGGGTGGTTTGTTACAGGCGAGTGCCGCTCGGCTCTAGGGATGGAGGAAGGGCGCATCCCGGATCATGCTATTACTGCCAGCTCATCGTACGAAGCAAAATCTGTAGGACCTCAAAATGCCAGGTAAGTCGGTTATTGTGTTTTTTCTTATATTTTTTACGTTCAATTTAATTCGTTTGGGGGGGACGCAGAAAGCAGGGCAATACTACTAAAGCAAACAACGCAACAATAGTGCAGATCAATATCGGTAAATGCTTAGCAGAACGCAATTTCCTGTATGATTGTTGACTAAATACCTACATAAATCTTGACACCGTCAAATGACATAACCCGTCATTAGTTATTGTAGCAACACCTTATAGGAACCTATTCGGTTTCACCCTACTTGCGAGCAATTTCCCGAACAGAGGGTGGTAATGCATCACAATACATTTTGCTTTTTTTATACGTTGCGTTCTATTGACGTATGTGCCGCAATAAATACTTGACATTTTTTTTTGCAAAACAGATTATTTGCAAATCGTACGTACGATTTTGAATTTTGCAACATTTAATTTTGATATTGATGTTTGCGGTGTAAATAAAAGAGAAATTCGAAATTTTCTATGATCAAAGAGAGAAAAGCTCTCTACTGCTTAATATTAAATTTAACTTCGGTGTGTTATTACTGTAGCAAACTTCTACCATAAATTATTTTCAAAGCACATGTAAAATAGCGTCGGAGACATTTAATAACCAGAGTTACAGTGTGGAACATGAAATAGACACAATATCTTCATGATTCATAAATCTAAATATGCGCAATAAAGTCGCTCGGCTGCATACAGCTGTTTTGGCGTTACGACGACGTTACCGCCACGGCTGTAGGAGGTAACTGTAGTACTTCATTTGTAGTGTCTGCGGCTTTTATTCGTTAGAAGTGCATCTGTTGCTAAAAATGCACTTATGAATATGAAATGTGCGTATTGCGCATTTCTAAAATGTTCAATTTCATGATATTCATTAACCGAACAAATTAATTCAACTTTTCTAATAACTACTAGACAATATTCTAAAAATGCATTTTTCATAACATCAATAGAACTAAAAGCATGTTACTTTATCTAAACTTTCTAAAGTTGCTGAACACTTTACAAAACGCTTTTCCCGGAACATTAGCTCGTCAACTTATAACGACAAAGTTTGTATGGAAAGAACGAAATGGAAACTTATTCAAATTTTACTACCAGTAATTTAAACCATGATGCTATACTATTAAAAAAATTTAAAATTATATTAACTTAATCAAAAATGTTGTAACCAACAACAACTGTTTTATCATCAATGTTTGAATAAAAAGATTGCCAATTTACACATGATGTGCATTAGTTGGTATTTTCCATTTATTTTACTTAACTGTTATTGTGGTAGATTAAACAAAATGGATTCTACTGTTTTCATAAGCATTTATTATGTTAAATTAAAAATTTGCAATAGATAAACTTTTGTTGACTAACAGTTGATTCAAAAACAGACTACCCACACAGCACACTTCTATCCTCAGGATATCCTACTGATATCTCATACTAAATATGCCAATAACCGAGCGATATCAATTTCATCGCCAACCATATATCCTATGGACATCTTGGGGAAAACAGAATGACACAGAATTGGATATCCTACAGACAACTAAGTCAGACATCTTACAGACATCAGAAATACGATGGCCTAGGGATATCCGAAATAAGATGACCTAGGGATATCCGAAACAAGATGACCTCGAGATATAATATATTTTACTTTTATTGCACAAAAATATTACAAAACCTTAAAAAATTCCCTTTTAAAAAGAATCCAATTTGTTTAACAATAAGTATTAATATTTAAGAATAGAGACGATTAATAAATTATAGATTAATTTTCTTAATTGCATTTTTTTGGACCTGAACTGGTGTTAGAGGATTTTTTTCCAAAATTTCTAGAACAGTTAATATACTGAAACAAAAATAAACATAATTTTAATTTACTCAGTATACGTGTTTGTTAATAAATATGTAAAAACTTTTTTATCTTTTTGACCAAGCAATTTATAGCCGTATAAAACAGCATTTTTAATCAATTTTGGAAAAACTAGCTCTTTATGATCCCCTCCGCGTTGTCCCCCATATTTTTGCAATTCCTCTTATCTAAAATTACACATCCATTAAATTGAAACTGAATTGTTATAAAACCAGTAGAATACTTACGCAATTGTTCATTTTATTTTCTTTTGTATGAAGATACTTTTTCAAAGCGTCAAGTTGTTCTTGAGACCTTATAGAAAGCTTTAGCTCAGTAATAGAAATACTCGCATAATGTTGGGCTAAACGATAAAATTTTTGTTAGAATAACTCTAACTTCACTTTCGCTTATATAAAATCTAAAAGTTGTTTTTTAAATAATTCATCAAGAATACAAAAGCAAGTATAATTACTTATTCTTCTCAATATTTTTTCATTCTTTTTTTACGTACGCAACAATCAAGATCACAGCACAAAACGAAACAAAAGCGTGAAGCATTAGCTAAAACAACTAAAAAGCCAGTGAAAAATTGTTTTGCAAAGTAGCCTCACTTTATGCAAATTTTATTTAATTTTTGCGATTTCTAAAATTTACATTGGCATATGTTCTGTTAAATTTAAATTTTGCAGGGAGGCAGCTTTTGTTGACTAAAAGTTGATTCAAAAACAAACTGGCAAAACGTACGTGGATTTTCTAATTTCGTAGACAGTGTTTTTCAAAACTGATTTTTTAATGCAACGATTTCTAATAGCATAAAAAACTTATATACTTAGCATACGTAACATCAAATTTGTAAAAATTCAAAAATTGTCTTGCATGTCCGAACGTCATATTTAAAAACATTTATTTTCTAAGCAAGTTTTGCAGAAGTTTGACTTTCTGCTGTGTTATACGTTGTTTGATCGATTTATTACATTACTAAAAATTGTTTGCATGTAGGACAAAATGGCGTATGACACCATCGTTCTTTCGCTAAATTTTAATATTGGTACAGCAACTAGAATAAACGGTTGGTAACACGTTTATCAATAGCAAAAATTACCTTGTGAAATTTTGCTAAAAGAACCCGACAAGTTGTTACCCACATTTTCTGTAATGGGTCTCGTAAGTAAGCGTGGTTGAGAAACTATAATATAGATACTGAGGGTACGTCGGAAATACGAATCGAATGGGATAGAGCAAAAAAAGCAATCAAGAACAATGTAACCAACGTAAATAATTCTATCTAACGATAACATGTACTGCTACTAAATTTATTTTAACAGAATAATAAAGATTTCAAGATTTTAATAGTAAAAAAAATAATTAACAGGCACCGTAACTCCATTAGTATTAGATGCAGCCGCTACAATTAACAAATCAAAGAATATAATTACTACTAATGAATAAAATGAGTACTTAAAACTTACCACGCCAAAGTTCTTTATGACAAGTAGTAACGTTTACTAATTTGTATTATTTTAGTTACAAGACCTGCGTAGTTTATATGTACACCATTACGTGTCTAAATCTGGCTTTGATTACATTCAAACAAATAAACAACCTTAAATGGTAAAACCTCAGCGTACTGAAAACAAATTCCGTTAAGTAAAATTAAAGATAATTTAAAATCTACGATTGTAAGTAAAATGATTTAGTAGGATCTACAGTTAGTTTAGCTGCAATAAGTAATACGACCAATTTAAATTAAAAAATGCTTTAAGCAGAATGAATAATTAGAACACTTACTATACAATACGTTAAAAACACTTTAGAATGAGACGAAGATACCAGCGATAATGCGAATTCCACCACTGACGCGTATCGAATGGTTTCTGGTGGTTAAGATTTATATTGCTGGGAAAACTGTTTTGCAGCTCCAGGAAACTCGCTAAAAAAAATTACGCCTATCGAAAGTAACACGGCGACGCTATCTTAAAAATTGTACGTGAAACGCCATTCAATAAAAAAATGCTTAATCCTCTTAATACGCTAACCAATTTTTGATTAATGACTTATAAATCTTAAAACAGTTGACTAATCGGATATAACTATATACAGACACAAAAGTAGTCTGTTACAAAGTACGATAGTTAAGTAATAAATCCGAAGAAATTAACTAGCAAAGAGAAAATCAGTACTGCAAAATAAAAACAAACAATTGGGTAGCATTCTAGCTACAACTAACAAAATACCGCCGACAAAGAACCACATCAGAAAACAGGAAGACAAGATCCAAAAAAATAGCTAAGAATCAGAATCCGATCCCCAAAAATGAACTAACATTTAGGACGTTTGCAACGCTGATTCGAAATTTGCAAACATGTAGATGTAGAAAGAAGAGAAGTCGCTTTCACATCTTTAGAACGAATAAAACGTGTAGATACGTACGCAAAAATCGTTCGAGTTAAACTAATATCAGGTCGTGGTAACTCCATGACACCGTCGTGTCGTTGTTTCGACATACGCGCATTCTACGACACACATACAAGATACTACTAAATGTACACCGCCACTTTTTATCTCATATAAGGCCAATAAAAATGACGACAAAGAAGAGATAGTGCCTTGGCCAGACTACGATGACCATAGGTAGAACGGACATACTGATTATACCACTGGTTCTTAGTAACCCCGATAATCCTAGATCTTATCTCTTTTATGGCGACAGTAAACCCAGTACAAGAACTGGCAATACGTATAAAAGACAAAGTTCAAAGTATTGCTGCTCAAGCATGTTAAACAAAAAGACAATTAGTACTATTAATAATTGTCGATAAGAAAACAAAGCTATCTAACCTATAAGTAATTAAAGACAAAAGAAGCAAAGAGAAAATTTTATAATTACTAACCGCTGATAGACACAATAAAAAAAATAAGAACTATGAAAATAGTATTAAAGCAAATCAAGACCCCACGCTGGGTGCCAATTTTTGTCACCAACTTTTTCTGTGGTAAGCCCTGTTAGTAACAACCACGTCATCACGGTTAGTTACAATGTCGGTGAGTGGACGTGATTGCAAAACTATAATAAAGATAGAGAAAACCTAGATGCCCCCTCGGCTAAGAGATACTTAAGATACATTTAAACCTACCACAAAACAAATAGAATAGAACAAAAAACGATCAAGAACAATGTAACAAGCGTATATAATTCTATATAACGACAAAGTGTACTACTACATAATTTATTTTAACAGAATAATAAAGAATTCAAGGATTTAATAGCAAATGGAATAACTAAAAAAAACTGCAACTATAATCGGAATTGATCAACTATGTCGTTTACATGCAATTGCTACAAGTTAACAAATCGAGTAAAAATCTTACCTGTGAACGCCAACCCAATACAAAAATGGCTTAATCTTGTCAATACACTGATCAAATCTTTAACAGCATATCATCAAAAGCGTAATAAAAATAATCAATGGAAATAATTAAGTAAAAAGAAGAATTACTTACATTGTAGTGGATAGCGTCTTAATAAAATCCAACGTTTACACAATGTCAAGTGTGCAAATGAAAGAGTAAAAACTACTTCCGTTTGCGCTTACGTCCCATAAATGTCAAAACAATTACGCATTCTACAAACAGTATCGGCAAACTAGTGACTGCGTGAATTTTACTTTGAATTTATGACCACACTAAGCCTGAAGAAGGGATTGGAATTCTTCAGGCCGTGTAAGACAACACAAAAAGAATTTCTCGGGGCGAGGTCGTAAAAAAATCACAAATTTCCAACAAATTTTGTGTGTATTGAATACGAATTTTAAAAGCCGACTCACTGTGTATAAATGTATATGATTACGAACCGAAAAAACAAACCGAATGTGCGCGTGGAGCCACAGCCAACGCGTCAAAACACACGCAGTTGTGAACACCGACTTCGCGACTTAACCTAAAAGACAAACAACAAACTTACGTATATTTTGGCCAAAATGTGCGTAATTCTGATTAAAATAAACTTACTATCTTCACTAATTACCGTCACGCACATTGAGGTAAGCTATTAATACGCTTCATTATAGCCACGTACCAAAACAGTAAGTTCAACTTTTATAGTTAATTAAATTTATAAAAAATATATATATACTGAAAGTACGGTGACAACTCAGGAACCCTAACAACTAACTTAGATGGTACCTGAGTATAGTTGTCTCGGCTCACCCACAACACAGGATGCTACTGATTCAGGGACTGCCTTGTGAACCAACCCAGGGCTTCCAATCTAGGGTCTCAGCCTAGTCAACTATCAAGCAATTTCGATGGTGGTCACAGAAACGAGCCTAAAAACAATTGCGAAGTGCCAACTGTGTTAACGATAACACTTAAGACGCCACAGGTGAGGTACGACTAAGTAACAACCACAAACAAAGGAGAAAAACACTACAATAACTTATTAACCATAGACACAAGACCCAGGACAAACATTCAGGTGACGATTACCTTCAGGTGGTGTGCAGGCTCAGAGGTAATGGTGGATGAAATTATCCAAAGATTCACCATGTGAAATGTAATGAGGAAAACCAAATAAAGTCAATAAAACGTGGAGATTTGATACATTAGTACTTCATTAATAAATCCACATATATAGTCGCAGGTTTGTAATTATTAATACCTGGTGGATGTAATTTATGTACCTTCTCTTTTCGGTGGTCACGCAGCAGGTGCCCTCCTTCTTTAAAAATCCCAAAATGGCTTCCTTTTTGAAAAAACCCGGCAGGAAAGGTGGGGACGACAAATCTCATTCAGAAAATTTCCCAAAACTTAAAAATCTGTTTTTAAAATTTTTCCGGGATATAAATTAAAATTGTTACAAATTGTTACTTATAGAAAAACCAAAACCCACAAGATGTAAATTTGATGCACAAACCTCCTAATCTAACAGGAATTAGTTAAATTAACTGTTTAGGTAATAGTAAAATTTTGCCGTTTAATAACTTTTAAGTAAAGTGGTTTTGGAAAAGTTTGTGTAAGAAGAAAAACCTTTTTTGCCAGTCGCGCCAAAACTTGTT
Organism: Aquatica leii; assembly: GCA_035610365.1. Lineage (NCBI taxonomy): Eukaryota > Metazoa > Arthropoda > Insecta > Coleoptera > Lampyridae > Aquatica > Aquatica leii. The sequence continues at coordinate 1,867,365 of CM069438.1, forward strand.
ATAGGGTAAGAACTTAAACCTATAGTAGGTCAAAGAAAGTAGTGACAGTTCAGAGCTTTGAAGAGTAGGTCATAGGCGTATAACTAATAAGATTCAGTTTGACCTTTGATGTGAGAATTATAATTTAACTAAAAAAGCGCCAAAACGGGGAGAAATATACCATACAGACTTGTTTTTACCTGACAACGCTTAAAATAAATAAATCGGTTAACACAAGTCTGACAACAAGTATATTTTTTTCAACAACTTAAAAAAATTTAAAAATCAGGTATAATAAAAAATATATATCAACTCATAGTAGTTTTTTGCCACAACAACGGATATCTAAACATTGCATTTGACTGCCTAACTAGCGTAAGTTAACATAATACGCATACCGTGTAGTTCTTGACTTTAGAACATGCCTTGTTGGTCAGTCATTGGAATTTTTTAAAGTAATATACACTTGCGGGGGACCAAACTTGCTTTGATACACATCCAAAATTGCAATTTATTAACTACTACCAGCTTGGATAATCTTAGATAATCTAGAAACTCTTAGACATGGCGTTAACACACGTGTTGTTTGCTTAACGTTGAAAACGGAAAAATGATAATTAGTAACGTACAACTCGTAGATGACACGACTGGGCAAAATTCATACAGCAATAAAAACTATACCAAGACACCTTTAACATAACGAACTTGAACTTGGAAAATTTTGTAGTTTTTGAAAAATATAATTTTATTACGTTTTGAAATATTATGCCATCTCTTTTTTTTGTCTTATATTTCTTGCACAACGTTAGATAGTGTTCATATTTTGATGTTTTCCAGCAACCGCTTGGATACTTCCCACAGAAGCACTCAATAAAGTAAAATGCGGCGTATTTATATTTTTTGCAGAATTGCAAATAGTCATGCAAAAGTTTACTAGTTTTAATTTTTCTCTCAAGTTTTTTATTGTTTGACCATTTGATTTAGTTTTGCCACGCGAACTGGACACTGCTGATATTTTAAAAATCTTTTTCAACCCGGGAAGGTTTGTATATAAAAGAAAACACAACGATTACGTGTTAAAATTTATTACCGGATTCAAAAAAAAACAATTTATATATTTTGATAAGCATTGATATACTGACACGCAATAATACAGTTGAGCTGAATAAAAAAAGTCCTTGGAGAGGCGTGGCTGGTGTCACTTTAATTCTAAAGGTACACTCAAACTAAAAAGTATTTTGGTGGCAAATTCAAATCGTTCATATGCTACCTGTGTAGATAATAATTAGACCTTGTTGAAGTTTGAGGTTATTTCAGAAAAACACTTTATGACTTTAATATTATTAAAATAAATTGTAATTACACACTTACTTTTCTAAAAGATTAGGTAAGGCATTACAAAATATAATAATTACATATTTCTAAAAGTAATTCTAAAAATTACTTATTTACATCATAAAAAAATCAATCACAGTCACTTTCGTTTCCTCCATTACAACTTTTATTGTCAGATGATCCAGTGTGCATCATAAACGTCAAGTTTTCGACAGTTACATCTAGTCACATTTCTTGTTCCAAGTGATTCACGTGTTGACGATGTTTCTCACTAAGGCTTTTATCTCCAGACCACTCTGTGTAATATTATTCATAGTGATCTTGTGTTTTGCTAAACTGGATGCCAACTCAATCGAATTTAAGTCATAGTGGTAAGATGGCAAACGTAACACTGTATGCCTATGTTTTTTAAGGAGTTCGTTTACATATGTTTTCGTATAATTAAATTGTTTCACTAACACTTTACGCATTTCATTCATTACTCCATTACTTTCGAAATATTGTGGAATAATTATTTTTTCGAGGGATATATTAAAATTCCATTACTGCTTGTTATCGATTCACTCCAGATTTTTTTATAACTGTGGTTGATTTGCCCGTTGCTTTAGCAGCTAGTTTGGTTGCCTTCTCTAAAGGAAGAATTTATCGAAAAACTTCACCAATTTTTAATTATGTTTCTTGCTTCGGAATAAATGGTTTTCTTCGATTACGTGTTGATAAATAACAGCTGAAACAATACAGAAAGTAAATAATGTAAAAATCTCCATCAAAAATTGGCTGTTCGTAGAACTAACACAGGAATTAAATACAGAATTTAAAGTAGTGAATGAGGTTATGCTACAAAAGTTATATTTAAAAAATGTTATAAATACACTCACCTTGTTCAAATAACAGCGTTTCAAAAAGTGTTGACAAAAACTAACTGAATAACTACGAATTTTTCAGAAAACAGGAGGTTAAGATGTAAACAAACTTAACGGAATCAATGAATTTTGATTGTAATTTAATTTTTCAAGCGGACGGTACTTGCTAATTGTGATTGGTTGAAACATTTACCGTTTCAAATTTTTAAAGTTAGTTCACATATTTTCCGGGGACTTTGTTTACTTCGGCGCTCTGTAATTAGTTTTTTTTTTAATAATAAAAAAACAATCGGTTTGTCAGCCATGTCTGTACGTTGTCTTACCGCCTCAGATTCAAAACCACCTCTCATACTTGGAGACTATCAAAGATTTTGTTCAACGTGCAGAAAGCTTGAAGTTTTTTTTTTTTGAGTTTTTTTTAAAGATTTATTTAAATAATTGATGTAAACAAGAAAGAAATTTTTTATTTTTACACAGTTTTGATGTACAATTAAGTGTTTACAATAAAGTAAAAATACTTGGTAAATTTTAAGATACATACATAAAATGAGCGAAATAATAGGAACAATATAAGTAGAACTTGGTCTGCGTTTCAAATATTAAGCAGAAAATGTTTCAGCTCAAGTTTAAATTTGCAGGATTTGGTAAGCCGTTGAATGTTATGGCACCTTGCATAGTAATATTACTCTTCACTTTGTTATTTACCAATATTTTTAGTTATTGTCACTGTTACGCGTTTCTGTTCTTGCACAACCCGGTTTATAGTAAAGAACGCGTTAACGTTTATAATACAGTTGTTAATCATGAAAGTTAACCAGCATTGTTTATATTTATGTAACATATTTAAGTTGAAGATATTTGCTTTAGAAGACAATTCATCTGATGGAGTATACGGTGGTGGTTTCAAAGTTTGCTTTTAAGCCTTGTTTTCCACTCTTTGTAGAGGACAAATGTAAGATTGCAAAGCACTTTCCTAGATACAGTTTAAGTACGTGAGATAAAGATGAACAAAGGCACGGTATGAAGCTTTCATTGTTTTGGTTGAGGTAAAATGTTTAATTCTTGGTGGTTGATAAACACAAAGAATTTTTTGGGTGCTCTCCCAAACACAGCATAACTTGACTTGCTGATGTTTAAAATCTATATATTTCTTAACAATTGAGATATTAAGTTACATTTTGTTAAAAGATTTTGTGGTGGTGGGAGCATCATAAATTAAGTCGGTATCATCTGCATAACATAATGACCTTCCTGGCAGTGGTAAATAAAACAGATCGTTAATGTAGATGATGAACAGTATGGGCCGCAGAATACTTTCCTGCGGAACGCCGTGTCTTATCTATTCAGTTTTGCTCAGTGTTTTTTCTATTCTGACCATTTATTTCCGATTACTTAGATAATCTGCAATTAAAAAATTAACTTTGCTTTTTATGCTTGTTTTCTCCAGTTTATGTGTGCTATAATCCACAAAGTTAAAAGCTTTTTTCAAGGCTAGGAAGAATCCTATTCGTTTAACACCATTATTTATGACTTAGCCATACTAATTCCGGTGTATAATGTTATTCTAATTCAAAAAGTCTGTTATTATTTATTCTGTTTTTAACTTTAACTTTTTCAAGTATCTTTAAGATTGTGGGTAAAACAGAAATAGGTCTATAATTTGACATTCTCTCAGTGGCATCACTTTTACAAATCGGCGATAATACAGCTATTTACATGCTGTTTGGAAACTTTCCGGATTCTAGACATTTGTTTACAATGTTTGTGTTGTGTTATGTTTTTGACTGTTTGTGGAACAATTTTTTTATTGTTTGTGTATTTATTCTTCCATATAGCTAGAGTTGCTTTAAAAGTGTTGGTTATTTCTAGAATTTTGAGTTTAGAAGGTTAGAAATACGGTGCCAACTATTGATGGGCCTTCTCCTGTTTGACATCATGAGCATATGTTTTCTTGTAGTTTCTTATGTCCTTTGTGAGTTTTTTCCCAATGCTTGTAAAAGAGTTATTGAATTTGTTGGCTTTTCTTTTAACTTTATTAGTGATTTGATGAGTCTTCTGATTTGTTTCATCGGTTTTTTTTTGTTTTAGTTTGCTAATATTATACATTTTCCAGAAATGTTTGGAAGTAGTGCCAATTTTTCAATGGTTTTTGTCATAATACCACCGAAAAAGGTTTTTCTTTAATGTAATTGACTTATTTCAGCATTATGGACATTAGATTTTGCAATGTGTAATTTTTAGTTTTTTGTTTTTTTTTTGTGTTCTATTGTATTTTGCATTTAAAGACAAGTAAATTCTTTCAGATTCTTCTTTTTCTCAAAAACAAATTTCCTACACTTTCTTCTCAAGATGTACACCAAATTGCATGTTTATGTGGTTTATTTTACATTGGAAAAACTGGTAGTTCCTTCATCATATACATTTTGGAACATAATCGTTTTTTTTTCTTTATTAAAGTATATAAAACGTTGACAACTTTGGCTACAACTTTGACACGGTACAAATCTGAAAACCGTTCTTTTTTTCGTATAATATTGGATTTATAGATTTTTCTAATATATGTATGTTATGTACGTGCAAACGCACTTACCGTAGATTTTCTATTTTTAAAACCATATTGGTATAGTAGAATTCAGGTTTCTGCGAGTTTAATTCGTATTATAATTTTCCATTCTAGATAATTCCTGACGTGTGACAAAAGCTCAGCTTGTGTGATAACGATAACACGAAAATTATCCAGAATAGAAAATTGTAATACATATTGGTATAGTCATTTTATCTGGCTCAAACACTTTATTAATGTTGTTTAGATTAGCGTCAAAGTACTTTATTTACTGTGGTTATCAACAATATTCTGTTTGCAATTATTAGATTATTTGTTTACTAATTAAGCCAACATAATTTAAGTGATTTTTAGGTACACGCACAAAATCAAATTTTGAGTGTAATACATTCCATTAACATAAATTTGTTAAATTATTAGTATGATAGTAAACATAAATTTTGATGCTGGTTAAATATTTTCAAATTTACTTTGTTTTATAGTTTTTGTTTTTATTATTTAAAGTGGTATGATTAGTTACTGCTACTAAGATAAGTACGCAATTAAATTTATACAAGCTTGTGTAAAGAACATAAGAAGTTTACAACATTCAGTTGACTTTACAGTGTACTTAGCTTCTTGTACATAGAAAAAACGATAGCTTTATGTACAATTAAATTTGTATCCAACAATGTATTAGTTGTTTTTAACAATTTTAGAAAAAAATGTTCAAACAGAAATTTTTTATTTAGTACTATCTAAACAGTTGTGTTTCTTACATTTGTTGTATAGTATAACAGGAATATTTGTATTATTTTTTATTTTTTCAATGTAATGTGTTCTTACCGATATTAAATTTGCATTAAACAATCTATTTTAAAAATTGCACTCAACTACATCAGTAGACCGACGTTGCTACGTTATAGCTATGTAACTCTAGCATGCTGATGAGTTCTATAAGAATAAAACGGTCGTTCAATAAATAATATTAATAACACTTCTAATATTCTGCATTGCCTCATTAAACATAGTTTTTAAAAAAATGTAGTATTAGATTAGAAGAAGAACAAGAAAGTAATTAACATACCACAAACATAATAAAAAACAATACATTAGCTTAATATGGTAATATGTAAACTAAACGTTAAATAAAAAAATAATTAAACATAAAGTGATATGGAAAGAGATCTATTTATAATAATTTATTATTATTCCCCTTGTGTTTTTTTTTAAATGGTAATTGTTTTAATACCAATTGTAAGACCTCTTATTGGGATTTAAACAATTACCATTTGAGATCTATATAGTTTTCGCATAGTCGTTTAATACAATATAGCAGCAATAAGTATATAGTATAACACAGTAAAAATAACAATTGAAGTTTTGAAAAAAAATGACGTTAGGCGGTAGCATACATATGCAAAGTTAAGTTTAATTTAGTTACAAACAAAAAATTAATATATGTGTGGCAAAACTTACTAGTACATAAAAACACAACGTCGTTATAAATTCAATTAAAAACGAAACTAAAAATTATATACTTACTGCAAAGGTTCCTTGGCTAGATCTAGTCGATGAAATTTAGACAACATTTTGCGGTAAAATTAAAATAACACAATGGATATTTTATATGCTATTGATTTTTTGTGAACTTTGTTCGGTGCTACAAAGATTGATTCTTTGTTTGGGATTTACTTATGATATTAATAAGGTGTGGCTTTCTTTAAAATTGGACAGCAGAAATAATAAAATATGATGTACACACAAAGTCAATCTATAAAAAATGTTATGTTACTTAGTTATTATTAAACAAACAAATTTTAACAATACAAACTGTCAGTCCATGCAAAAAACGATTGAATTAAACATAATATTTAAAAAAAACTAAAACCGAAACTCACATTAAACGCACGGCCATAAATGATAAAGAATGGAAAATGAAAACATGATAATAGAAAAACATTAAAATATATTATTAAAAAGAGAAATGCTTTGTTAAATTTAAAGTTTACAGTTAACGAAATCTCTGTCTGTTTGCACATAACGAGCTTCAAACCGTAACTAAAAAATCTGTATTAACACAAAACACTAAATGATAAAATTGTAGCAAAAACGAAAGAATTTTAATAATAAGTAAAGATAACGACACAGATATGTAATTATTAATGAAACTAAATTAGTTGTATTTAAAAAAATTAATTGAAATGAATTTAAATTAAACTGGGAAACAAACCCATCTACACTCCGTACATCAGCCTTTGGTTTGTCTTTCCGCTGTAAAGTATCTTGCGCATGGGTTAAGCAAATCAGCACACTCAAAATGGTGAACATGGCAGTAAATAAAATGGCGAGGATAATATCTAGATGCCTCAAATCTACTCCAGTTGGAAAATTGTACCCGTTTGTAGGAATCGCTTCACTAAGACTACAACGTGACATCTTAGCAAAAATCTGAACCGCTGAAAATGATGGAAGACCCAAAACATCCATTACACGGATTGGGACACGGACGATCAAAGAAATCTTTTTACAGTTAAACACAATCACTCTAGAGCAGTCAAACGACATAATGCAATAGAATGTCATACTTACTTTATTAAATAAGTAAAAAAATGTTTACATGAACTTTAAAATGAAAGAATTATTCGTCTTTGTTACAACGTGGATTGCACTTGATACTTCATTTTTATGTTTTTTTATTAGGACGGGTTTATTTTTTGAAGCATTTAGAAGTGATTAGTTCTATTAGAGTATCAGACTTTTTGTTAGGCACAGTTCTAATCATGATTGAATTTTTTATTAGAAGAATTTTAGTCTGAACGTACAAAAATTATCAGCAGTAATACTTCAGCTAATGCGATATAAAGCAGATATTAAAATCTTTTTTACCAGCCTTTTCTGCGCTTCCCGTAGATAAGTTACCACGGCTAGCTACAATTTCTGTGAGTAAGCGTTGTTAAAAAACTGTAACAAAACATAAAAATTAGGCGCCATTCCTTGAACAGTACTAATAAGAACCTTAGCTCGGAGACACCAAAAGTCCGTCTGAACCCACTACAAAGCGAATAAAATAAAGCAAAAAAAAACAATTATAAACAACGTAACAAGCGTATATAATTTTATCCAACGATAACATGTACTACTTCTAAATTTATTTTAACAAAATCATAATAATTTAAAGCACAAATAGCAAATAAAATAAATAACAATCACCGTAACTTCAAACGTAATTGGTCAACAATTTTGTTTACATGCAGTCGCAATCAAATTAATAATCGCCAAAAAATATAATTAACAACAATGATTAAAATGAGTAAATCCTTTGTAACAAGCTGTAAAACGTTTACTGCTTTTGTTATTTTGTAGACAAGGCGTGCGTAGTATGTAAGCTTACATATACGGCGTTATGAACCTAAGTCCGGCCGTGATTACATTCAGTTAAAGAAACTTGAATGGTATAACGTCAGCGTATATAAAACAACTTAACATTAAGTTAAAAATGCTTTAAATTTATTACTGAAAGTAAGATGATTTATTATGATCTACAATTAGATTCCTGATAGTTAACAATTAGAACAAATGATGCTGTAAAATTGAATTTAAAGAAATGCTTAAGGCTGAATAGATCTCCAGAAAATTGAATACAATTAAGAAAGTTTACTATGCCATACATTAAAAAACAATGGATTTTAGAGATAAGGCGAGATCTACAGGTGTGAACCATTGACTCCGATAATACAGCTTTTGGAGGTACTGAATAAGTATCACCTTGTACAAAAACAATTAATACCACTGAGAAAGCCGTTTCAAAGTCCCAGAAAACTCGCTAGAAGGTTTTTAAATGTATTGAAGGCAACACGGCCGATGCCATTTTAAATTTTACCTGCAAACGCTAACTCAATTAATAAATTGCTTAATCCTGTTAGCATACTAAACACTTTTTTAAAAGCATGATCGCTAGAAGCGTAATAGAATTAACCAGCGATAAAAATTAAATAGAAAGAACATAATTTAGCGGTATGCATTCTAACCAAAGTAACTGCTTACAGCAAGGAATAATGCGTTATGTTTGCGATTCCCTTCCGTAAATTTCAAATAAAAATTAAACATTTTACAAGCAGTGGAGTCTGTAAACAGTGGCGTTGTAAATTTTAATTAAAATTATTACGTTTAGAAAATAAATAATGACATGTAACATCTGTTACTACTCTCCAACTTTAATTATTTTTAGGTTGCGTTTTTGTACTTACGGGTTCATGGGGATGAAACGCTTTCTTAAAATAAGTGAGAAAATTCAATCTACTACGTTTATCTGTTTTTTTTTTCTCTTTTGTTTTTCGCAATAAATAATGATTAATGTTTTTTGTTGGCTGGTATGTCTACAGATAGACAAATATACATTATGTCAAAAATCAACAAAATAAAAATCTGAAATATTTTATTAGCCTTAATGGCATATGCTGTTAGTCTTGGTTTGGTAGTCTCTCTAAATTTTTGCCGTAATTTTTTTCTCCCTTTGCATCTTTTCTTTAACTGTATATTTTTGTAACGTATTTTTAACTGATTCGTCTTTTTTTTGTTATCGTTTTTAGTTTTTAATGTACTGTTCACTCCCGGTACAAAATTGGGATTAAACTCTTCGTCAATTGCAGTTTGCTTATCGTCTGCCATAGTTATTTGGAGTATTAGTGACTATTTTGTTATGCTCAGTTTGGTTTAAGTTCTTTGATAATCTTTAAACGTTTTAAATGATTTTGCACTATTAGTGGTTTAACTCGAGGATGCACAACGTAAACCTGGTTATGCTTTTTGTATCTTATAATTTTGTTTAAGCTGAAAAGTTTGTAGGTTGTCACATACGATGGCGCTACTAAAATAAATTAATGTGATTTTTAGTTAGTACCAACTTTCAAAAGACACATGTATACTTTCTACAGATGTCGGACAATTGGTTTGTTAGATATAGCATTGTAAGTGAAGAAACTTTTGCTATTGTGAAAAAAATAAATAAGAAAGAATTTTGTGATGAACATCATTCCGGGTCAGCAAAAAAATCAACTGTTGAGAAATGGTTTTAAAATTTAAACAAAGCAAAATAAGTATCAAAGACAATGCACGCAGCGGATGCCCGAAATAGTATGTTACTGAAAAAAACAAAAAAAATTCAGAAAATAATTTTGAAAAATTGGAAAGTGAAGTTGATTGAGATAACTAAGATTTTTAAGATATTAAAGAAACTTGTTAAACATATTCTACATAAATATTTATACGTGCAAAAATTGTGTGCCGCGCATATTCAAAATCGATCAAAAACAACAACGTTTTGATGATTCGGAGCAATGTTTAGTGATATTTAACCGTAATAAAGACAATTTTTTTGTCGATGTATTACAATAAATAAAGCATGGCTCCATCACTACACTCCAGAGTCTTATCGACAGTCAGCCGGGTGCACTGAACGCGATGAACCGAATTTAAGGCGTGGAAAGACGCAACAGACGGCTGGCAAAATTATGGCATCAGTATTCTAAGATGCAAGTCGTATTATATTACTAGATTACCTCGAAGCGTTATTGGAGCGTTTAAAGAATGAAATTACAAACAAACAGCCTTATTTGAAAATGAAAAAAGTGATGTTTCATCAAAACAATGCACCGTGTCCCAAATCAATAAAAACGATGGCAAAATTGAATGAATTAGACTACGAATTGTTTTCCCATCCGCCGTATTCTTCAAGTCTGGCGCCTAGTACTTTTTTTCTGTTTGCAGATTTCAAAAAAATGCTTACTGGAAAAAAGTTTAACATTGATGAAAACGTAATCTCCAAAACAGAAGCTTATTTTGAGGATAAAGATCTTGTTGTTATACAAGAAGCTATTCGGTGAACGCAAAGTTGCATCGAAGATAATGCACACGCTGACAAAAATTTTGAAGAAGATGTGATAATAATTATTCTAAGAATTATATTCAAGTGAACGTTCTTCTTAGCACATCCGCAGCTGACTATTTGGCAATCTCTCGACATTCTTATATGATTTTGAATAGTTTAGATTAGGATACAGATCGGCCAGTAACAAGCAAAGTATGAAAACGTAATATTGTTTGTTGCATTCCTGGTTTGATAAAAAACACATAAGTTCTACACCTAGTAAAGCTTTGTAATTGTCTGACTGATGCAATTTCACAAAAATCGTAAACTATACAAATTTACAAAGTAAACGAGTGTATCGCGACGAATCAAAAAAGTAGAATGATATTGATTTACAAAACAAATGTGTTTTCCTATGTTTACTTGTTTAAGCAAAAATAGAATGCAAAAATTATTTTTATTTTAAGAATTTGCCAATTACATATCTTGAGCATGTGTCCTTGGCTAAAATGCAATCAATTTACCTGTAACTTAATTCATACTAAAGAAAGCAACGGTAACTTACAGTTTTGGAGAGTTGTGGGTGGATAAAGTAACTAATCGAACCTAACTTATTTTTTGATGTGCCGATTATACTTTCTTAAATAAGAGCCAAAACAAGAATAAGTACTACAGGCCCTCGTTTTCACCTGACAAACTAATTGTGACAGCATGCGTATATTTTGTCGTCGCAGTAAAGTTTTTACATACAGAAAAAGGTACTTACATATTTGGTTGCTACTTAGTGCTAGTGGCGATAAGCATCCCCTAAAATTCAAATATTACAACAGAATTTGCGACAAAGTTACAATTTCATATGTTATTTAAATTAAATCTGTAAACAAGTACGTTGCAAATGTTTAAAAAATTTCATGAACAAAAGATGAATTCAACTTCTACGTTTACTAGGTATCAGTAAGTAACATGTTCGCATTTAATAAGCAACAATGATTACATAAACTCTTGCGTTTAATAGCTATCGACTATTTAAAAAAACGAATTGTTTTATTGAAGTCTAATGCAAACATTGCTCAAATTTAAATCTATTAATAGGAACGGATCTCTTAGGCCTGTGTTGTGTAAAGTAGTATATCGAAAGTGTGGTTTATTCTAGAGTTAATATTATTTTTTATGTAAGAATTAGTGCAGTGATTCATTAAATTACTGTCGTAGACACTTTTAAATATTTTATTTTATTGAAATAATATGATTTAAATAATAGAATATATTTGAAAGTGTTTATGGCTGTAATTCCATAAATACCGCAATCACGCATACAATTTGGACAGCTGATATATAATAAAATAACTATTAGTACAGTACTCTTTTCTGTGAGATTCTTGAATAAGAAATATAAATAACACACCGATATAACACTCCAGTTATAACTATATAACTAATAACTCTGACTATTTTAGATTCACTTAGAGGAGTTGGCCGTCCGCTTATATAAAACCATCAATGTTTCTAGAAGATTCGATTGCTTTCATTGCGTTATCTAATACTCAAAAATAAAATTTTCTAGATTCTTTGATTTTTAGAGCGTTCTAGCAAGTTCTAAAAAAATACGAAAGTTACTAGAAAGCAGGATCGTATTTACGAGAGCTGTTTGATAAGTTTGTAGCACTACTTTAGAACCTAAAACAAAAATGCATTAAAGAGATCTTCTCTTCCGAGTACTCTTTTGTAGAAAAACTAAAAACTCAGCTACTCAAAATTCTATACATAAGAATAGTAACCTTAAAGTCTTAGAAAAATTGCACGCTTATAATTTTTGTTTGTGTTTCCATAATAATTAAAGCAATAAATATAGTTTATGCTTGTACCAAAAAAACAAAATAGTTAACGTCACAATTAATTGCACCTAAAAAAATCTGCGCTACCGTATCGATTATCCTTGTAGTGATCTAATTTTCCGTTGCGCTAGGTACACAAAGAATAATAGAGCTAATTGAAAAAGCGTAATTAAAAATAGATTTGGATAAGCAATTAAAGAACTTTTGTGTGTATATTTCGAACACGTAAAATGCGAAACGGCAAAGCAACACGATATGCATAAAAATCATGTTCTGGAAAAAGTTAATTTCCGCAAAACAACGTATGTTTAGAGAAAAAACATCTATAGTTTACGTACGTGATAAAACGATGCGATATACATAAAATGTAAATTAAAAGATTCGATAGCAAGTACCTTAATTATATAGTCTGGCTGGAATTAAATCAAAGACTTTCGAGCTTGTAACGTGATAAAATCATGAATATTTAACGAGCAACGGCTATGAAATATGAAGCTGCCAAATGATGAGCAATGCAATGGTTTGGAAGTTTTGGGCTTTAATTTAGAAATGGAGTGTTACGATCTGCTAACGCGGTTACAACGTTGGCTAAGTGAGTCTGTACCGCATGGATGATCAAAGGCCAAGCCTGGCTCTTACTAACAGAGCACCTTTTGCACAAGCTAAAGTCCGCATTAAAATTGACGTCTAACGCTCCATTGCGATTTGAATTTCTAAGCGTTTATTTGATTAATACAGAAACTCTTTCATTAATTATTTCTCTCTTTGCGTACTTGCACGTACACCCCGAAATTTGCCACTTCATGTAAAACAACTTCCGAAAGCATTATATACTTATTAATTATGTGAAGATGGAGTGTCTATTTCAAACTCCAAACTTGAAATAGCCGGAAGCTGCCGAACACTTGTATAATTTCGTAGTATAGTCTTAACCACACGCAACTGTTCAATAACATTAGTTGCTTAACTTTCGTTTAACATGTTTGGTAAACTCCAACACTCCAACATTCGTATATTAATCCAAACATAAGATATTAATTAAAGTTCCAGAAACATTAATCCAGACACGGTTTAGATCATCGTATAACGTGCAGCGTAACAGCTAAACATAAATTTTAATGTTTATGAGACGTCCATTACATTTTGCAATAACTATTTTATTACTATTTGAAAAAACTGGGTTTCCATTACCCGTTTAATGATGACGTTTATTTTTGTAGTTAGTATACGGTTGCTTATGGCACAATGTTTCCATTTTAAATAACGAGTAAAAAGTAGGACGATTCGTACGCTTTTCAACAGACTACTAAGAACAAACTAATAAAGTGATTTCAGTCAAGCGTAAGCTAATTTTTTGATTATTACGTAATTTAGTTTTGGATATAAATCAATGTCGTTATATAAGCTACCCACGTTGTAAAAATACAATTCTTTCATTCCAACGTTTTGCTTAGCTGTTCCAATATCAACTCTTTACAATGTAATACGTTGTCGTAAAGATACAATTTTTTTTATTAATTTTACATCGAAGGTTTTTAATGACAATTTTTTTAAATTTATGCTAAATAATTTTAGAACTTTTTTCAAGAATCTGTAACTTTGTTTTTATATAATTTTTGTAGAAATTTTATTAAAAAATTATTTTAGTTTGGTAACATTTAGTCTTCCGTTTTTACCAAGATTGACACCGATAAGTAATTTTATTAAGTGTGAGATGACTTTTCTATGTAAATATTTACCTACAATTTTAATCAAAAAATATAATAATTGTTTTATTTATTGTATTATAAACAACGTTAAAAATATTTAACAAAAAAATGGTACCGTAAAATGGGGTGAAATTGATTTTGTGCGGCGAAATTGATTACGTTTCACTTTTAAATTTGGCGCCCTAGTTAGGTGCGATTACTGTATGATCAATCTCGTTTAATACAGTTTTATAAACAGCTAAAAAGTGCTTGTGTTCTTTTTGGCAAAATATAAAAATTTCTTTAGAATCTAAAAGTTTTAAAGTGAACTTACAACTTCACAGATAGACCGAGAGCAGGTATGTTAAAAACTGTTTCTTTTTAAACTTATTTCGTTAACATATCGTTAAAGCCACGTTTCTTTATGCTGTTTGTGTGAGAAAAGAAAGTACTGTAAAATATTTGAAATTGATTTTGTAGGGCAATATTGATCCCTACATCATATTTTAACATCTTTTTATGTTAATCTGGCGCCCAGTTAGTACTCTGTTAGCGAGTTTATATCATTCAGTTCTATAAACAATAACAAATTGCTTGCGTTTTTTTGACAAAATATTTAATTATATTTTGTTTGAAAATTACAATAAAAGTACCGTAAAATGGAGCGAAATTGATTTTCTGGAGCAAAACGGATTCCTATATCACATTTCAACATTTTCAAATTTGGCACCTGGGTTAGTCAAGTTCACTACGTTAGCGTCATTCAGTTCTATAAACAGTAAAAAAATACTTTTGTTTTTTTGACAAAATATTCAATTTTTCTTAATTAAAAAAAGTTTTAAAATAAACTTAAAATAAACGGTACTGCTTATCGCATTTCTTTAGATCGGCCAAAGATTAGAAGCTGCTTTACTGTTATGCTGCGGTTCGTGCTGTTACATATGACATTCTTTTCTTTCTTCTTTTTGTTGTTTTTCATTTCTTTAACGTTTTGTGCGCTAATTTACACAATATTTTATTTTCATTGAAATTAATGTTTTCTTTCTCATAATTTATTTTCCTCAGTTCACAAATTTATTGCCACTCCTGGACAGTGTGTACATTGTTCATCTTCACTTTTGCTTATTCTGGCTAAATAGGTGTCAGCTAAAAACTCATTTCTCCTCGTTTACGATTTATCCAAGGATCAAAATTTGAAATTAAATTTTTTGCTATTTGTTTTTGTTTAGTAATTCTCGTTTTTTTGCTACAATGGTTGTCTGTTTTTCTAAATTTTATTTATTCATTTTGCTCATATGTTTTATTTCTTGCCTTTACAAGAAATTCTACTGGTATTATCCCAGCGAGGAACATAGCAGCTTCATAAGATATCGTCTTATATCATGTACAAGCTTGCATGGTTAGACGAAGATAAGCTGTTTATAAAGGTTTAATATATTTTTTTATTTTTATAACTTTATCCTATATTTGTGCTCCATACAAAAGAATTTATTATGCAGATTCCTCCAGTAGTCACTTTTTGATGTGATAGCAAATCTAAGACCATCCCTAAATATTTTACGTTATCGATTACTTCTATGTTGGATCCTTGTATTTTCGAATTTACCTGTCTTATTTTTTTTCTTCCTATCATCATAAACGCTTCGGTTTTTTCTGGTGCAATTTTGCAGCTCAATGTTACTCATGTATTTGTACGAGGGTGGATCAAATATAAACCGGATTTTTGTTTTAAAAATTTTATTAGTACAATCAATACAAATTTTAATAGATATTATGTTTCTAGATAGTCTCCTCTCTTATTTACACATTTTTCCCGCCGAATCGGAAGTTTTTTAATCCCTGTCTCAAAGAATGAAACTGGTCGTGTTGATAACCAATTGCGCACAAACGTTTCTATACCTTTGTTGTCCTCAAAGTGGTCACCTCCCAGTTTTTCTTTAAGTGGCCCAAACATGTGGTAGTCCACATGGCGACAAATCAGAACTGTAACGCGGGGGTTCAAGGGTTTCCCAATGCATTTCGTTCAATTTTCTTTGAGTCAGTGCAGCTGTGTGTGGCGGATCGTTGTCATGCAACAGAATCACATTTCGGATAGGCATACCTCGCCTTTTTTGCCGATAAGCAAGTTTCACTTGTTGGAGTAGTTGGCAACAATACTCTTTCCGCGGTGCTGCCTCTCCAGGTTTACGCCACTCCATGCTTGCACGTTTGGACTCCGGGGTATAATGATGCACCCATGTCTCATCACAGATGACAATATGTCTCAAAAACTCTTCCCCTTCTGCTCGATATCTTGCTAACAGCTTTTCACATACGGCAACGGTTTGCTTTCTGATCTTCCCTCAGAAGGCGAGAAACCCATCTTGCACACACTTTTCGGTAACCCAACTCATCTGAAATAGTTGATTGAGCACTCCCGTATGATATTTCAACGTGTTCAGCAATGGCCAATACGGATGACGTTCAACTTTAATCAGCTCACGAATTGCATGGATATTCGCCTCATCGATGCTTGTTCTGGGACGGCGTGCATAAGTCTCATTTTCCACTGTCTCTGGGCCATCTGAAAACTTTTTGTGCCAGTCGTACACTTGAAAGTGTTTCATTGCCGAACTGTGCAGATAGTCGACGCAAAATTTCAGACGGTATTATGCTCTCCCGCGCCAAAAATTTGATAATAACACGTTGCGCAACAGATGTATGCACCTCTTGCTCAGACATGATGCTACTAACAGCGCGTCGACTGCGCCTTGCCAAACCAACAAACTCCCCTCTTCTTGACATCTTTACCTAACATATAACGAGACGTTACGCCACTCGAATTACCTAGAGGGCGCTAAACAGAAAAGTCTAGTTGATATTTGATTTACGTCGTATATATCTTTTAGTGCTTTATTTACAATTCATTCAAATTGATCTTAACATGCCATCTTACTGTATTTTCCAGAAGACTGCTCCTATAACTGCGCCTTGTGGGACACCTCCAAAAACTTGCACTGTATCTTAACGTTCTTTGATATTACTTATGATGACCTTTTTATTCTCCAGGTAACTGTTTATGATTCGCAACACGCAAGATTCAATTTTTCTTTCTTTCAGTACATTAACGATGACTTTCTACTTTGGAGTATTAAACGCATTGCGTATGTCAATTGTTAATTATACGCATAGATTTCTATTTTTATTTTTTTATACTTTTTTTGCATTATTTCCAACTTTCTTTACTATATCTATAAAACTATATCCTGCTCTAAAACGAATCTGTGATTTACTGAGTTTCCCCGTTTTATTACTCACTGTTCGTAACCGATTCACAGTCACTCTTTCCAACAGTTTTTCTAAAGTGTCTAATAGATATAGTGGTCAGTAGTTGTCTTCACAGATGGGTATTTTAACTTCTTTAAAAGTACTAGTTTTGTTATTTTCCATTCTTTTATATACTGTCCACTTCTCAATATGTTGGTGAATAGCTTTGCCACAATGCTTGATTTTCAGTACTATCTGGTCCTGGTGCACGTACGTTTTTTATTTTCTCTACTGCTTTTCTGATAGCTAACATTTGTAGTGCAATTTTTCTATTATTTATATATACCCCGATTAAAGTTTTCAAAATAAGGGTATAAAGTCGCTATATTTTTTATTTATTCAATAGGTATACTCACTGGTGGAGTTGGTTTTAACCGTTTAACCATTATTTTATATACACTTCCACAAACGTCAATTTGGATTTTTTTAGTTAGTTTATTCCATCCTAAATTTTTCGTTTTTATAATTCTCTTTTTTAATTTTTTTTTGTTTGTATAGTAACTTATTTTTCTGGTATACATTTGTATCTCCGCTTGCTCTTAAGATTTTTTTTTGGCTTTAACACATTTACTCCTAGCTAGTCTCTATTCCACTAGTAGACTTCTTTTTTGGTTCTTTTTCTTCATTTCTTTGTAGCATGCATTTGTTATGGCTTTTACTAATTCTTTGATGGCAGATTTACGCTCTAATTTCTTTATCGTTTTATCCAATTCACTCAAAAAATAAAGTTTTTTAATGATTTTGGATTCTACCTCTTGCTCAATTCTTTTCTTTTTCATTATTTTTGTTCTGATTCTGGTAATAAATGTATAAATGTCCGCTGTGGGTCTCTTCGTCATTTTTGTATTTCGTCACTCAACTTATCGTTTGTCAGTGTGAGATATATATGCGAAGTTTTTTCACCTCTTCTTAACGTAGGTTTTGTATATGTAAGTTTAATTCAGCTAATAAGTCTTTCCTCTCTGTTCATTTTTTAAAATCTTCATGATTTCAAGGCAGCATTAAAATCTTCGGCAATAAAAATAGGTTCTTTTTGTGTTTTAATGCAATCATTTATTTCTTCCAACTATTTTTTATATTTATTTAATTTAATCATAGGTAATATATAACAACTATATATAGTCAAATCTTTTACTACAACAAATCCATCTCTCTTTATTACTGTTTCTATTGTTAGGCTATTTGTAGCTATGGCAGCCTCTGTATTATTATCTGTATACCAATTAGCTTTTCCTGTCATTTTCTTGTTAGGTTTACAGATTAGAGCTATATCTATTATTTTATTGCTGTTTATTCTGTCTTTATTTGTATTATAATTCTTTTCATTTTGATTAATTAGTAATATATATTTTCTTTTTGACTTTCTTTTTTAGTTTTAACTTTTTTTATTAATGGGGCAGTTTGTATTACCAGACATATAATCTACTCTCTCACAGAGGATGTACTTCTCATTATTTATGCATTGCTTGATTTTGTACCTATTTTTTTGACATTTCAGATATGTGTCTGTTCTATCTGGCTTTTTGCACTCTTTTTTTTATGACCGTAATTCCAACAGTTTTTACATGTGGTTAAAAATATCTGTATCTCGATTTTGTTTTAGATAAATACTACTTGGAGCAAACCTAGATCTACTTATTTTTGAACATCTTTTTTTCCTAACGTAACCGTTACGGCTGTCGTGTTATACCTGTTCGGTCTAATTTTTCTAATCTTAAATGTTTTATTATTTTCAATATCGATTTTTTTCTTTATTGTTTCCTTTATTTATTTTCTCTTCGTCTTCGCGTTCATAGCCCTGATTATGATATGTTGCATATTGTTTTGACTCTCTACCTTCTTATTATTGATTTCTCGTCATTTACCTGAATGAGTCTTTAGAGCTTGTTAAGAGCTCTCTCGCCCTTATCCAATGTTATTGTAATTTTACATTTTTTTGAGCTTTTTAAGTTTCGAATCCTTGTCTTTAATTATACTTTTTATTTTGGCGATCATCTCTTTGTGGTTATTCTTATTATCTACTATCAAGGCATAAATTTTCCGACCCTTTTCTTGGTTTTTATCTATTTTAGCTATTTCCGTGGGAGTGTACAAAATAATCTCTTTTTTTCTTATTTTTGAATTTTCATTCTATTAATTTTCTTAGTTTTTTTGTTTCGTTGTTCTCCAATTTATGAAGAGCTATTTTATCTTTTCTCTCTGCTTCTTCTTTTAGTTTAAACATTTTTACTGCTACGATTTTGTTTGTATATCTTTTGAAGTCGTCGTTTCATATTGATATCGTTCCTTCTTGTCCATATTGTTTTGATTCTTGTTTCAGTCGAGTTTAGTAGGTTTGTTTGTATTCTTTTGATGTTTTTATAGATAGTTGTTATCCATTGTTTTTCGAATCTTTCTATCTAGTTTTTTACGTCTACTATTTCGTCTAAATTGTTTAGTTTTTCTTTTCCCTTGTCGTCGCACTCTATGGTTTAAGTGTATATTTCCTTTTTCTTTGTTTTCTTATTTTTTTTGATCTCATCTGTTTGGACATCACTATCAATGGTGTTTTTTTCTGTTTTTTATATTTAATGTTGTTTAAAAGCCTTTTAATACTGTCTCTCTTTAGTATATCTGTTTGTATCTAGTTTTATGGTTACCTGTTTAATTGCTTTTTTTGTGTTTTCTTGTACCGTCACAATGTTTTCAAGATTTCTTATATAGTTTTTCATAGCATTTAGTGTATCTACTAGTTTGGCAGTCACCTGGTTTGCGTTTTTTTGTATACTCCGTCCTCATTTATTCTCTTTGATTCTATGCTATTCCAAGAGTGACTTCTCTGTATTGGCCCTCTCAGACTATTTCTCTATCCCGTAATAACTTTTGTATCTTGGCCTGGTTTCTCACTACGGGTATTTTGTGGTTGCATAATGACAACCCAAATGGGAGACACGCAAAGTCTCTCCCTGTAAAATGCATTGGAACTAATTTTGTACGGCAAAATTGTTCGCAATGCCACATTACAACATTTTCAAATTTGGCGCAAATTACTACATTAGCAACCTTATTTCATTCAGTCCTATTAACAGTGTAAATGACTTTATGCTCTGTTTGGCAAGATATTTTGTTTTTTTTTACAAAAAAATTTGAAAGCAAGTAGCATATTGTTGAAACCAAGTTTCCTCATGATATTTTATGTTGTCGGTTAATTAAGCAAGGACACAAAAAATAAAAAAAATAACGTGTAGAGTGTAATTGATCGCTAATACAAAACTGATCTTAAAAAAGTTTTGATCAAGAATGGAGCTGACAAAAAGCTACAAGGATCCAATATGATAGATTGGAAATTTTTTTTTGTAAACAAAGAAAAATCCTCCATTAAAGCGAATTCCACTTGTGAAGAATAAATATTTTCGTTGATACTGT
The DNA here is from genome assembly GCA_035610365.1 of Aquatica leii. Taxonomy (NCBI): domain Eukaryota; kingdom Metazoa; phylum Arthropoda; class Insecta; order Coleoptera; family Lampyridae; genus Aquatica; species Aquatica leii. The sequence continues at coordinate 1,888,187 of CM069438.1, forward strand.
TAGGTGATAGGCAACTTGCAAAATATTATTTAGATAGTCAGGGTTACAATGTAAAGAAGTTTAACGAGAATCTGCCAGATAGAGATTGTGTATATTTTCTACTACGCAGATATAAAGATAATATGTATCATAATTTATCACGGCAAATTGTCGATTATTTCAAGAATTTAAAAGTAATCTTACTATTTTGTATTTTGAATTATGAGACAAACCTGCAAAATGATCCTGGTAAAAAAATTGGTGTTTTGCAAAAAAATTAAGTATTCTGAACATATTTGTAGCTTCGCTAAAACTATATCATCTATTATGATGTGTAGTTCTGCATAAGGTGTGTTTCCACTACCTTATGTCATTTCTAAGTTGGAGAAAATATGATTATAATGGACAAAAAAAGTAAAAAAGGGACTCTATGTTGTAATGAAAGATGTTGCGCAACGGATTCTCGTTTCAACAGAACAGACAGTGGCTAAGTACATACTAAAACTTGTGGTGATTGATTTGTTTATACCTTTTTGTTGCAATTCAAAAATTCGAAGGTTGCAAAATGCCAATCGGCTACAATTTTACGTTTTATTTTAATAACGATGTGTTAAGATTGTGTGTTAAGAACTTTTATTTGTTTGTCTGTCGAAGAATGTAACACATGTTATATTACTCAACCTTTAGATGTTGGATGTTTTGGATTTTTTTAATTTGTTTAGATAACCATTCTAAGAAAACTGCCAATAAATTTTTATGTTCTATCTATATATAAAAGGTTTTCTACATCTGTTAAATACGACCTTGTTAGAAATAGATAAAAAAAGCTTGAATGACGGCGTAAAAAAGCCTTATTCAAAGCCGCTGATATAGCACAATTAGATCTGGAGTGTGAAAAATTCTATCAGAATACGTCGAAGAAAAAACTAAACAAGTTGTCAATACTGTCTTGACTTAAAAGTTACAACAGCGAATATTTACAGCTGTGCCAACCAGACAAATTGTAAGAACGCAAAAGCTTGTAATGGAGACTAGAGTGTGTATATCTGTCAAAGAAACTTCAAATAACTTATCTAGTTCACTTAAATCACTGATCAATGATATTTCCGACAATGAACAAATAGAAAGTAACCAGAAAGAGGTAGAATATTTAACAAAAGTAAACCCGAAAAAAGAATATTCTTGTTGGTAAAATAGTAGAGGGTGGAAAGGACTATAGATATGTTGCGATAATTTAACATGTGTCCAATGATGGCAAAATTGATGTGTTAGGCTAGAAATTGTTACGAGAATTTAACCGAAACTTAAATGTGTACGACTAGCTTAATAAAACTCGGCGAGAGAATCGCAGGTCATGGTGTGCTAATTATAAAGTCATTTAAAAAAAACCTAAAACAATCTAAAACTATTAATAGCAGATACCGTTTAAACCTGCCCAACATTAAAATAGAACAAATGATAAAACACAGGTTATACAACAAATGCATTTATTTTAACAAAAAAAAGAAGTTAAAAAAGAAGAAACGATGAAGAATTGCTATTGATTAAGAGTTTGTTGGTAGATATTACAGACAATAATTGTTGCCCCCTTAAGTTGGGCAACACTTTGTACATAAAATTGAATTTTTTGACTTAACTTTTACATTACAAATAAAAAATGTACATTGGTAAATATAACACAAATATCCAATATCTAGTGACAAAACAGAACGCACCGTTTAATAATATATTACATTAAAAAGGTTTTATACTAAATAACAACAAACATAATATGTAGATACAGTCGTGCTTGCAAACGACTGACAACGTAGACAAAAGAAACTTTAAATGGTTTCAATATTCTCAATTAACGTAGGTCGAATATCCATCCAGCAGAATTTCTAATACTTTGTTAATTGTATCGTCCTTGTAGGATTTTTTACTATGAAAGAATAGTTGTCAATATCCCAGCATTAATCGAACACAAAATGATCTGTTACATTGTATAAAAAATATAAATTATGTCTTTTTGTTTTTCTTGGTGCGATTGTGTCAGGCTTCTTCGTAATAGCGTTTTTATTGCATTTGGATGTACGCCATTTTAATAAACGTCTTGTTAAATTTGTCTATTACTTTTGTGAAAATTTACAATTATTTTTATATAAATTTAACACCTTTTTTTTTTATTTAGATAATTTTGTTAACCCCAAATTACATTAACCTTTATTCTAAGATTCCACTTCTACGATGGCTCAGTCGGCTGTAGAGAGAGGTAGGATACTCTGGATTAAAAACGAAATCAGCTTTTTGTATTGCCAGAGAGACGGACTTAACGTACAATTATATAAAAATCACCTGTTACTTACAAAATTATGTCATCGGATTGAATTAGATTAATAAAAGGGTTCAAATCTTAAGTCATAACAACCATATTAACATTTATTTTATTTTCTTTGATCTAATTAATTGGCGACATGTTTCGGCTTGTAAAAACAATTAAGCCATCTTCAGGCGTAGTAAAACTAGGTAAAAAAATTAGATTATTTTATATCATATGTGAAAGATGAAGTTGAAAAGTTGTTCTCCAAAAAAACCCTAATATCCCTCAACTTCAAAACCTTAGAGCTTTGTGTAGGGATATAATCAATAAAATCAACGTTAATAAAGTCCAAACAGGGTCAATCAATACTACATTAGTAAAACAATTAGCCTCCAAATTTCGGAAAAAAGATCTCATTTGCACAAAGGCAGATAAAGGTAATGCTATGGTTGTCCTAGACAAATGTGATTATATCATCAAAGTTCTTGAATTTTTGAATCCCATAGAGTTTAAAATTGTTAATATTAATTTGAATCAATTCACCAAAAACGTTAAAGATTTCATCATTTCCAACAGAGAGTTGCTCACTAGTCAATTTAAAGGCTCCCATGAGGACCTTATAGATTGTTTAAATATCCTCAATAATTTACACCCTTGCTTCAAGTTTACGTTGGAAATTGAAACTGATAAGGCTCTCAATTTTTTAGATCTTACTATTCAGAGATTGGACCACTCCCTCGAGATTACCATCTATAGAAAACCGACCACCACTGATCATGTCATCACTTACAGCTCCTTCCGCCCCCTATCCCACAAATTAGTTTCCTTCCGTTTCTTTTTCAATAGACTTTTTTTGTTACCTTTGAGTACCTCCAACTTCAATTCTGAACTTTCTGTTATTTGGAAATTAGCTGAACTTAACGGTTATCCCACTCATTTGATATATAAACTTTACAACCAATTTCTTCAAAACTTTAACAGAAAAAATAGTACCACTTTGGTCCCTATCTCAGATGCTGCTTCACAGAAATATTTTTCCTTACCCTTTATAGGCCCTCCTTTATTTGACTTTAAAAAACTTTTCAAAAATCATAATATCAACATCTCTTTCTCCTCCAAGCACAATTTAAAAAGTCACCTGGTTCACACCAAAGATCATATCAATACTGTTGAAAAATCGGGTGTTTACAAGTTACAATGCGGTACTTGTCCCGCGTTTTACATAGGCCAGACTAGGAGAAAGTTTACAACTCGTTTTGCCGAACATTTCAATTGCATAAAGAAAAATAATACTACTTCCCATTCTTCTTTTGCCGCTCATATTTTAGAGTCTGGTCACTTCTTCAATCCTAAAACCCATTTTGAAATCCTCCATATATGTGAAAAAGGAAAAAAACTTGACCTACTGGAAACGAAAGAAATTATCCTTAATTATAACCGTCAACCCGATTTATCTCTCAATGAAATTATTAATATTAATAAAAACGTTCTGGTACCCCAGTGATTCTTCTTTTCAAAGCCCCCTCGTATCTAATCCGCATTTCTTTACTGTCATTACAGATCCCTACACCTTCTTTGGGTTTCCCACTTTCGACGTTTGGCGTTGCCATTCCTTCATCAGACACCTGTTGCTATGCATGGTGGCCACTTGCTAATTTAACTTATCTTTCAAATTTAATTTTTAATTATTTATTGGCTGCTCCACACCTTGGTAGGTTCCGGCATGTTATTTCACTTTAATTATTATAAAGCTTTGTCGCGGTGATGTTTTTCCTGTAAATTTTTTTGGAACCTTTTGGAAGTCGCTCATAACTTTTACTTTTTCAGCATGGTCCGTTTGACTTTCACTATTCCAATGTTTTAATTAATTAATTCTTGAATTTAATTTTATCAATTTAATGGTACGTACGGTGGCTTTACTGGCCCCTTTTTTCACAACTTCCTGTTGTAGTGATGGATCTTTAAACGTCAAAATTATTTATTAATTTTTATTTGCTGCTCCACACCTTGACTGGTTCCGGCATGTTACTACACAAAAATTTTAATTAGATTTAAGTTTTGTCCCGTAAGTATTCCTAGGACTCTGTTTAAATTGTTTGAGCTTATATTTTTAGCTTGGTTTCCTCTTTCAAATTTCACTAATGTAATTCATAATATTGTTTAAATTATTGTCAATTTCACTCACGTTTAACTAATTTAATCTTAACGTAAGTATATCTTTATGTTATGTTACGCTTAGTATACCTGCTTACATTTTAGTAGCCTGATGATGGCATTGTTTGCCGAAACATGTAGCTTTACGTCTTAATTTTATCTAATTTAACAACCGTCAATTATTAATCATTTTTCTATGGGGAATGGTTTCGAGTTATTGAGTTATTACTAACGGATTTGAGTATAAGCAACACAACCAATATATTTGGTAGGAAGGAAATAAACGTTAAACAAAAGGATACAGTACAGTTATCACTTGAATTTCTAACAAAAGGTTAATATATGAATGGCAAATCTTACTATTGCATACTACAAAAAATCAACGGGTTAAATTACTTATGGCAATGTTTTCTCATCTTGGCTTTGTCGATGCATCTTAAACAAATCACGTTTATCTAAAACAGTCATAATAAGTTTTGAGCACAAATACTCAAAAAATAACATTAAATGAGAATTGATACAAAATACATTGTTTTATCGTGTTTAATGTATACAGTCGTACAAAACTTAAATTCGTTTCTAGTCTCTTTTGTCGAATTAGATTTTGATTTTCACATTGTAATTTCTCAAAATTACCGGTATCGGATTAAATTCGACTCCAACATATTAGATATCAGGAATAAAAAGTTTATTGTATAAACACATGGTTCAATAAAATACCCAACGGAAATCCTACAGACGTCAGTTGTTTTTCGATTTATTTTTTTATAAAAATCGTAATGATAACCATTGCTAAATCACCATTATTAGAAATTATTGTTAGGCAGTAATATTACAACGTGTTCATTTTACGGTTAAAGTGATGAAATTTGAAAACTAGGTCAGCCGACCAAAAATTACAGTTATAAAATCTAATGCAAAGTTGCCAACTAAAACTTACAAAATATATACAAAAGCTGGTAAGAAAATTGTTAACGTTACAAGTTATTAGTATTTTGCTTACAATTTTTAAGTATATTTCTGTTAAAAGTACTTGAATTTATTAGGTTATTAATTTATTTTTGAGAATATTTTGTTTATTTTAAGTTTGTTAGTGGTTGATTATACTATTTACATTTGCTAATGTGTTCCAGAACGTTCTTGTTGCCCACGCGTTTTTTTAATTGCGTCATACTTTCTTATTCCATTTTTGTTTGGTTTATTGTTTTTTTTTTGGTGTTGAGTTGTTATTATAATACCATAAAAGTTTTTTGAGTTAATTTAGGGTTTGTTACTGCTGAAGTGCAATAATATTGATAGTGATATATTAACACATTTAACAATTTTTACAAACTTTGCAGAACTTACTAAATTTGACGGTTCAACAATCATGTTGCAATATTCTCATTAAAACTAAAATACCTATCAAATCCTGGAAAACTTTTATATGGCGTTATTCTGGTTTATCAGTTTGTAACGATTTTGGTTTACCTCTTCTTGCTAGTGCTAGGTCAGTGCCATTAGTTACAATTCCTGATTTTAATGGCTGACATACCAAGTATTGTACCTTTATGTTGAGTTTTTTTAAGATAATTTAGACATGCTTAAATTTAATAATCAAAATTTGTTTAATAAGGGTACAATGATCTGAAACATGGCAGTTGTTTCTACAAAAGTTTTATTCCAATTTCTTAATGTTACGTCCATTAAAAATACGTGGGTTATTATAAAAGCTAACAGTTAAAAATAAATAAAATAAAGATAAATAAACTTACGTCAATATGAAAATGTACATAAAAACGTATCACAAAATATTGATAAAAATAGAATAAAAAAATTTAAATTGTAGTAAATTTTAAAAAGTAAACAACCGTGTGAAAAATTCCCATCAGTGTTTCTTTCTCTCGTTTAGTAATTAGAATTAATTGCAATCCTTTGTGACGAGAAACACAAAAACCAAAACAATAGTTTTCAATTCGAGCAAACTGAACCGCATAGTAGTGTAGGCACGCTTGTTGTGAATTCTTGAAGATGTTCATTAGCCGGTTTGTTACTTCTCGTGATGCAGTTATTTGACACTTTTCACGCACGGTATTTCTCGAGTGCAGCTCTAAGTATTTGTAAGTGTAGTCAAGAGTCTCTGTTGGCGTGCTTTAGCATCAATCGTAAACTCGAAAACCTAGCGTTGCCATGGATTCAAAGATTCAGTAACCTGTGGGCACACGACCCTCAGAAAGTCTCATAACAACCCTCAAATCGAATACTCCGCATACAATATAAAACTTTATATTATCTATTTGCGTAATTGTCTCCAACGTTTTCTGTGTTTTTTTATTAAAAAAACCCATCGTTGTTTTGGCGCGGCTTCATCTACGCAATTTCGTCTACATTGCCGTCTGGAGAAATAATAAAAATTTTGTCTATTGAAATTCATAAACTATCTGAAAACATTTGGAGTTTTCTATTTTATTTGTATTAGAAACGTACCTGTAGCGCACCCTGCAATATGGCACGCATACTCATATCGTAACTTTCCGACGATTTACTTTTTGCGTTTTTATTACGTTTATTTAAATTTTAGTGTTCCATATAAAACGTGCAACATTCTACACAATTTCGTGCAATATCGTCCGGTTTTAGTGTACTCTAAATTTGGATATATAACTTATAGGTATTTGAACAAAAAATAAAACAAACCTAATATTAGACAAATCGATTTTTATTAATTAACAGAAATTTTTATTCATTGATTTTTTTACATTATTTTATATGAAATTCGTTTGTTTTTTAATTCAATTTGTTTTGTAATAGTTTCACCTTTAAGATTACGTATTAACATGTTGTTAATTAAAACTGAGCGTGGATATCAAAATCTTTACAAAGGTAAATAAACGGTATTGGCACATAAATGACAGGCTGCAGAAACAATGTCATTTTAATCATAGTTTTTAAAAATGCCTTTTTTTCCAGTATTCCTATTTGGTTTTTTTTTTATTCATTTGAGTAATTTTGCATAAATTTATTGATTATTTATTAAGTACGTATTTAGTGCACAAGTGCTTGAGTTATTTTGGTCAATTTTATTGTCATAAGGTTTAGGTTCATTTTATAATTTATTATTTCTGACAGTCCTTATTATTGGGTTTCAATTATTAAAATTGTGACTGAATTTTCTGCCTTTGATATTTTTGTTTTTGTTATTGCTTCATTAGTCGTCGTGAGAAACGCAGTCAACGAACACGTGTTTTTGCGTGTTGATTTATTTTGCTACGTTACTACCATGCGATACTTTTTTCTTCAGGTGTTGGCATCGGTCTTAGAACAAATGCGGCTCAAATAATTCACTAAAATATAACGCCGTTCTATTAACTTCCGTTAGCGTTGATTCAGATCACATCTCAGTTACTTTCGTTAGAAAAACGGCTAGAGTCAAACATCAACGCTCGTAATTCTTTTAACCTTTTATCAGAAGCAGTGGCAAAGCTTAAAAATCACCTGTAGCTTTTGCTAGTGTGATTTCTACTTCCGTTTTTTCTGCTAATCCTGTTACTTACTCTTTTAATACTTTTTCACTTCCTTCTATATCAATTTATACTTTAAATATTTGTGTTCGTTGTAATTTTCAAAGTGATAGGTCTTTACGTTCTGTTCGTTCTCTTGTTTGTCTTCTTTCTAATTTCCTTTTAGTGTCTAGGATTACTAGGCTTACTAGAGATCTGTAGTACTTAGGTCTAGTATCTAAAGCTACTGCTTCTCTTTATCGTACGTATCTATTATGTTGGTTGTCACAATTAAGTATAAACTATTTTTTCTGTAAAATATTTTTAAACGGTGCGCTTTGTTTCTCTTAATCATTGAGATATTAAATATTTGTGTTCTTCTTCTTCTCTAACCTCTTTTTCTTTGATATTCGCTTTCATATTCTATTCAACAATGGCTACAGATTTGAAAAAACAACGTACAGTGTTAAAATGAAAACTCACTCGTTTTGAAACATTTTTTTCAAACTTAGATACCGTTGATCACGAAGTATCATCTGCACAAATTATCGAAATACAAGATCGTTTACAAACAAATTCTTCGTTATTAAACAATTTGATGAAATACAATGCAAAGTTATTTAATCAGCTACAGACATGCAAGCTAAAACTAAACAACACGTTCAATTCGTAGATGATTTCTTTAGAATTGCTGCAATAGCTAAAAATTTATAGTCAAGGCTTCAAATAACTTCTAGCAGCAATTCTCCTCCTGAAAGTAACAAATCAGGAAATTCAAATTATCAATCGCATATGGTTCCAAGTTTTAATTTACCAAAAATTTCCATTCCACGTTTTTCTGGTGACCTGAAAGGTTGGCTTGAGTTTTTTGAAATTTTTACTAGTTTGTTTAATTCCAACAGTGATCTTGGAGACATCCAAAAGCTTCATTACTTAAAAGCAAGCTTGAGTGGAGATGCTGCTCAAGTAATCAAATCGATACAGTTTACAGCCAGCAATTATCAAATCGCTTGGCAAGCTATTTGTGCGCGGTACGATCAATCCCGCATACTTATTCAAAACCATATAAAATGTGTACTTGAGCTAGAACCTTGCAAAAAGGAGTTTTCTACAACATTTAGAAGTTCTTGCGATTCCTTATTTAAACATATTACAGCATTACGTTCGTTAGCTAATGACGGAAACCTATTCGAAACCGCCATGATTCAAATTGTATCAGACGAACTTGATCCTATTACTACGCGTCAATGGGAAACATTACGAAATTCATCAACCAACATTTTACCAAATTTCAACGACTTCAAATCGTTTCTAACAAAGAATGCCAATCTCTTGGATAGTTTGCAATCAAAGCAAGACGCTAAGGTTGTCCCTCACAAACCAAACCCACACTTTTCAAAATCCTTTCTAGCAAACAACTTGTGTGCTTTGCAAAAATTCTCATTCAGTAAGCTCATGTAAAGAATTTCTAGATTTATCTGCCAGGCAAAGAATTGCCAAAGCAAAGGAATTAAGAGTTTGTCTCAACTGCCTCCATAAGGGTCATTTTATATACCAATGTTCTTTTAAGTTTACTTGCCGTACATGCAAGTCGAAACATCACACTCTTTTGCATATTGAACCTAACCCTACGGTCATCTCGGATAAGCTGACAGGATCTGCCAGCTCTATAAACACTCCTGCCGAATCCAATTAAACCATTTCTGCATTTTGTACAAACAATTTTGAAGTTTTGTTGCCAACAGCTTCCACTAAGATCCTTGATTCTACCGGAAGAAAACACACAATTCGTATTTTGTTAGATTCAATTACTCAATCTAATTTTATTCGTTCTGACCTGTGTCGAAAATTAAACTTGCGCATTGATAATGCAAACATTCTAGTTTCAGGCTTAAGCAAAGCTTCCTCTATGATTTATTCAAAGTGTGAAGCAACCGTGCCTTCACATCATACCAATTTTCAAATCAATATTTTATGTTTATTTCTTGATGAAATAACTGGCAGCGTGTCCAATTTACATATAGATTGCAACAATTTTCAAATCCCTGACAACATTAAATTGTCAGACCCGCTTTTCAATAAATCTGGTAAAATCGATATGCTAATTGGTTCACCAGCATTCTTTTCATTATTATATATTGGTGAAGTGCGGCTAGGTCCACAATTGCCTATTCTTAAAAAAAATTGTTTTGGATCAGTGGTATCGCAGTTTCTACTCATTCACGTTGCCACTTAAGCTTTCTGGACGATCTACGAGATCGCATATGAAAATTTTGGAAGCTTGGGAGCTACTCCCAAGAAAAGGTTTTCTCTTCCGAAGAAAGTGCTTGCAAAGCACATTTTATTCAAAACTATTCTAGGAACGCAGAAGGTAGATGTATTGTTTCAATACCATTCAAAGATTCGATTGCAACAATTTTTCTCACAGGAACGCCGCTTTCAGTCCAATCCAGAACTTTGCACTCGTTACGTTGCCTTCATGCGAGAATACCAAGATTTGGGACACATGGCTGTGTCACATTTTGATGCCAAATATTTTTGTTACCTTCCTCACCACGGTGTGTTAAAAGAAACCAGTCTAACCACCAAACTTCGTGTTGTTTTCAATGGCTCTTCTGCCACAACTTCTAGCTATTCTTTAAATGACAATCAAATGGTTGGTCCAACGACCAACAAAATTTATTTTCTATCCTAATTGGTTTTTGGAAGCATACGTATGTTATTGCTGCTGACATCAAAAAGATGTACAGACAAGTGTTGATTGAACCCAAACAGCGGTAACTTCAACGTATTTTTTGGAGATCTTCTCCAACAGAACAATTACAATCTTTCGATCTCAATACCGTCACATATGGAACAGCATCTGCGTCCTTTCTAGCCATCCGTAGTCTATATCTACTAGGTATCGAATGTGAAGCTTCTAATTCTAAAATTTCTCGCGTCATAGAAAATGATTTTTATGTCGACGACCTTCTTACTGGTGCCGATGATACTTCCCAAGCGCGCAATATTTGTTGGAAACTTTCAAATGTTTTACGTTCAGAACTTTTCATTCTTCGTAAGTGAATATCTAATGATCCATTAATACTAAAGGACCTTTTTAATACGGATGTTCACCCTGGTGTTCTAGAATTTGGTGCTGACTACCACACTCATACCCTGGGATTGACATGGTCGTTTCAGGCAGATAACTTTGTATTTACTATTTCACCAACTGCAACTGAAATCATAGCTAAACGCGTTATGCTCTCCGAAATATCTCAAATATTCGATACTCTTGGATTACTTGCACCTTCTACTATAATCGCTAAAATTATGCTCCAATAGTTATGGCTGGAAAAGTTACCATGGCATAATCCAATTTCTGAAAAGATCGCAAGAAAGTAGTCTGTTATTAAGCAGAACTGGTTAATTTAAATGACTTCCAAATCCTTAGGCACGTCATCTGCAAGGCTGCTATGGATATCCAACTTCATGGATTATGTGATTCTTCGATGCACGCCTATGGCGCATGTATTTACCTTAGATCCGTTGACAAAGATAATAACACATTCACCAAACTTTTATGTGCTAAAACTAAAATAGCACCTTTGAAACCTGTAACTATTCCGAAACTCGAACTTAGCGCAGCCGTTTTGTTGGCTAAATTTTCAAAGCAGGTTCTAAAATCTTCAAATCTCTTTTTCTTATTTATGATCTGACTTGACCATAGTGTTAGAGTAGTTGAAAACCAATCTAAACTTATTGAAAACTTTCGTTTGTCATCGCGTTGTTGACATTCAACAACGTACTTCTCACTCTATTTGGAGACATGTACCAACCAAATCAAATCCAGCTAATCTCTTGTCGAAAGGGATCACACCAAACAATCTAAATTCATGCCAATTCTGGTGGCATGGACCATCCTGGTTATCTGAAAATGAATCCATATGGCCTAACTTTATTGTCTCTATTCTTAAGCTTCCAGAACTCAAAAGGAAAGCACAATCTTTCGCTACTACTACACAGGATTCATACCTTATTTCGCAATTCTCTAACATGACTCGGCTAGAGGGAATTGTTGCGTATTCTCTTCGTTTTCGCAGAAACTGTTATTTGCCTGCAGTTGATCGTATTGTTGGTCCTTTAACAATGTTTGAGCTTAAAGATGCACTCAAACGTATAGTACAAATTTCACAAACACAGTCTTTTCCAGACGAGCTCAAGCATCTTCAGGAAGATAAACCATTAAAACCTTTCTCGTCGCTAAAAAGCCTGAATCCATTTCTTGACGCCGACGGCACCATTCGAGTTGGTGGCAGACTTCATTATTCTAATTTCAATTTTGATAAGAAGCATCTCATTCTTCTATCAGGCAAACATTGCCTAGCCAAATTAATTGCTACCAGAGAGCATATTAGAATGCTTCAGGCTGGTCCTCAATTGCTTCTCTTCGCAGTCCGAAATAGATTTTGGATTACTTCAGGGCGCTGTCTTGTAAGACAGATAGTTCATCATTGTGTAAAATGTTTTTGCTTATCTCCCTGAGCAATAGAACCCATAATGGGCCTTACCAGTCCATCCTGCACCACCATTTTTTACAACTGGAATAGATTATAGTGGGCTCTTTTTTATAGAAGATCGTAAAGGTAGAGGTTCAAAGTTCTATAAGTCTTATTTATGTATTTTCGTATGTTTTGTGACCAAAGCAGTTCTTTTGAAATTGGTCACTTTTCTCACAACTGAATCCTTTATTATGACTTTTAGACGTTTTGTTTTACGTCGCGGTAAGCCCATGCATATCTATTCTGATAATGGCACCACTTTTGTTGGAGCTCATTCTGAACTTAAGGAATTGATTATTTAAATTATAAGTCCACCATTAATATTAATATTATTGGTGGACTTATAATTTAAATAATAATAATTATTAACCAATAACAATGTATCCCCTTAACAATTTAAGAAATTGAGCTTATTTCTTAAGACTAATTGTGAATCTGTTGCTGACGTCCTTGCTAACGAAGGAACGAATTGGCCTTTTATTCTGGCTTGCAGTCCTCATTTTGGTGGTCTGTGGGAAGCTGGCATTAAGTCAGCAAAACACCATATAAAAAGAGTTCTCGGCGACTCCCTATTAACTTATGAAGACTTTTATCTTTTGTTGTCACAAGTTGAGGAAACCCTAAATTCGCGTCCCTTAACTCCTTTGTCTGCTGATCCTAACGATCTACAACCGCTCACACCTGCACATTTTTTGGTGGAAAGACCACTCACAACTCTGCCAGATCCTGACGTAACTGAATTACCTCGTCTTGCCTATTTTCAACACATCCAACATCTTCATCAACGAATATGGAAGCGGCGGAGCCGAGAGTACATCTCCGAGCTGCATCAACGCACAAAGTGGCAGCTGAATCACTCACATCTTCCGAAAGTCCTGCTGAAAAAAGAAAATTTATCCCCTTCGCAATGGAAATTGGGACGTGTCATAAACATTTTTACAAGCCGTGATGGCATCAATCGAGTGGCGTCTGTGCGCACAAAAAATGGTGTTGTTTGACGTGCATTTACGAAATTGTGCCCGCTTCCATTAGATAGTGGCGCGAGTGTTTAATTTAGTTTATTATATGACTTTGAGTAAGCTATTATATACTTTTAATGAATTTGAATAATTTTTTATCATGTTTGTTATTGAAAGGTTTCTTTTCTTTGTTTAACTTTCAAGGCCGGGGGTATGTTGGGTATACACCTTGTATTTGTACTATTGTATTCTCATTAACATTATGTCATGTAGTTGTCAATCGTTGTCAACTAAAGTTGTACTTTTTAAATACAGTTCATTTTGTTCTTTGTTGTATTTGTATATATTATTATGCTACAGAAGTCTTTGATATCACGATACCAATACAATTAACAAACGTTTCTATTTAAACCGTTGTTTTATTTTACATATTAGCTTTGAGAATACGTATAATTGTACCCAAAATGACCATATTTTACATTTTATTGACAAAGTATGTATACTAACAAATACTGTAACAAACGCTATCTTAGTAAACAAATAAATAATGTTTGTGATTTTAACCGCATAAAGATTTTTCCAGTGCTGACAAGTCTTCGAAATGCAAAAGTAACAATTTTTTTTAAATAAATTTTGTTTGACATGTTAAAGTTGAGTTTCATACAAAATATCTTTAAATTTGCGGTTGTTGTATATTACTCTATTATTTCTGAAAGAAAATATGATTTTAAAATTAATAGCAATATACAGTTCATAAATTATCATGTTTAAATTATTTTAAATTCAAAACAGGAATAATTTTGTTAACTAATTTTTGCTTTGACTGTATTAATGTTCAGTAAAAACTAAAACGTGTTGAAATTTCAACAAAGAAAAAAATTAGTTTTATGTACAAGGATCATTAAGGACGCATCATTAGTCCGATGAAATAACATTCGTGTAGCATAAAAACCATAGATTAAAATTGGTTTAAAATGTGTTCTTCAACATTAATTACAGTAATGGCCGATCCGGCTAACGTTCATGTGCAATTTATTAGCATAAAGTTTATGCATTTGCAGTTACCCGATCTAATTTTCAGTTTTATGAATAATTCGATCAACCCTACGTTCAATTATAACGATACCAAAACTGAACTTCACATAATATCTTCATACAAAGATTTAATGTTAGCTCAACTATTATTAATTTCAAAACAGATTCACTATGCGATAGTAATTACAAAATACATTGAATTGCAAACGTAGATACAGTTTCTATTTGCCAATTAAATTTCTAGTAAAGTTTGCGTTGTACGTAATCACATTTGGATTTAAACTTTATTGTGTCATTCAATATTATCGTCGGTAGTAACTACAATTAGTATCACCAATTTTGGTGGACGAAGCTTGCTTTGATCGGTGCTTAATTTCGACGATTGTCAAAAATCGGTAATTATAGTTCACTTAATGCCTTTTTAATAAGATGCACATTAGTACCCGTTCAATCAATGTAAAAGCTCGATACCATCAGATAAATCTGTGCAAGTAATCGGCGTATAGCACATCAATCACACTGCGATAGGATCAAAGGTCAGTTTCTCCCTTTACTAATGACAGCAGAAAATTCTTGGAAAGCGATACAAAGGGCACAGTTCCTTTGAGTACTGGGCAAAACGTATTTACAGAATAGCGTTTAATAAACAGAATTAGATAGCGTAAAGTTTTCATTTACATGAGGAATATCTATGGTCACTAATTAACCCTTTTATTTGCTTTTCCAAAACAGTAAAAGATCAAATAACCAAACACTAGTAATTATTATTGGAGCCGCACTAGAAAAAGATAAAATCATAAAAAAATTCACGTTAATTCAGTTTTTAATTTGCCGTTAGAGTCGTAACCGAAAACCTTTTAATGTGAAAAAAATATTAGAATATCCCGATCAAATTATTTTTAAAATTAAACAGAAACACAATTCGATTTTACTGTTTAAATTTAAACGCAAAAAAAGCTCAACTTAAAGAAAAATAATTTTTATTATATTGTTGATAACAATTCTAAAACAAAATTGTTTAAATTTTAAAAACATTGGTTTTTAATTTTCTAAAATGTAAAATGCCAAATATTGTTCTGTTTGCTTATAGCCGAGCTTGGGGCCCGTTTAAATTATAACCCATTTCTTGCAATGCTTGTCAAAGATAAAGTTAATTTATTAATTTTCTTTGTTTAATAACACAAAAAAATTATGCAATGCATGTTTCAGTACCTTTGCTTATCTTAATAATTTTTTTTATACTAAACAGTTTTCAATTTAAGTATAACCAGTAATTTTGAAGTTAAATTTTGAAACACAATGAAATATAAATTAAGTTTATATATTATTTGTGTATTTATCAAAGTATAAACATCGAGTATCTAATAATAACATGTACTACCACTACTTTTTGTTAAACAGAATAATAATTAAAATAATTTAATAGCCATTAAAACAGTTAATATTACCGGATAACAATTACCATAGCTTTAATCGTAAATTGATCAATTATTTTGTTTACTTGCAATCTCAAACAAAATAAGAATCAACAAATATAATTAAAAAAAATAATTAAAATAAACACCAAAAACTTTCCCTACCGAAGTACCCTGCAACAAGGAATAAACGTTAACTACTTCCATATTTTACTTACGAAACATGCGTAGTATGTAAGCTTACATGTACGGCGTGGTTTTCAATACAATTAAGAAATTTTAATATAAAATACGTTAAAAAAAATTACAGCAAGGTGTGAGTCATCTATTGTCATCGGTAGATATTACTGATAAAGCAAAATCTACAAGTGTAAACCGTCCGACTTATTGAATATGCAACATTTTTTCCGAAAAAAATTATTTATCACACCGTTTGATAACACACGGAAACCCACCTCGAGACTCTAGAAGAATTTTGGTGGCTATCGTTTGTAACGTCCCGTTAGAGTTCATTACATTAAAATTCAATTTTACATTCGTTTATTTTTTGCAACTAATATTGCACGTAAATTTATTCAGTTTGGGAACAGTGGCAACGTCGCGTTGTTTCAAATCTACCTGAGTTGTAGCTTAAACTGGCATTTCCGTTTGAACAATCTTGGCGTGCGTGTCGTAGTGATGCGGAGAAGACACATTTTCTTGATTATGGCGTAAAAACCCATACAATTTAATTTTTATTCATTCCATCTAATTATTGGTGAGTTTACCTTTATTTTGATATAATTTTTCTATTGAATTCAACATTTTTAGTGGTTTCGCAATGTTACGCAATCGTTAGAAAAAGGACTTTATTTTGAAGGCCGTTTTTGTAAATGCAGCGTGAGTACATGATGTCATTCAAAAAAACCATTCTAATTATTTATATTTAGGGTCTTTTATTTTTATTCTGGATCTTTTACTTTTTTGGATTTGTCGTTTAATTAATGGATTATCAGTTATTGAAGTTTACTATACATTGGTTTTATTCCTGTTGAAGAATTTTATCACTACAACAAAGTATGTGCTAAAGATAGGAGCTATACGATAACGTCATATCATGTGGTGAGTCAACTGAAATTAATACTACCTGTTACGTTTTGAATTCAAGTAATTAAATTGTGTTGTTTAAAACCTTTCGGGAAACATACTCGATAACAAATTAACAGTTTACTATTTTTGCATTTAATATCAATTAATAATTAGATGTAAGATTTTACGCTTTTTATTCATCACCGATTTAAAGGTGGTTGGCGCCCTAATATTTTATTTTAAATCCTGTTTTATTTCTAATATGTTTAATTCAAATATTGTTCTTTGTTCTCTAATCTAAATAGTATATTAAGTTATAGTTAATAAATTAAAGGAGTTCACGGTTTTGTAATTATTTCCATTCAAACCCATACCCAGAGGTCTGTGCTTACGATTGCTGCCGTGGTCAAATTATTATTTTTACTTTTATTATACATTTTTTATTTCAGTGTATTTTTTATTACACGTTTGCTGGATACATTGACAAGCTTTGTGTTGTACGCATTTTAATTTACTTTTCACATGTTATTGGCAGGTATAAAGTTTTTTTTTATTTGACGTTGCTTTAATTTTGTAACATTTCGTGTGTTGTTAAATCCTTAATAATTGAAATAATAGTTGGTTCAAGCACCATTTTCGTGCATTTCGTGTTTGTATTTGATTGGATTTTGCACCGATTGCCATTGCATTTAGTTCATTGTTTGTTCGTTAATTTATTATCATAGTTTACACCTTAAAAAAAACTTTAGCTTTAGCAAATAAAACTTTGTTACGTTTAAACCAAATATTGGCTTTGGTTATAAGTGCCTAAATAGATAGTTTGTTAAAATTAATGTTTATGACAAAATTCAAACGTGCACAAAGTTTTCAATTTCACAAAGTTTTGATAGTAATTTGCAACAGGTAGATGCAGACACATTGTTAGATAAATCGGCAGACAATTCGAAAGATCTTTGTGATGTCGTTGCACAGGTCGATGATGACTTTTGTTCATGTGAAGATATTAGTGCATCGTTGAATACCAAAGTCAAAAGTCGTTCTTCGTTACAATCAGGCTCCGTCGTACAAATATATAGTTGTCTCGTATTGAATTTTCAAAATTTGATAGTTCTTTGAACGATTGATCTACTTTTTAAGACTTTTTCACCACGTTGATACACGACAATAATTCTTTGTCAAACAGAAAAATTTCAAGAAGGTACCGTTCTTGTTGTATTCTATTGGTCGTATATAGCAAACAAACTCAAAGTTAGTTTGCAATCACCCCAAGCACTACAAAATCTGTTGAATACATTTGTGGAAAATTTGGCAGACTTCGATGAAATTGATCGTTGAGATTTTACCTTGTTTAATTGGTTGCTTCACAAATCGGATTCTGACACACGTCAACGATTCAAATTCTCACACTCAGGTTCCAACTTTTGAAATGCTTAGACAGTTCCTTAGCGATCAATGTCCACATTTTGGGAAAAAAATTGTTTAGTAGTAACAGTTTATCAAATTCGGTAAAAGCTCGTAGTGACTTTTACGGTTATCCAAAAGTTAGTGGCGACATGGAAAAACGCAAACGACAATTGTCATTTGCTGTACGACCGACAAATCGTTGCAGTCTCGCTGTTTGTACTGTAAGAAATAATCGCATTTTATTTATTATTGTAGTAGTTTCGCTGGTTTAAAACTGTATGATTGTTATGTCGCTGTCTTTGTAGTAACATTGTATTATATATAATTGTTAGTTTTGTTTAAATTAGTTTTTGTTGCTGGTTATTAAAAATCACGGTTGATTTTGATGGGAGGTATGTTTCGTGCTACTGAAAAGTCTCTTATACAGGAAATTATGCGTGCAAGTTTGCTAGTGGTTGAAGACAGTTATCAAGTGCACGTTTGGTGATGAGTTACGTTTGCCATGGTGATGAAATTATTATTAGAATTACCGATGGTAGATGTATGGAGATATGAAAATTTGTATCGAACACACAGACACTAAAATTTTTTTAGATTGAATAATAGCGTCATGATTATTCTTGTGTGTTGACATTGCCTCTGCAATTTCTAGACACGTAAGTTTCTGTAACTATAGGAACTATTACCCTAAAGTGTATGTAAAGAATTGTTACCAACCTTTTCTACAGTGCGTCCCGTTGGCAACAACCACGTCACCACGACTAGTTACAATGTCGGTGCGTGAACGTAATTAAACACAATAATTAAAAAAAAACTAGGCGCCACTCCTCTTGCTAAGATACTCGGCTTGGTGGCACCAAGGGTACGTCTGAACCCACTACGAAACAAATAAGATAGAGTATAAATGCAATCAAAAACAATATAACAAGCGTATATATTTATAAGCAACATGTACTGCTGTTAAGTTTATTTTTGCTAAAGAAGTTAACGAATTTAATAGCAAATAAAATAATTAGCAATCACCGTAACTTACAGTGCATGCAGTTACGACAATTTAAGAATAAAAACTATTAATAATAATAATAACGCTTAAAATGAGTCATACAAACTTACCCCACCGAAGTTCCTTGTAACGTGTAGTAAAACGTTCATTACTTTTTATTTGTTTGTAGATGAGAATAGGCGTAGTATGTAAACTTAAATGTACGACGTTATGTGCCTAAATCTGGCTTTGATTACATTCAAACTATTCAAGAAACTTAAATCGTATAACGTTTGCGTACTCAAGACAACTGCTTTACATAAAATTAAAGATGTTCTAAATTTACAACTGAAACTAAAATGATTTAGTATGATCTACAATTAAGTAAGTGATACCGTAAATGTAAATTAAAATTGCTTAAGGCTGAATAAATAATTAGAAAATACAAGTAAGAAAGTTTTACAATACATTCATTGACTGTAATAATACGTTTTTAAAATTTGCTAGATAAGTAAATTTATAAAAAAAAATTTGATTTATCTAAATTAATACTACTGGGAGAGCCGTTTTGAAATCTCAAAAAACTTGCTGTAAAAGCTAATTTATTTAAAAAATCGCTTATTCTTGCTAGAATACTAAACAATTCTTCAACAGCAATGTAAAGAATTGAAGTGAAAGACCAAAAGTCTGTTTCGTTTGCGTTCCCTTTGCGTAAATGTCAAATACGCATTTTACAAACAGTGGAAACCGTGAAACTTGCACACCAGTGACGGCGTGAATTTTTAGTTTAAATTATTACTTGTAGGAAATGCATAAATAATGACATGTAACAAAATTATTTTCGTTTATAGTTTCTATGTTTTTTCTATCACAGTGCTATAAGTTCAACATTCTCAAAGTTAATTTAATTTTTAAAGTTTCTTTCAATTTAAAAATTTTCTTCTTCTTGTAAAAGTTTTTGTAAGAGATTGTCTACTACCAAACTACACAGTAGACACAATAACATCTATTTTTGCGGACATTGGCTAATAGCTCTACCTTTCTGGTTACATTGCTCAGTAAACTTGTAATTTTTTTGTCAGTTATTACCAAACTGATCTTTTCTACTACAGAGATGTTAACAAATGCTTCCTCTATATAAAAAAAACTTCCAGTGCAATTAGTTGTTTCTTTATAATACCTTTAGTTCTGTGTGTAAGCTCGGTTCCCACAATTTACCCGTTTGATAAGTGCTTCATCTTTAACACGCTTATCTTTAATTTTTCAATAGTTTTCATGCATAAAATATGTCAAATTTCCAAAAGATTTTGCTTGAGTGTATAATTCTCATTCTCGTTTGGTATAAAAACTGCTTTTGCTTTTCGACAATCACTTAACACGTAACTTAAAGCTATACTAACTCTAAATAATGTGCAGAGACGCAAAATCAAAGATTCCAACCCCTGCTGTATGATAATTGGTTATATCCAATTAGAGCTTAAAGCTTTTTGTACTGCAGGAGATTATACAACCCAAATAATCTTACTTTTGTCCACCGATTTCCAGTCCTTTAACTTTCGTTATTTAATTTTAATGGTTTTTAAATCTTTTTGCAGTGTTTTCCATGCTTTTTTTTCGCTTTTTTTAATAGCGTAACTATATTTGTGGCAAAATATTTTGTATTCTTTTTATCTACCAGTACTTTTGGATCGATTACAAAATTTTCTGAGATTGTTCACCTTTGGAATTTGCAGTACCGTAGTCTAGTCAAGTGCTTTTTTAATTTAGAAAACAAATGGTAACATCTAGGCGCTAGATTTGGAATAAATGTAGATGTAAAATGACAGTCTAGAAGCACTATTTCAGACATAGGGTTGAACCTTTTTGTAAATTAGCTTTGTACTTTCGTTTACTTTTTTTCTTCGGTGACTATCAGTATCTTTTTTACAAAGCTGAGCAAATTTTTTTGACTTTAACTAAGTTGCAAGATTGCAGTTTCCTTTTGGCCGTGAATTGAAAATGGCCCAAAACGTTCCTGTCTCCAGAATTTTGAAGAATCGAATTGGATAATTGATGTTTTGGTACTTGTGGACTTTAGTGAGCACGCACAAAACCCAGCCACATTTTGTAGTACGCTAATTTTTTAGTCAAAATTTTCTCAGTTTTTGTGGTTGAAATCTCAACTTAAAGAGCGAGTTCTTGGATTGTAACCTTTTAATTTTCAAACATGAGTCGCTTAACTTTTGCTATACTTTTGTCTGAAATCAACAGTTTTTTTTTCTGTTTTTTATCGTGAATGTTTGTACAACCGGCAGTAATCGCTTTGCACCATTTGCAGACGAGTTGAACAGTTATACACTGTACACCATAAACTTTAACTGAGTATAAATGTTCATTGGTAAAACTTTTTTTTGCGTTTAAGAAACGTATAACAGCGTAAATTTTGCACTTGACTGTAGCGGCACTTGGAGCTTCCAGCACAAATAACTGTTAGAATACCTTTAAGCGGAGCACGGTAGCAAGAGACCCAGTCGTTTGATTTCGCCTACACTTTTTTTAATTTTGTTTTGTGTCTAAAAAGGATACTTTGCGACCAACCCGTATCTTTTGCATTTCTGTGCTTTATATTTTTCTCAACTGTTTCATCTTTTTATGGTTATCTGTAATATTAATACTGTTATCTGTATATAATAGATAGACAGTCGATCGCTTTCATCAAATTTTTATATACTACTACTGTCTGAATTTGTCTAGTTCTAAGTATTTTTTAACATTTGTCTATAATTACTATAAAAAATGTTTACATTTTAAAACTTTCTAATTGCTTCCTGTTTAGTCTAACTAATCCAATTTTCTGTTTTACTGGCATTCTGGTACGTTAAGATTATTTTGTATAATTTTTTTCTCCGTTGAGTCAATACTAGTTTTTAGACCAGACCATTTCAAGCAATATATTAATGTTGAACTACTGGATATAGTGGTTACGGCAACAAATCGAATGTACCTGGAAAGAAAAGAGTTAGCTTTACGGTTGACAGTTAAAGAATCAAAAGATACATCGGAATTTTGTTCGTTATGAGTGCTATAGATCTACCTAAAATTAAAATGTTTTGGTCACATAAATATGGTGTTTCAGTAGTAAGAAATGCTATGACGAGAACTCGCTTTTTATTATTCGGGCATCTTTAAAAGTAGCCTACGATCCTAAAGTTAATGACGACAAAAGAAAAAACAAAATATGGAAAGTCTTTCTTCTATTTAAAAGTGTGCTACGTGGGTGTCATGCTCAAGCTAAAGCTGGCAACATAAGTTTTGGGAAATAATAGTTCTTTTTACAGGGCATTGTGGCATCCGCCAATAATGCCCTAATAAACCAAATCTAGTAAGTATAATAATTTAGTTAGTTAGTTAGTATTTGACATGATAGTACACCAGGGTAATTCATCATTTTCCAAATATGTCAAATTACAAAAACTTACCTTGGGAGAGTCAGAGATTATCAGTTTATGCGAGAGTCTTGTACGTGGACATCATCTGTACTTTGAGCGGTATTTTACGACTGTAAAACTCGCCGATACTCTGCTAGAAAGAGGTTTTCATACAAAAGAGCAGACTAGATGTCATTTATATGTGACATAGACAAAAATCATATTTTACATAAAATATTTTTTTTCTTCATAAGTTATTGTTACAGAAGAATCCCCACAATAGAAAATAAACTTAAATTAGAAAGAAAAAATTCTTGAGCACCAGGAGATTAAAGATAGTGGAAAATAACTATTTGGTTTTTAAAGTTTATTTTGTAATTAATGGAAATTTTAAGAACAGCAAATTTTCCTTTAGTAATTCCGTAAAAATTTGCTTTTCTTAAAATTTCCATTAATTACAAAGTTTATACGTTTTTTACAGCTTATTTAAATAATATTTTAAAGTTTACATTATTTTATTTTTGAAATGTCATATTGTTTTAAAACTTTTCTAAAATGTTTACTACTTCTTATGTTTTCTCAAATATTTTTAGTAGCAAAAACTAAATATCTGCGTACTGTGAATTCAAAAATATAGTAATGTTTAAAAACCAATAAAATTAAAATATTATTACAAAATTTCGATTTTTAAATACATATTTCTAACAGAAAATTTTCAGTTCTAACTATATAGTGTCGCGTTTTTTTTTTGCTTGAGTGTACTAATTGTTAGCTGCAGGATTTTTTTGTTGATTTTAGGTAAATAGAGAAAAACAGTTAATTAAACAAAATTAAGCTAATACTATTATATCATTATTTAATTATTATATATTATTTCGTGTAGATTTGTTTAATAAGTGATGATTTTATTTGCGGAAAACGAGGTTAAAGAGCGAATTCTTATTGTTTATAATTAATAAAACGTACAACGCACATTGTCAAATTCTTGACAAGTTTGCATTGACCATGGTGTGTTCGTTGATGGAGAATTCGTGTTTCTCACATTACTGTGCATGTATACGAATGCTTTGCTCGGCAACACTTGAGTGAAGCTATCGGCAATGTTTGGAGTGCTGAAAAGGGATAGAACGTGTGTAGAATTATTACATCGAGAGTGCGACAATACGCAACCAAATATAAAGGAGCTTTTAGTGTTGTATGCAAGCGAACCGGTTTTCCAGTTTTATACTTGAATTACATATAACGTTATAAAATTAACATTAAAATATGGAAAGCGTCCTTAAAAGCTTTTCATTGTAGTTAAACTTTGCTGTAGTTTGTTGTTAACAAACAATAATGGAAAAAGTTTATTTCCCAAGTTGCAAACACGCGTATCGTATACTAATTGGTTTCTATAAAAATTAATTAACGGATTAAGATAAGTCAATAACTTTGATTTCGAAACAACGTTTATTTTCTCCCTTATACCAACATTGAACAAACGAGCTTTCACGTAATAAAAAAATCTATTATGAGAACAAACTCTTAACTTTTCTTATGTGATCGCTAAAGATTAACCCTTGTAGAAAATTGCTTCTTAAAACTTATAACAGAAACTGCTCGATTTTCAATGTTTAACCCAGTTTTTCGACGGTTAAAAATAATTTTCTTTTCGTTGACTCGATTTAGCTCATTACCTCCAACTCTATTAATTAATCTCATTTTATTACGCCTTCACTTCGTTAGTTCATTTTTATCGCTGTTATTTATTTATTCTTTAGATTAACTTACGTTTCGAATTATTTACATAAATTTGAGATTTTATATTGGAAAATAAGTTTAATGTAATGTATTTTATTGTCATTGAGTTTGTTTTTTGTTACTGAAGATAAAACTTTGCTAAAGCTTACGGTTGAGTTTATTGATTTTATTATATACAAAATCTTTATTATTTTTAATTAAATATTGTTTTTGCAACTGCAAACTTAAAGTAAAAAAATTGCTTTATATACTACTACATGCTTAAATAAATTTTTATTAAAATTATTTTGATATTTTAACTGTGAACGCGTTACTGATAAAACGTTATTCAATAAAAGCTTCTAAAACTTAAAAAATGTGCTTTCTAAAGTGTATTGTTAAAAGTAACAATAAACGCCGTAAAATTATAATTTTCTTACCGGTTATTTTATATAAATTTTACGAAGCTTTTTAGTCACGTAATAGTTTATAAAGTCCTTTTTTGAGTTGATGATATAAAATTACAAGAAACGTTAGTAACATTTTATATTGTTTGCTACAAATCAGTAATAGTAAAAGTTTTAATTGTATGAAGAATATTTAATATTTTTATAATAGTTTTCTGTTTTAAATAGACATACTGTAAAAATGTTTTTCTGACTTTTCTTTGTGATTTTATAGTTTTTATAGTACGTAATTTTTTTAAAATCATTTTTTATATCATATTTGTAGGTTTGTTTTTAGATCGATTGGAGTTAAGTGAAGAATCGCATTTTGTAATAAATAAACTTGTTGGAGGTGCAAAATTAACTTTTTTCGCAAAAAAATACACAAAAATACCACGACAAAATAAATGAACCAACTTTTTTATAATGATTTAAAAACGGTTTGATTTTCAAACACTGTGGTAATGGTCATGGTCATATCGCAGCAAACAATTAAAAAAAAATTTAAACAAAAAATACAATTTTAAAAATAACGTGTTAAAACGGCGCCAGAACGAGAAAAGGACTACAGATGTTTGTTCACACCTTTACAACACTGAAGGAAAACAAATAGAACACAACTAAACTAGCAGAAAGTAAATTTACTTTAACATCGACGCCTGTTAAAATATAAATCAAACAAACATTCATACATATATTATCACAGTAACTAACAAATGTAAATATAGATATATTAAACCCTCGAGTTAGCCAACACACTGTACTATTAAAGAATTACATTAGAAAAACCTATAGTCTTAAAATTGAATTTTAACAATATGAAACCACCGTATAAACAGTTGCCGTCTATACGATTAACATCAAAATAAAAAAGTAAAAAGCTACTTACGGTTTGCTACCTGTGGCTAGTACTAGTAACGGTGCAAACATCCCTAAAAACTAAAAAATAAGTAAACAAAACTTGACATATTGAGTATCAAAAACCGCCAATAGTCAATTACCCAATTATCCTGCATATACTAAAGGCTTTCAAAAAATGTTTTTAAAATTTGACTACACAGTTGTCACAACCATCAATAACAATTTATATAAATTTTTAGCTTTGAATAAAATTTTCTTAAAAATAGTTCACTTAGGTAATAAGAATGTAATACTTGTATGCATGTAGGGTTGCGTTTTTGTTTGTTTTTTTGCTTGTATTAAAGCGCAATTCATTAATGTGGTCAAGACTTCAACTATAACAGTTATGTTTAAACTGCAGATTACAGGTAACATTGAACATTGATGCTACGTTGCCGTGTTATAAAATAAGAAATATGAAGACCACCGTTTACACATAAACTTGCATTTTACTTTATTTTAATTTCACAAATTGGTATTCTTATATGTAGTGTTGCAAATTGATAGTTTTTAAATTACATAGATATAATTACTTTTTTTTTTAATTATTTATAAACTATACAAACTTTATATAGATAACAAATAATAGATGATATGAAATAATCTAGATAGTAAGAACGATGGATGAAGTTAATTTGAAGAACTACTACAAAAATTCAAAAAATTACTGAAGAATATTGTAATTTACAAAACCGAAATTTTACGGGACATAAGATTTTTATAAATGGTATTTTAAAAAACTCTACAAAGCCTTTTTTAAATAAAGTAAATAAATGTCAAAAATTACATGAAAACATTCGCGAACTTGGTTATATGCAAAAATAAACAAAATAAATACTAAGCTATAGCTTTTAGGGTGCACTATATTAAATTATAAACTCTAGTATGTCTAGCTTCTTTTACAGAATTATTAATAATATATTCTTTAGAAACACATCTGTGTTAGAAAAATTTACAATCCCTTCTTAAGTTTTTAATAAAAATAGAATCTTTATTGAATGTTAAAGGATCACTGTACTGATAAGTGTGATACATAATTTTTTTAATCAATTTAAACATGAGTATAACTTTGCTTATTATTTAAATTTAAAAAAAAATATTAATTTTGTTCAAGTATACTTACGTAGCAAAAGTACGCTATCTGCGTAATAATACAAAAAATTATTCTTCTTTTTGTCCAAGACTAGAGAAATTTGTTGTTTGGACTTTACATCACGCATACCAAAAAATTAAATTGTTGATTAAATGCACGACTCTTTTATAGTACATATTATAGACCAGTTGGTGCAGGTATCAGCCCGATTGCGTTCATGCACAAACTTTTATAGATAGGCTTACCTTGATTCCTGTTATTATTTGTATTTTACGCATCTGTTTATATTTATATTTTACTTCGGAACTAAAAACTTAAAATTCATTTTAACTAACATATTAGTAAAACTGTGTCATATTTTTTTATATTATAATAAAACTTGCGCGGATCTTCTGACGTAGTTCAAGGACTCCTAAATCAATTGTAATTTTCTATGAACACTTTGAATAATCTTGGAGATTTTTGGAGCTTTATTGCTTCAGAGGAACAATTGAAAAACAAAGATGGGTTTAATTTTTGTCTAACGTAATTCCGGTAATTGAACCAATCATTGTCATATAGTAACAAAAATTTCTACTTTAGTGTGTTGTATAAAAGATCCAAAAAAGTTTTGAAACAAGTAACATTTCCAGCAACACAGTTTTTTAATCAAAACTTATATTTACAGTGGTTCATAAAACCGCACTATGGTAACAACTTAAGTATAACTGAACTACGGCGTTTAAGAATTTGACATGGCCTGGAAAACAATGTATTAACAATGACATAAAAAATGCTAAAAGAAGTTCTTTTGCACCATTGATAAAAATAAAACGATGTTGTCTTAAGCGTGATTAGGAAATAATTACAATCCTATGCTGATGCTCTTGTTAGTGCATTATAGAATATAGTTAATTTATACTTGGTAAAGATTCTTTATCCTCCTCTGTGTGATATACTAATTAATGCTATCTTCTTCGTTTAGGAGGGGCAATATAAAACCACTTTAATTTATTTTTATGGCAACGTTTCGTGCTGAAGGTTAGCACTTCTTCAGGCCAACTGTAATTTATTGAACTCGTAAGTCAACACATAGTAACAACAAAATGAAATTAACAGATAATTTTTAACACATAAAACTTACAGAATAAAATCAAGCGGATCAATCCACCGACCAAGGACATTGGCAACTTTACGAGTTAGTAATTAAAATAAATACAACATTAAACATACAATTCAGCACGAAACGTTGCCATAAAAATAAATTAAAGTGGTTTTATATTGCCCCTTCTAAACGAAGAAGATAGCATTAATTAGTATAGCTAATTTATTAAAAATGGTAAACCAAAACATTTGTGGTAGATCAGCTAATATTATTTTATGAAACAAAAACGTTCAGATGAATTATGTAAATAAATAAGAAAGAACCAAAAAAAGTATCATATACAGATATTTTAGTTTTATATGAATTACGTGCACAGGCAATAAAAGACAGAGAAAATAAAAATAGCAATTTTTCTTCTTATTTTGTATGTATGTTTTGTTTCTTCAGTGTGTTATTTTGTTTTTACGGTAATTTATTTATATATAAAATGATTCTCAAATTTTGGCAATGCCAAGATCGTTGACTGATTTAGTTCACGTTATCGAGCGTCCACTTTTGTGTGATAAAAGTAATTTTTATTTTAGATGGTTGTTCAAAATAAAATTATGAAAAATCTAGGCCAAGTAGTTTTTAGTTATTTTATTAGTTTATAGTACAAAATTTAGTTATCTGAAGCGTAATTATCCGAAAAAGCATTAAAATTAAGTTGTTTCTTCAAAGCGAAAGTCTCAAATACTATTAGACGTAAAGTATTTTTTTGCAAAAAACACGTTTTCTTAAAATTTATTTTTTGGTTTACAAATAATTCTTTTGTTATTACAAAAACAATAAAAATGCAAAACCATTTTGATAGCAAAAAAGAAGATAAGTCAAATGTTCTAGTAATTTTATAATTTACTTAAAACACATTTAATTCATGGGTCGGGCTTAGAAGATAAAAGCGACTCTTTTATAAAAATTTTTAATTAGGGACCAAGTTAGAAAAAAAAACCATAAATTCAATAAAATAAAAAATGTCAACAAACGACCAATTTTTAAACACGTTTGAAAATGCAAAACGTTTATTTATGTATTTATTAAATAAATATTTTAGTTTTCCCGTTTTATTTACTAAAAAAATTGTTTCATAATTTAATTAAGATTTCACAAGGCAGAATCTTGCATGAAACCGAAAATTTACTTAGATCCGGCATTGTTTAACAGGTTTTACTGTATTTGCATAGCAACAATATTTACGTTACTACTTTTACTAAAGTACTCTCGCAGAAAAATTTTATGTTCTTAAAAAGTAATATACCTAAATATAGTTTGTCATATACAAGAATCTGTACAACTACACTTTTTAATTAAAGTAACAGCAATGCAAGATAAATACATTCACAAGTTTTATAAAATACTATTCTACATAACGTTGTCATTGTACGTATGATTAGTTACCTAATTTTTATACGTAAAGCAATAAACAACTCCAAATGTCGTACATAAATTAATTGCTAATACTGGCAACATTGTTAAGAAAACATTTAAATATTACCACAATTAAAAGAAACTAATACAATCTTGTTAGCAACACTTTACAGTACACTGCACAGTAACGTAACAAACCAGTTCAGTACAAAACTATACTTACAATATCTAGTGCGCAGTATAAATTTTAGTATCTTTAAGAATCCTTAATCATCGGCTTTAGGCAATCTACAAGATTGTTTAGATATGTGCGATAAACCGGTATAGTATATAAAAAATAATTGTAAATATTGCAATAGAATATATATGTATAGAGTAAACTAAAATGTTTTTCAACACTAGGTTTAAAGAGTACTTAGCTCATGCGTATTATTAGTTAATTTAATTATTATACGCAGGTAATAGCTTTAATTATTTATATAATTAACACTGCACATTTTTGTTGTTCCATTTATTCAGCTCTTAACTTAAAAATAAAAAATTTCAGTTTTAGTGAACCAAAAACACTTTCCTTTACATTTACTTATTCTATACGTATTTTTCTAATGAAATTAATTAACATTTTTTTATTACACGAAAACTTCTACAAAAGATAATTCGATCAAATGTTACTTCTGTCAAAATTGTTTTTATCAGCATACAATAATTTTTTTTACTATTTACAAAAAATTTAAGCGTCTAGATGACATTTATAAAAAAACTTGAAGAATTCAACATTCTCTTAGAACAAAACAATATAAAACAGCTGTAGGCGTTGAAACGTTAAAAAATTCCAGACAGTAAGAAAGAATGTAGAGTAAAAATGTCTGTGCATTAGGATTAGGTTTATCCAAACGTTTGCAAATAATTTTCTAAATAAAATTTGAACATGCGCGTTTTTACAACGGTAATTAATAGCATTTATCTTTTAATTTTAGTAGTTGCAACATAAATATCTAGAAATGATTAATTTGGACTTCACTAATCTGTTGGTAAGCAACGATTTATGTTATTAATTTCAATTCCTTTGCGGAACGAAAACCGACCATATCTTCCAATAAATTTGATATATTTATTTTACTTCCGTTCTAACAATTATTACTCGTAAAAATTTCTAAAAACATAACTAACATCAAACAATTAATTTCCTGTGTAATTGATCGTGGTAATATCTAACCAATTCTGCTAAAAGTAATTTCAAAATTTGTTAATGCTAAAATTTTTAATGAGGTTTTGTGGTAATGCATTTACGAGCAACACTGGCATTAACGACTGTCGTAAAATGTAAAAACCACACATAAATGCGAAAAAACTTTTGCATTAATTTTTGTGCGGTACCAATATCAATAAATATTTTTTCGGTTTTTCTCGATTGATGAGGGTTAAGACGTTTTAGTCGTTTGATTAATTTTATTCCGAAACGATTCGAATTTTACCCTTTTCTAAATGCGACTTATTTATCCATTGCAGCAATAATCTTGTCGATCGATACCGTATTGTTTAGATACCTTTTGTTGTTCCTGACTAAAGCTAAACATAATATATTATTTCCAAGCGAACAAACAGTGCTTAGGTTAGAATTGAGCCTTATTGTGTTGGTTGTTGGTTGTAGAAAGGATTTCACCGGTGTCGCTATGACAGCAAGCTTATCTGCCCTTTAAAAGACGTCTTCCTCTGGTGAGCCGTTATCGCAGCAACGTACTTTGAAAGACACTGCTCATTAATCTTGCTAAACCATGCAAAACTTATCGAGAACCCAAAATACACTGGCTACATGATATATCGGTATTGAAACTTATAATAGGCCTCGGGGAATCGCTACTTCTACGTCGAAGAAAGTTAGAAACCTACTCACACCGCCCAATTGTTACAACTTACAAAAGAGTACAAAAATACGACGCCTGAATATTTTACATATTTTCTAAACTTTTGATTACCTGTCTGCGAAAAAAAATTGAAACGATACTCGTCGATCTTAAATTCATAACTTCAAAGTCTTGTAGAAAAATTTACTTTTATGTAATTACGAAAAGGCGACGACATTTAAACCTGCAAAATAAGTTTGTCGCAACTTTGTAAAAGTTCGACTTACGATACTTCAAAGGATAAGAAATAAAATTATAAATTTTAACGTAAACTTTTACCTAATAAATTACAGCGTCCTAATTTGCAACACAATAAAAAAAACTTTAGTTTAAGCTTTTACAAATGATCGAGTGTATCTACTGAGCACAATTTGTGTTTTGCTAATTAGACGAGTTTTAAAACGAAGTTTGCTTGTGCAAACATATAAAAATATTAAAATGTTAATGATACTCGTACTGAATAAAAGTAGATGCAAAAAATAAACTTTTTAAATCACGTAGACAACTTTGAGTTTTAATATTGGTAGACAATCTGTCTTCATATTGAATTCAAGAGTATAAGTTGTGTATTGTATACAAGATTGATTTGCTTAAGGATAATCTAAGGATTTTATATAACTTTTCTTAGATTTAGTATTTGAGTTTCTTTCAAAAAAAATTGATTTGTTTTTTGTATGTTTTGACTACACTTCTTCCATCACATTTAATTGATTTTAGAACTCATAGAATGACGTATTTTATGATCAAGGATTTAATACAAGCAACATACTAATATAAAAAAAAAACAACAATTATAATTTCTAAAAACAGTATTGGAAATATAACAAACATTGCAAATGTGGAATGCAAACAACTATCAAAAAATAATTACAAAATTATAAAAAAAAATCTAATTTATAAACATAAATGTAAACTTAGACAAAACAATACTAAAATCATAAAATAAGGAGTAAGGTACACTAAGATAAATGAGTCGCAAAAATGTCATAGGTAAACTTTGCATTACTAAATAGTATATTAAAAAACGAGTTTCATAACCTGAAATACAATAAAATTGATAGAAGTAACTGACAAAGACGACAGAGATAGAAACAATTAAAGAAATGTTCACACAAATCCAAGATAAATTAGATTTGACGAATGACAAAATAAGAAGATTAAATCAACAAGTGGAAAAATTGAAGAAAGGAAACACAGTATTAAAGAATGAAACGATTAAGCAAAACAAAAGAATTAAAACTTATGAACGAGAATTGAAGAGAAAAAATCTACTTATAGCAGAAGTAATGAACGAGGAAGGAAAACAAGATACAAAAACCAAAATTAAAAAAATATTTAACAAAATAGGAGTAAATATGCAAGAAAAAATAGACATAGAAGAACTAGCAAGAATGGAGAAGTTTAAGAAGAATGCAACAGAAACAAAAATTGAAATTCTAAGAAATGCTAAAAAATCAAAAGGATCTAAAATATGGATTGAACAAGACTACACGGAAAAGGTAGTAAAAGAACGGAAATTTTTAATACCACATTTAGAAAAAAAGGTAATTTTAAATATAAAAAATTAATAGTAAATAGTAAGAAGTATTATGAAAAGCATCTAGTAAACGTGGCATATAATAGAGAAAATGGAAAGAATGAGAATGTGTAAGAAGAATCACAATAGAAATAAATCGTAAACAGAATCTATAAACGCACAATTGAGAAAAAGTTTCTTGAAAGAACAACGTTGGAACAATTTAGAATTATTAAAGCGACACAAACAGAAAACTAGTAAAAGCTAAGCAAGATGGATTCAAAGGTAACAAGCAAAGCACCGTACACGGCTATAATCGAAAAACAACTAAACAAAAACTTAGTGACAAAAACAAAGCAATAATATGGATATTCAAAAAATGGAATGAGAGGGAATTAAACGGAAAAAAGATAAAACTAACAGAAAAATTGGAAAAAGCAATATAGAGATATTAGCAATAATAGAAACAAAGTAAAAAGGGCAAGAGACAAGAAACATGCATAATGACAATTTAGTGATTTTTGAATTGAATTAGTACAAGTTAGAGTGGCATGCATGATTAAAAAAGATAGAATAGATAAAGTGCAACATTGGAAACACTACAACGAAAGAATAATAAACGTAGAATTAATAAGAGATCAAAACGAAACTTGTACCATTATAATATGATATAAACCAGACGAAAATTACAATAAAAAAGGAAAAAGCAAAATTTTGGAAAAAAGGCCTGGAGGAAAGTAAAGGGATTATAATCATAATAAGAGATATAAACAGCAAAGTGGGAAATAAAACAGAAAATTGTAATGCAGTTATCGGACGTTACGGAAAAGAGATGGTAAAAATAGGAAACTTAGATAACAATTTAACAAATACCATTTTCCTACACATAATTATCAGAAAGAATGAACAATATATAATTGACTACACAATTGTGGCCAAAATTAAAAAGAAAAAATCAGTAGATACAAGAATGAAAAGTAACTGTAAATTAGAAAGTGATCACTGCTTAGTAGAAACAACTTTTGATAAAATAATAAAAAAAGCAAATACCCAGAAAAAACTGACAAAAAGCATATAAACAAAGTAGAGAAGAAAATGAGTAAACACAGAAATAACAAAAAATATTTAAGAAGAATGGAAGATACTAAGATAAGAACGTCTTTGGACCGTATCATTGTTGTAACCGAAGTTGCCAACGTTGAATTATTAATCGTCGTCTACATCCACGTACTCGATTACCTAAAGACATTTCTACTCCCAAATCCAATCCAAAATTAGCCTTTTTACTCTACATTCACAAGGTTACAGATCAAATAAGGAAACTTCTTAGTAAGAATGGTATTAAACCCATACTCAACTCGGCAGACAAACTCTCTCAGATTCTTCCTTCTCCGAAGGACAAATTTCCCATACTTCCATCTCAAGGTGTATACCAAATTTTTTGTTCATGTGGTTTAGTCTACATTGGTAAAACTCGCATTTCAGAACCTGATTGTTGTATAAGGATAAAGCATATTTCTACGTCTGCGGTTGTTGAACATCATTTTACTACTGGTCACAAGATAGATTTTGATAACGTGTCGGTGATTGCTAAATCTTCATTCTTTTTTCAAGAGGAAATTCTGAAAGAGCTTAGAAATTATCAAACGTTCCAATAACTTTAATCGTCATCATGGTTTTGAGCTATCCCTTCTTTGGTTCCCGGTCATTAGTCTTTTATCAAAAACACGCCCTCTTTCAACCGTAACCCAATCAAAGTCAAGCTTAACTGGCCGTGACGATACTTCTTTATATATAGAGACTATTTCTTTTTAAGTCACTTGTTTGCATCAATGTTTTCGTTGCCAACTCCATGATCATTCTCAATCGAAATGCACCGCTCCCTACCGTTGTGTCAAATGTGGTGATTCTCACCCATCATACACTTGCACGAAAACCCGGGATCTACCAGCTAAGTGTGCTAATTGTAGGGGACCTCACCCAGCAAACTTTAGCCAATGTCTTGCGGCTACCAAGCGCACACCATTTATAACGCAAAAATCTCCTGCATGGGTTAACCCACAAATCAGCTCGACCACTTTATTTCCACCTCTTCAATCTCCTAAAGATGCGCCCTGATCAAAGCATCAAATACCAATTAATAAAATATCGAAGGATACTCAGCCTAACAAGCATGCTCAAATTGCTAGAATTCTAGGAAACATGCTATCAACTTTTAGTCAGTCGAATCCTATCAGCAACCTCGGCTTTTTTACAACAAACCCAACAACTGCTAAAAATCACTTTCCAATAAATAATTATGGCTAATAATTTTAATATCACTTCCCTTAGGATATCCTTTTGGAACTGCAATAGCCTTCAGTATAAAACTACTGAACTTCAAAAATTTCTTGAGCAATATAAAATCGACGTAAACTCACCTTAAAGCCTGTCACAACCCCAAAATCCTAAATTATACTTTTTATCGTACCGACCGTGATAGTAAAGGCGGAGACACCGTTATCTTTGTTAAAAGATGCCTTCAGCATAATCAACTTCCTAACCGTGCCTGTGATCACATAGAATCGAGGTCAATATTACTAGAAACTGACGTTGGTAATATTAGAATTGTCTCTTGTTACAAACCACCCAAATCTCCACTCACTGATGTTGGCCTAGACCGTGTATTTCTCAACCATTAACCTTCTATCGCAGCGGGAGATTTCAATTGCAAACATACTGATTAAAATAGTTGTGTTTGCAACCTAAATGGCCGTAAACTAGTTAGTTATATAGACAATCATCCTCAACTAACTGTTATCGTACCTACTGAACCCACTTTCTTTCACGACACTTACCGTCCGGACGTCTTAGATATAGCTGTTCTTCAAAATATCCCTTTTTTCCTTAATATAGATTTCATCCCTGAACTTAATTCAGACCACAACCCCGTTATTATGCATTTTTCAACACTAACAACAGAGTCTGCACCTAGTCTACCATCTCATACTGATTGGTTTCGATTTAACCAATTATTAACCGAAAATCTTGGTCCAATCCCAATTATTTCTTTGAAAAATTGTCTTGATGACAACATTAGCTTTTTTCAAAGAACAGTCACATATCCCACAAACTTGCCACCACTTCAATTACTAAGAAACACTCAAACCTTTTACCTCGTGACATCAAAGAATTAATTCGACGCAAAAACCGCGTTAAACACAAATATCAACGCATCCTTAATTCCCAATATAAAAGAGAGAGTTCGTCTAGCTCTAAATAATTTTAAAAACGAATCTTGGTCGTCTAAATTAGACTCTCTAAATCGTGACAGCAACTTATTTTAGCGCATGCAAAAAATTTTGCGCAACGTTTTCACTAAACTTGACACACCAATTCATTCTACAAACGGTCTAGTTTATTCCCACGTTGAAAAAGCAGAATCACATGCGGACAGTCTTGAACTACAATGCTCCCCCAACTATCAAATCGCTGACCTTGACCGTATGGACGTAATAAACTCTAATGTTGTCAGATTCTTATCACAAAATCACCCGGTTCTATCACTTTCTCCCGCCTCTCCGATTGAAATCTCGCAAATTATACGATTTCTTAAAAATCGTAAGGCTCCTGGTCACGACAAAATTTCAAACAAAATTATTCAAAACTTTCCTTAGAAAGCAATAATGTTCCTTACCGCTATCATCAACGGCATACTAAGACTAGGTTACTTTCCACGTGACTAGAAAACAGCTTCCGAAACCTTTTAAATACCATAAATTTCTACAAAATTATTGCCCAAAAAATCTTCTTCCTGCGATTTCCAAAATTGCTGAAAAAATTATTCTCTCCCGCTTGAACCTAGAAATTACCCGGTTAAAAATTCTTTCAGACGAACAATTTGGCTTTTGCTCTAAACACTCGACAACAGAACAACTTCTCAGAGTCACAGAATTCTGTTACCATTCTATGTCCAACAATCAAGCCACTGGAGCAGTCTTCTTAGATGTTTCAAAAGCTTTTGATCGTGTTTGGCATGATGGCCTTATCTGTATACTAATTTCTGTCAAAATTCATTCCCAACTAATTCGCATCATCCATTCTTTCATCACACACCGTCACTTTCGCATTAAACTGCATAATGTTTCGTCCTCTATCAGACCCATAACTGCAGGAGTCCCACAAGGCTCCGTTTTTTCTCCAACCCTCTACAACCTTTATACCTACGACATTCCCAAATCTCCGAATATAAAACTAGCTTTGTACGCTGACGACACCACTATTTTATGCCGCTCCTGGCAAACAAAGCACATAACAAATCGCCTACAATCAGCGTTAGAAATCTTACACTCGTGGTTTACTGATTGGCTTATAGACGTTAACGCCGAAAAAAGTGCGGCAGTAATCTTCTCTAGAAGATTAAGGCATCATACTTACGGACAACTCGCCATTTCTAACAACCTAATTCCCTGGTGTAATTCCGCCAAGTATCTCGGCATTATACTGGACAAGCGCTTATCCTTCTCTTCCCACGTCGAATCAGCAGTCAATAAAAGTCGTGGCTCTCTCAAATAATTAGCTCCTCTTCTTTGCCGTAAAAGCAAACTAAATTCAAAAAACAAAATTCTTCTATACAAAACCATAATCAATCCTATTATGTTATATTCTTCACCCGTTTGGAGCCAAGCTGCTAAATCCCAAATTAAGAAAATTCAAGTGATCCCAAACAAATCCCTGAGATTAGCCTTCAGCGCTCCCTGGTTTGTCAGAAACAAAGATCTTCACTGTGATGCCAATCTTTTTCTCATCGCAGAACAATTCCTATCAAGATCAAGATCCCAATTTTCAACAAATTCAAGTCACCCAAATTCTTTAGTAAGAAAATCCACCGACTACGACGAATCCCTCTGTAAAATCAAAAGACCAAAAACTATACTATTCAAGAAATAAGCATCCCGCGTTTCCTATACATGTATTAAAACATTCTGATTAACTTCACCAAATGATAACACTTTCAAGACGACGGAGTAAAAGGAATAATTCCTGGCCCATCAAAAAGAAGATGATTAGATTAGATTAGATTAGATTTTAAGTCACTTCTATGGAGTCTAGAATCTGACTTGGTTCACACGTTAAATACTTAAATCTGTAGTGGTTCTTTGTTAGATTTTCGTTTGTGTTTTCAAGTTTATCGTTTTCTTTCTAACCTTTTCAGAGTTTAGAATCTGGCTTGGTTCACAGGTTGATTATCTAACTTTCGAGAAGTATTTAGTTAAATTTTGGTTGCATGTTCAAGTTTTTTTATTTCTCTTACGCCCTGATAAAGCCCTTACAAAAGCGGGCATATCGTGGTAATTTTGGTTACAACAATGACAAGGTCTAAACCCGAAAGAAGTTCTTATCTTAGTATAGACTCCGGTCGTGGAAGTCTTCGCTATTACAGAATGGAAGATTATAAAAAAAAATAAACACGAGTGGTGCCAAAAACATATAGTACTAAGAAGAATAACAATAAACACAAAAACAACTAAATGGTGGAATAAAAGAGTAAAAAAAGAGGTTAAGAAGAAAAAACGCTGTGGAGAGAACATGTTAAAAAATGAACACAAGAAACTTATAAACAATACAAACTACAAACAAAATCCGCGAAATAATGGAGACAAACAATAAATAAAATACCAAACTACGTAAAGTATAAACAGCAAAGAAAGACGTTTGATGACAACTTGATAAGAAACGTACGCAGAGAATATTTTAAAGAACTTGTAAGCAGTAAAGCAAATTATAAAAAAGTAACGTAAGAGATGACTCAAGAGAAAAACAAAAATGAAACAGATAACGCTTACCCAATATAAGAGGATAAGTTAAAACAAGCAATAGATAAAATTAAGATAGGAAAAACACCGGATTGTGATGCAATCACATCCAAAATGATAAAATATCTGAAGAAAAACGCACGTCAATATCTGTTTTAATAAATTAACTTTATATGAAAAAGAAAAAATGTACCACAACAACGGAACAACGCAATAATCCAACGTACACATATGAAACAAAATACCAAAGAATGTAGAAATTATAATAGAATCTCATTGCTATGTGTGATGGCCAAAGTATATGAAAGAATATTAGAGACCAGGTTGAGAGAGAAAACAGAGCATAAACTACAAGGCGAACAGAGTAGATTTAGAAAGCACCATAGTATACAAAACCATGTATTCATACTACAACAAATAACAGCGCGGCCAAAAATGAATCAGTACACTTAAGCTTTATTTATCAAGAAGGTTTGAACTGCTTTTGAACAATCTCGAAAAGAAACAAGCAAGTGCATTTGCTATTCCAAAACGTTTCATTTAACAAATTGTTAATAAACATCTTTCATTTGCATCCTTACAAAATTGTTGTAGTCTAAAAATTGAAACCAGAAAACATGTTTGTTGCGTTGTTTCAAGACGGTATTGTCTTTTTCTTCAACAAACTACATTATTACATTAGTCAAATCTCTCAAAAACAACATTCCAGCTCAAATCGTCAAACTTCCTGTGGTATTGCTTCAAAAACTTTACAAAAACCTTAGAAAAAAGCTTGTTTAGTGTTTGAATGTCAAGAAACGCTATTTGAACAATACCTCATTTAAAACCTAAATTTTCCATCTTAGTCTATCGATGGTCAACGTTGCGTTTCTTCAATATTTGTTGACAGTTCCGTCCCCCGCTTGGACACTTCGTTTAAGAGCAACGTCTGTGGGTTTGTGGTACTGGATGGACGGTTTGCGTGCGTGATGGTTGGCGTTGCAAGCAACGAACCGGCGGCTCAAGATAAAATTTCGACTA
The DNA here is from genome assembly GCA_035610365.1 of Aquatica leii. Taxonomy (NCBI): domain Eukaryota; kingdom Metazoa; phylum Arthropoda; class Insecta; order Coleoptera; family Lampyridae; genus Aquatica; species Aquatica leii. The sequence continues at coordinate 1,927,796 of CM069438.1, forward strand.
GGAGCTTTATAACCGTAGCAACTTTAATACAAGTTAATGTAGCAAAAACCACCGCGATTGCTGGCACCAGATTTGCCGTTCAAATAATCCTAGTTAAAAGATTTAAACTGTGCTTGTTCCATTCACGAGATTTGCACCCCTGCTACCTTCCTTGGATGTGTTAGCCGTTTTCTAGGTTCCTCTCCAAAACCAAATTATGATTCCCGAATCCAAATAAATGTCAAATGAACCATAACTGATAATATGAACTTTTTACGGTTTTACCCTATTTTGGTATGTGCTGAAACTTAATCTGTATGACTAATGGTAGAATCAATCTTCTTAGAAGAAGAAAAAGCAAAAAAGGAAATCCAAGAAGAAAAACAAAGGAGTACATGTAGCAGCAGTAGATAAATCTATTTAAGCATTATTTAATCTAAGACCACACCAAATTTGATTTGAAACAATTTGCGTTAGTAGTATAGTACGGCCGGTTCTGCCTCACTCGGGTAAGATCGGTAAAAGATCATGAAATTTCGTTGCTATCGTTTCGTTTCGGGTATGCTCGAGTTGCATTCGTATTTGATAAGTCGGGATAAATTGCATTGGTGGTGGGGAAATTGCAAAACGTCGTAAGAGTCGTTTCCTTTTAGTTATGCTCGGATCTATTGTTTGTATATAACGGTAACATTAGCGAAGATTTAATATTAGTATCTTATTCGTTTTAATAAAGTTAAGAAAAAAATTAAGATGGAATCATTTTTTGTAAACTTGAATGAAACTTTTCATTTGGTTCCTTATCTAAGTGCTAGAATTCTATTTATAAATGAGCAGTATAAAATAAAGTGTTTTAGTAAAATAGATGGTAAATTTATAGAGCAAGTGATTGTCAAATGTCAAGATTTTAATGATTTATTTACAAAGTTTTCGATTGAAGACATAAACCAAATTAATAGCTTGATTGGTTCGGAAAAAAACATCTATCTTGTGAGTCGAGGAGCTGTTGGTGAAACAACAAACATTGAATTTATTCAAAAATAAAATATAGTTATAATGTATAACATATATATAAAATTAAGAAATGTAAAGTTGAAATAAACAATAAATGTTTGAATTAATAATACGTTTTTTATTTTACTATTGCAGGTTTTATCATACCTTAGTAAATATATTAGGCAGTAGGTGATACTAGGGAATAGAGAAAAAATGTATAACATTTTGATTTAAATTAAATAACGTTTTTATTGTTATTTATGCAATACTGTTTTTATTTATTTAGCTGTTTCATCAAAGCTTAACCACTTTACATACATTTTAGTACCTTTTTTTTCGTAAAATTTTTTCAATTAAGTACGTATCCGGATGTTTAACTTTTTGTAATTCCATTTCATAAAAACCTCTTAAAATATCATCCCCTTTTATGTTTGTTAGCAAATAGGTAGTTGGGTTAGTTAGTTCAACTTTCCTAATTACAAAAATTTCATTAAACCAATTAGGAGTATATCCCTTTTCAAATGCATTCTTGTGTTTGCTAATTCTTATATAATCCCCCAACAAACGACCTATAGAAAGTATACAAGACAATTCAAAATAAAACAATTTTCTTGTGCTGCCAACATCCCAAACGTCAATATTCGTTTGTTAGTGTAGTTAAGTAATGGGAGAAAAAAGCTTTAGTGTGGCAAAATGGAAACTAGAAATCCACATAAAGATATGTGTTCAAAGTAAATTATTATATTAGAACGATTATGCGACTGGTGGAAAAGTCATTTAAAAAAACTTGAAACTAGTTTAAACTTAAAAAAAGAAAAAAATTGACAGTTTTAATCTTATATGAAATACCAACATTATATTTTTAGTGGTTTTTTTAATTTTTTTTAAAGAATGTAATTTTACGAAAGGCGACACAAAAAATAGTGTGTGTGTGCGTGTGCGTGTGCCGTACTTTTGACCTTTGTTACGTAAATTACTATTTGTTATTGTTTTATTCTTGTCTTCTGACTCCTTTTCAAATTTTTAAATAATAGATTTAACACCATTATAAAATTCCTCTCTTTAAGAATAACCTTAGCATTGACGGCAGAGATAAAACCTACAATATTTTGCAACGTCTCGAAATGCTCAGACATTTATCTTTTGAATTTACCAAGCCATGATATCTTATGATGTGCAACATAAGATGAAACCGCACATCAAAGAAAAATCAGTACCTTTTGGCTACAAGTGTTAGGGCTAAAATCAATCAGTATATCTTATATATTTCTAGGTTTAATAATTAGCAAAGAGTTGGCAAAATAAATATGAATAGAATTTGCTAACCGTGTACTTAATACTTATCGAATCGGAACAATTATGAAAACTATGTATTATAAGTCAAAAAAATTTTGTTATAAAGATGGAACGACAACGGTCTTGTGTTTCTGGTATAAAACTGCTAAAGAGTAACGTCAACTTATCAAGCTACAAAGCAGTCGTTTGCCGAATCTAAAAAGATGATAACATTAGATGCGTATTTACAAAATTCTTGAGTATTGTATCGAAAAGTAGAACGAGAACCAGCAAAAAATGGATTTTCTAAAATTTCTAATTAAATTTAAAAACTATTAAAATCCATTAAAAAACGGACATTAGAATGCTAGGTGTAACAATACTGGACATCTAATAACCCGGTTTATGCTATGCCGTTTTTCAAACGGCAAAAAATGTGTTCTGTATAATGTTGCTATTCATAAAGAACGTTTGTAAGTCTTAACTTGGAAGGTAGGGTCAAATTGATCTGAGAGAATAAACACCTTCCCGTAACTTTTTAAAATCATCTGTTTCGCACAATGCTGATTAGTGCGCTGTAGTATTTTAATGTAACAGTTTTTATTTTATGTTGTCTAGGCATATTGTCGAGATCAACCAATCCTGATTTATAAGAAATACTCGCTAGAGCACTAATAGACAATGAATGTCAAAATGTGTGAAAGATGACAAATTGATTTTGAGCAATCATGAAAGTAATTCTCAACAATCCAAAATCTTTAAAAATGAATTAAAAAATGCGTTGACTCAATTGCCTTTAGTAAGACGTGCACATTTCAACACGGAAGAATCAAGTAACGAATCTGATGCAGATGATGAAAAACGAAAACAAAATATGTCTGTATTTTCAGAATATCTTAGAGATAAAAATTACTACAAATGGTCCAAAAAGTTTCCATTGACTAACATGTAACGTCCCGTTAGAGTTCATTACAATTAAAATTAAATTTTACATTCGTTTATTTTTGCAACTAATATTGCACGTAAATTTATTCAGTTTGGCAACGTCGCGTGGTATTTCGGAAGCGTCTGCGTAGTTGATTGAGTAAGAGCTTAAGCTGGCACTTCCGTTTTAAACAATCTTGCGTATTTGACGTGAGTGATGAAAGGCAGACAAATTTTCTTGATTATGGCGTAAAAACGCATACAATTTAATTTTTATTCATTCCATCTAATTATTGTGGTTTCGCAATGTTACGCAATACGATTTAGACAAAGGAATTTATTTTGAAGGCCGTTGTTGTAAATGCAGCGTGAGTACATCATGTCATTTAAAAAAACCATTCTAATTATTTATATTTAGGGTCTTTTTATTGGATTCTTTTTTATTCTGGATCTTTTCTTTTACTGGATCATTTATTTTGGTTTTGTCTTTTAATTACTGGATTTTCCGTCATTGGATTTATACATTGGTTTTTGCTTGCTGATGTGGTTGGAAATCTACATTCCTTTAGAAGAATTTTATCACTACGACAAAGTATGTGCTAAAAATAGAAGATATACGATAACGTCATATCATATGGTGAGTCAACTGGAATTAAGTTACATTTTACATTCAAGCAATTAAATTCAGTTATTAAAACTTTTCACTCGATAACAAATCAAACGTTTACGACATTTGCATTTAATATCAATAATTAATAATTAGATGTAAGATTTTACGTTTTTATCACCAATTTAAAGGTGGTTGGCGCCCTAATATTTTATTTTAAATCCTGTTTTATTTCTAATATGTTTAATTCAAATATTGTTCTTTGTTCTCTAATGTAAATAGTATATTAAGTTATAGTTAATAAATTAACGGAGTTCACGTCTTTGTATTTACTTGCATTCAACCCATACCCAGAGGTCTGTGCTTACGATTGCTGCCGTGGTCAAATTATTATTTTTACTTTTTATTATACGTTCTTTATTCCGGAATATTTTTTATTTACAAACATAAGAACATGTGCACACAATTTTGCAATGCATCTACCTGGGTTGCGTAATGAAACTAAGAATATGCGAGCTTAAACAATCCCTCGGAAAGTATAGTAACTGTTTTTTTCTAACACAATGATACTAATAATTATAATGTAGTTTTAATTGTAAAATGTATTTTTTACACTATGTTTGATACTATTGCGTCAAATAGTCACGTTATCTACAGATTGTCTGTATCAGCAAAAAAATTGCAAGTTTGAAATTTATAAAAAATAGGAAATACTTTGCTAAAACTTTATTTAAGGCGCAAACTAAATAATACAAAACGAATAATAAGAGTGAATAGAATCTGATCTCAACTCCTGAATATGCCGAAAACAACACAAAAAAAAATGTCATTTATGCTCAACAACGGGTTATAAGTATTTAAACACATTTTATTTGTTATTGCTAATTAAAAATGCAGTATATTTAAACATTTAAATAAAATTTTGAACAAATGTATTCATATAACAATAGTTTGTAATAAATGATATTTAATAATTAAATTATTTGTTTGTTGTTATTATATTGTTACGGTCATCATGCAATGTCTTTTTTTACCAACAAAATATTGTGTTTTTGTTTAAAAGTACAATTAAATAATTAAATTTTTTTTTACAATAAAACTAATATTAACCTTTATTTGTGTTACTGTTTTTGAAAAACAAAACTGTAAAGTTTTTACAAGTTTCTTTTTGTGTTTGCTGCGACACTAATTACAAATGTATAATTATTTTAATTTATTCGCTCAACAAGCAATTGTTTTTTGTTTAACAAAGCTATACAAAAAAACAAAAATTAATTTTACACAAAACTGGAAACTTGCAAGTTGCAAGCAAACATTGTGCACAAATACACGTCGTTTAATCAAGGGAATAACTAAGTGACATACATAGTCCCAGAATAACTGCTACAGTGCATGTCAATAAAGACAATTCTCTAAACTCTAGAAACTCGCGTTGGTGTTTGCTTCACTGCAATTTACAATAAAGTTATCCATCATTAACCTTAAAAGATACTGCGACTGAATGCATCGAATACGTACCACGCTAAAGTGCATTACATTTTCTACATTCGATTTTAAAAATTCATAAAATTTGGCACTTACACAAGTCTACGTAATATTAAATGGAATTACTAACAAATATATGTATATTTATTCTTATAAAATGTAGGAACGCGATAACATTATAGGTATTTCCAAAAGCACTGCATCCTAAGTACATGCAAACATATTTTTGAAGCAACTGCTGTTCTTGTTTGGATAAAAGACTTGAATAAACATTATTATTTCCACCTTGTGCACGATTATTTGAGTAGCTATACAAATGCAAATCCAAATTGTAATAATGCAAAAAACCTTCTTTTTGCATTAAAATGTATTATGAAGTAGTTGAATGCCTGCTTATAAAACGTATAAGTTGGTGTAATTGACTGTTAAATTACATTAGTGCGTTTTTGTTAGTCTAAATTTTTTTTTAAATATTTAGTTTGATTCGTTAATTACCAATAATAATGATGCCGCAATTGCGTCAATTTTGTTTCTAATACTGTCGTGTAATTTTAAATAATTAGCTGAGATCAAAGTACTAAGTGATAACTAACTTAACATATTACATTAGTTTCCAAAAAAAATATTTTTGAGTTCTGACATTATTTCTGCTGATTCCTATAAAGTAGAAGTTTTTTGTACCAAAGACAGGCAGTACTCTACCAACACGCTTGCATTTCACTTGCTTAAATTTTTTTTTGAATTTAGCGCTCTCTTGATAAAACCGTTTTTTGTATTCATGCATGCATTCTTAACTTTTAACAAAAAAAAAACCATCGGCAATCAATGAAGTCAGTGAGATAACGTTTGACGATGGTACTACAACGTTTACCAAAAGTGCTGAAAGTAGACAGGAATACGGTTTTGCATTCAAAAATGTTGAAGAATCCAGCTTTATTAGATACCCAAGTAGTTTCTAGTCCGTGCACTCTTTAGATTAGTCATAGTACCACCAAGACTATCAGAATCTCATAGTTTAGACAACTTATCTAGTGTGCTTGCTTATTAAAGCATCGATTATTTAAAGTCTTCCCATTTTGACTTAGCAAAAGCAACTACTTTAGATCAATTAAATCAAAAAATAAATCGGAATCATAATTTTATGATTGTTTACTTGCTAGTGCCGTACTTAGTCTCTGGTCACAACAAACTAGTTTTGCACTAAGTTCTACAAAAAAAATTTTATTGTTACTTACACGGAAAATACTGATTCCGACGGTTTTGTAAACGCCATTTAAAATCAATTTTGTCTGCACGTACCTAAGGCTTTAATCGTCCAAATGTTTTTACGTTTTTTGATTTATTGATAGATATCTAGAATAAACTGAATATAAATTTTTTTTAACGTAGATAAGACTGTTCTCACCACCGTCCAATCTAAATGTTCACGGGTTTTAGTTGTCAAAAGAAGTCAAGTCAAGGTGAATGCAGCTAGATATTTTTACCTTGTTTTTCAGACATTTTCTGCCGCATGTTAATCTTTTAAACATGTCTCTGTGCTGTTAATTCTGAACGGCCATATGATTCATACAAAAGATTTAAATTTTGTAGAGCTAGCCATGTGACTGCTTTCTATTTGCCGCTATAAGCTTCTTGGAGGTCTCCTTTATGAGCCCTTTCTATGTGCAGGTTCACTGGTCTGCATGAAAATCGGCCCTGATACCATTCTTGACGATTCTTATGTAAAATGACCTCCTGAATCCAAAAATAAGCTCTGTTTTTACCCATCACCCACCTATTTTGAGGGGACCCCATTTTTATTTTATTTTTTGCATTTTTTTTTTAGAATCTTAACTTATAGCCGTTAAACATCCCAAAGCAGGTAATAAAATTTATACCAAAGTATATGGCAAAAGTTTTGCTATAAAATGTATATAGAAACAACAATAAAATACAAATACATAAGAACAGTAAAAAAATATCAATAAACAGTTAGGAAGATTCACTGCACGACGCTGGCGATCTCAATACCACATGTAGGTTTGAACAGGAATTTTCGACAGGCTTGAACTTGCATTATTCTTCTCATTATAGTATATTACATTGTTTGCTTAACTGCTTCGATCAGTACATCTATAGCTGATGCAGAGTTAACTTGTCGACGTTTTAAACGTGCTGGATTTTCTGTTCATTTTTGTTCATTTGTGTAAAACCGTAAAACTACTTTTACTCCGGATTTTTTCAAGTGACTAAGTGTGATTTGTGATTAATGTCGGGCGTTGAATTACTGTTTAATTATGCCACACGAATGTAAAAATCATCCCGATAGCTTCTGTTATGTCTGCGGGGAATTAACTTTAAAAGCGCAACTAAAACCCCTTTCTCCGCTAGTTAAAACAGCTTATAAATTGTACTTTGATTGTCAAGTTAGCGACCAGGACAAGACTTGGGCTCCATCAGTTTGCTGTACGACTTGTTACAGTAGTTTGACCAAATGGCTCAAAGGTACCCGTAAATCAATGCCATTTGCTGTGCCCATGGTTTGGCGTGAACCTCGCTGTCATCTTAGAGATTGTTACTTTTGTATGTATGACTTTCACCGTCGGGTTTTCGAGCAAAAGTAAGCATACAATTCAGTATCCCAATATTCCGTCAGCTCTAAGACCTGTTCCTCATAACGATACTTTGCCAATCCCAGAGCCCCCAAACACTTATACTCTAGAGCCGGAAATTGATTTAAAAGACTCTGGGCCACAACGTGGGGCTTAGAATGATACCTTCAATGATGATGAAGAGTATTCCGCAGATTTAGTTTCTCGGCAACCTCACCTCCTCACTCAATCGGAAATAAATGATCTTGTCAGGGATTTGCAGTTACCCAAGACTAAATCTCAGCTCCTAGGATCGCGACTTCAACAGTGGAATCCCTTAGAAAATGGAGTAAAAATATCTTCTTACAGGACCAGACAAGCAACCCTGAAATGTCTTTACTCAGAAGATAAAGGTTTAGTGTTCTGCCCTAATGCAAATTTATTGATGACAGAGCTACAGATGCCATGTGACCCAAACAAATAGAGACTGTTTATAGACTCATCAAAAACAAACTTAAAAGTTGTCCTGTTGGCAAATGGGAATGACTTCCCATCAGTTCCAGTTGCATACTCTGTTGATATGAAGGAAACGTATGAAAACATCTTCAGAATTCTTGATAAAATTAGTTATCATGATTATAAGTGGAAACTTTGTGCTGACTTAAAAGTTGTTGCTGTACTCACGGGCCTTCAATCAGGATTTACAAAATATTGCTGCTTCCTTTGTGAATGTGATAGCCGAGCCCGAGATAAACATTTTATCGTACGGGACTGACCTCTGCGAGAAAATCTTATTCCTGGTCAAAAAAATGTCACCCACAATCCTTTGGTTCAGAAGGAAAATATTTACTTACCACCTTTACACAAGCGTTTTTGTTGGTATCCAGATTAGACAACTCTTCCAAGATTCGACGTTTATTGAACACCTAAATCGAAAAGAAAAACGAGCTTGGCTTGCATTTCAAAACGTTTGTAAGAACTTCCTGGGTAACCACAAAAGTGAAGATTATGTCGCTCACGTCGATGAATTGTTTTTAGCGTACAAGGTCATAGGATGTAACATGTCTGTTAAAGAAAAAACTTCCTTCACTCGCATCTGGACTTTTTCCATGAAAATTTAGGAGCAGTTTCTGATGAACACGGGGAACGGTTCCATCAAGAAATCGCTAAGCTGGAGAAGAGATTTTCAGGGAAATGGAATGCAAGCATGTTGGCGGAGTACTGCTGGTTTTTGAAACGAGAGAGCTGTACCTCAGGGTATAAAAGGAAAGCAAGCACCAAGTAACGATGAATATCTTTTTATTTATTACTGTTGTAACGTCCCGTTTGAGTTCATTACAATTAAAATTCAATTTTACATTCGTTTATTTTCTGCAACTAATATTACACGTAAATTTATTCAGTTTGGCAACGTCGCGTTGTTTTAACCGACTTGAGCGTAGCTGAAAACTTGCACTTCCGTTTGGCGTGCGTGTCGTAGTGATGCGGGGAAGACACATTTTCTTGATTCTGGCGTAAAAACCCATACAATTTAATTTTTATTCATTCCACCTAATTATTGGTGAGTTTACCTTTATTTTGATATAATTTTTCTATTGAATTCAACATTTTTAGCGATTTCGCAATGTTGCGCAATAGTTAGACAAAGGAAATTATTTTGAAGACCGTTGCATTGAAGGTGTAACGTGAGTACAGCATGTCATTTAAAAAACCATTCTAATTATTTATATTTAGGGTCTTTTTTATTTGATCTTTTATTTTTATTCTGGATCTTTTCGTTTATTGGATTTTTATTCTGGATCTTTTCTTTTACTGGATCATTCATTTTGGTTTCGTCGTTTAATTAATGGATTATCAGTTATTGAAGTTTATTATACATTTGGTTTTATTCCTGCTGTTGAAGAATTTTATCACTTCAGCAAAGTATGTGCTAAAAATAGAAGCTATACGATAACGTCATATCATGTGGTGAGTCAATTGGAATTAAGTTACATTTTAAATTCAGTTATTAAAACTTTTCACTCGATAACAAATCAAACGTTTACGAGATTTGCATTTAATATCAATAATTAATAATTAGATGTAAGATTTTACGCTTTTTATTCATCACCGATTTAAAGGTGGTTGGCGCCCTAATATTTTATTTTAAATACTGTTTTATTCTAATATGTTTAATTCAAATATTGTTCTTTGTTCTCTAATGTAAATAGTATATTAAGTATAGTTAATAAATTAACAGAGTTTACGTCTTTGTAATTATTTCCATTTAAACCCATACCCAGAGGTCTGTGCTTACGATTGCTGCCGTGGTCAAATTATTATTTTTACTTTTATTATACGTTCTTTATTTCGGAGTAATTTTTTATTTACACTGTTTATACCTAAAACAGTTCTTTTTCCCATTTAAATTAAATTCATGTCTATATATTTATTATTACAATAGTTACTACATTATTATCGTTCGATAAATAAATTATAATTAATTTATCAAAAAGTAGATAGAACTAGAAATTTGAGGTTCCCTCGAAAATGGTGGGTGATGGAAGAAAACGGAAGACATATTTGGATTCAGGAGGTCATTTTACATAAGAATCACCCAGAATAGTGTCAGGGCTCGATAAAAAATATTTTTTTGCAGACCAGTATCAAAAAAGATTTACATTTCCATCCAAGCTGCCTTTCGTTTAAGTGTCTCATAGTGTACTAAACATCATAACTGTAAAAAATAAAAAACATACGGTCCAACATTATCAAATTTTTTATAAATTTGCCTTCTAAAAGCACTCTTTTATCTTAAAAAAATACATAACGAGCAAATTTTAGGAAAATAATTTTGTTACAACCTACTATTTCTTAAGGTTGCCACTTTAGCTATCGTTTCAATACTTAGACATGCAAGGCTTAGTTTTTGAGACAAGCACATAATTTCTGGCAGGATCAACCGTCTAACCAAAAAATACAGCTTATGTTATGTTATATATCACTAGTTTATGATCCGACTTTGATATTGCACTTCTCATTGTTCTACAGTCTTATTTCTTAACATGGCTTAGCTGACACTATTATTTTTAAACAATTTTATTGTTAGTTTATGTATGTTTTGAAATATTTGAAACACTGTACTTGTATTTTGTAAGTAAAGAGCGGATAGTCAGGCAAATGACTAGAGCCTGCCTATTTTGCCTTTTTGTGTAACTTTTTGTCTTTTTTGCCTTATTAAAGAGTATTATTTTATATTGCCTTTATACATATAAATTTTGAAAAGTTTGTGTAAACAGTGTTTTAATATGTAGATGACAATAACGCATCACAGAATTTTACTTAAATTACGTACAATAATATAATTAACATTTTTTGCTCAAGAGGTCTTACCACGAACCTATAAATAACAACAATAATATTCATGTTTCGTTAAACAATTGTTTCCAGAAAACATTAAATACAAAAGCCGCTTATAGAAAAGAACTATTGTAAGAATTTATACTAGGATTATGTACAATGACAGGATTAACAGAACACTGTTTACAAAACAGGAAGGATTTCGGAATGAATCATATTTTATAGGTCTATTTAGTACCTAAGTAAAGCAAACAAATACAGATAATTTAATTCTGTCCGGTGGGATTCCTTTAATGACTGAAATACATAACTAAAATATTCTTTATTTGTTATAAATACCTGTGATATTGTCACACTGTGATAGTCCATTGCTGTTGTGCTGTGAGTAAGTTTTAAAAAATACTACCTAATAATAATAATTTGAAAATTATTGCAAGTGGAATAAATTGCACAATAATTTAACAACCGATGGGGAAAACCTTTTTTGTCAAGTTTGTTCAAAATCAGTAAGTTTGTATTATCTTAATTTAAATGCTTTTAATTACTATTATATGTATTATTTTAGATCGGTGCTACTAAAAAGTAACATGTAAAACAACACTTGGGTAGTGGTTTACATTTAAAATATATTTAAAAAACTTTGAAACAACCATTGTTTAAAAACGTTATAGAGGATCAACAGAATAAACCTGGTCTATCAAAAATAGCTTTTGCTCTAGATTTGTGCCAAGCATTGGTGTCGGAATAAATTCCTCTTAAAAAAACTTGATAATATGAATTTTAGCAATTTCCTCGAAAAATACACCGAACAAGTTGTTCCAGATGAATCAACTTTGAGAAAAAATTATTTAGACATGTTACCAATCGGTGGGCAGTTTAATTAAAGTATTAATAGTTTTCTAAATGCTGGTTTACTTTTTATAGAAAATACAGACCATAAGGAATGACATTGGGGATCATTACATTTGGACTTCGGTTGATGAAACAACCGATTGCAGAGGTCGATATATAGCAAATTTTGTAGTTGATAAATTGTCTGAACTAGAACCAGGAAAAGCTCATTTGCTAGCATCCAAAGAAATTCCACAGACCAATCACAAAACAGTTGCAAATTTTTTCTATGATTGTTTACGTAAGTTTTTTTTAATGATTAATTAATATTGATTTAATCTATTAATTACAATTATATACTTTTATGTTTGTAGGACTTCTGTATCCTAATGGCGTAAAAAAAGAAAAGGTTTTCTTATTCGTAACCGATGCAGCAGCTTATAATGATCCAATCCGCTCAGGCAGAAATATTTTATCCAAATTTAAAACATTTAACTTGTCTAGCAAATGGAATATATAGAGTGTGTGTGAATTCATTAGAGACAAGTTTGCAATAGTAAACAAGTCAATTTCTGCCACCAAAAAGATAAAAATTTCTAACATATTAGATTCTTTTTTTAATTATTGGATCTTGTTTTAGGTTTTTGTAAAAGCACCATTAAGGGTAAGGACTTATAAAGAAAAATTTCTAGATGTTAAACTTCCACCGGAATCAATCATAACAAGATGGGGAACTTGGTTATGTGCTTGCATTTTTTATGCCACACATTTTGAAAAAATTAAAGAGGTACAGTTTATACTATAATCTGACATTGTCTTATACATTAATTGAATTGTCTTACTTCAGGTGGTTGAATTATTTGACAAGATGGCTTTTGCAGCAATGGCAAAATCTCAAAAAGCTTTTAATGACAAAGCTGTTAAGAGAGGAATAGTTTTTATAAAAACACATTTTCCGGCATTCCTGACAAAATAAAGAAGCTAGAAAAAAGCGAAACCGCAATGACCGAATCTTTCACTACATTCGAAAGAATAAGAGCAATTATAAGAGCATGTCCAGGGACTATAAGAAGAAAAATTAATCAAAAATTGGATTCCGTCACATGAAAAAATCCCTTCCTTTGACTTCTTTAAGCAACTGACTGAAATTCAAAAAGGGGAGGTCATGAAGGATCAACAGAAAATATCTTTAACAATAACGCAAACATCAACATTAAAATTTGCTACACTAATATATTGTGATGTCGAAAGAACTTTTTCCTTCTATAAAAATATTTTAAATGATAAAAGGCTTCTTGGTCAAAATATTGGAAAATGCTTGGGAAAATAATAGCACTTAATAAACATTGTAAAACAAAAAAATAAACTGTAAATTTTAATAGATATTTGTGCCTTTCTTATTGCCTTTTTGGCAGGTTTAATATTCCTTTTATGCCACTTTTTTTGGTATTTTTTCTTGCTTCACTATCCGCTCATTATTTATAAGTAATATTACTTTTAAATTTGCGTCTTTAGAATTGTTTCGGTTTAATTTTTTTCTGCGTCTTATCTACTCAATTTTTCTATTTTTCTACAAAATTATTTTATTCTGTAAAACGCTATAGAGATGTGCAACGTTGTAAACTGATTTTAACCCGCGTAATTCAAATATACAGGCTTAAACCATAACGTATAAACATTGTAAAATAAACTATTGTAAAAATGTCACCAGAATATACTAATAGACAGCTATTTTGCCTTTTTGGAATTTTTTAACACTGAGAAAACACTTTGATGTACTTTCACAGCTATATTAACAGACCCATGACTTGTACCAAAGTATAATAACAACAACATAAACGAAATATTATAGCAGAGCCATCTGGTAGTATAAATTTACTACGAATAAGTAGTAAACTGTAAATGGTTAATTTCTTGTTTTCTTAAACATTTTATTTTGATGATTTCAATAATATAAAACAATATAACAAAAATTTTGTTGTGTAATAGCTTAGCGAAGTATAACAATTTGAGAAAAAGTAAAAAAAAATGACTTGGTTAACAAATTAGAAAAATCCGAACAGCTTCAATGTAAGCAAGCAAAAACTGTGTTCGACAATTAAAGTAAAAGAAAACCGAAATATATATATTTTCCCAAAATGCAACATCTTTCAAGCAGTAAATTGTTTATCTACTCGCGTTTCCAAATTATCGATTCCACTACATTTTTACATTTCAAAGATTTATTACATCATTTACATTTAAAGCTGAAGTTAATAAAGTGCTTTTGTTTGGCCGCATAACAAATTAGGCACTTAGTTAATTGTTCCTCAACAGCGTACCATTTGTTCGTTCAACAACCGTAGGTTTGTGTGCGGCAGGTGTCGTTTCTAAAGACTGAAGAAAATTATGAGCGAATCTAATTTAATAACTGGCACTGGAGACAAACATAAACAAAGGGTGTGCCTGTGCGAGTTGGTTATATCTAAGAACCGCTTGAGAAAGTTCTACGTGATTGGAATTGATGATCCCTTTAATCAAATTATAAACAAACGTGTATACAACATACTCAACAATGCGCCATTTTCCTGCAGACTTTACCTGTACAAGGGAACTTTCAATTAACGTATCCGATACACTCGAAACTTTTATTAATTTATCAGTCACCCCATTTACAATTCGGTTTATACCATGCTGATTGTAATTGAAGGTAATTCCCCAGATATGCGTGGTCTGTCCTGTTTCAATAGTGTTCGCCTTGTGTTATATGGGACTCGGGAGAGTTTCGGGTACATGGCGTGTGTATTTAAATGACATCTAACAATGCCAACATACACAACTACTTCGTATTTATATTTCACGGTACGGTTACGACACAGACAGATTCCATAATGTGCTTATTGAATTTACTAAGAACGTTCGTATTGTTTGTCGTTTTACCAATATTTCCCTCAGGAGATACCTATACGAAGTAAATAGAATCGGGAGAATCCACCGACAAATAACGCGGTTTACTCTTACGGAAAAGAAGTTTTAATTGTTGAAAATGTTTTAATACAATTAACTTTATTCTCATTTCATTAAATTTAAAGCTATCTGAAGCTTGCAAAATGCTTCTGCAATTATACCTAATTTTAATTAAAACTTTTATTTGTTTTTGTTCTATTTTATTAATGCCATAGTTTTTGTTCGTTTCAAACGAGCAAATGCCGCATATTTTAATGTATTAAGAAACCGCCGCAAGAAATTAATAAATGTGTAATTGTGTTACTAATAATTGTTAATGAAGATATTGCACGAGTTATGCAATATGCAAGTGCTCCACAATGCTCAGGTAGTTCTTAATAAAGTAAGCTCTTAGTCGCTTTGAGAGTACACTTACACTAATTATAATAGACAGTAAACGTACGACTCTTGTTTTATCTTTCAATTGTAAGCGTAAAGTTGACTTTCGTAATAAATTTTAATTTTAAAGTTTTAATAGTTACTTTTTGTTTATTAAAATTTGGGTTTTTGCGTCAATAACCAGTAAAATAAATATTATTACTTGATGCACGAAAAATATATAAATAGATATTAACAAATTGCTTGTAGTTATTTACCTATTAACGGCAGAAAGATGTTTAAGCACGAAGGCGACGAGTTTCAAGAGTCGAGGGCCGCTAGGAGGGAGAGCTTTTGAGAAGTTAAAGAACATAAAGTTAAAGTAATAACACTGTTGTTTGGAAGCTTTACAGGTTGCAGGTGAAAGGAATTAGTGATCATAGAGACGATAGGGCTGAAGGAATTGTAACAATACTCAAAACAAAAACCAACAAAAACGTGTTTTTACTGTAACTTAGGAAAAACAATGAGTTTTTTGAAACTAATGACAAGATAAGAATCATTGCAATTTCAATTCTGTTTTCTGGTTGTCCGTAACAAAAATCCAATTTTTTTTGTTAAGATGGTCAGTTGGCAATTATAATGATCAACAGTAAGTTGAATTAGAATCTTACTAATTGGAGGTTAAAACAATCTGTGCAAAAATAGTAAAAAAAAACATTTTTAGGCATCAAGAAAGTGTAAAAATAATTCATTCGTAATATACAAATTTTTAAATTTTGTTTCTGACTTATCACGTTGATTGCCATATGTATCATATTTAGACACAATATCGTACACGAAATTTACTTAATATGAACAAACAGCTGTCAATATATTCGCATTAATGAAATACGTGCAGGTATCCAAAATTGCCTATAATTACCTTTACATAAGCAAGAAAAGTATTACCCAAACTGGAAACTTGGACGAGGGTAAATATTTAGAAATAAAAGCCTTACCGGGCGCGTACGTTATATAATCATGTACAAACCGTACCACAGTCACCGGAAAAATGGTTTTTCTCTCTTGGATATTTCCATTCGTCAAGAAAAACAACAAAATGACAGCCAACTTTCTGAACGTAGCAAAAAGTAAGCGTTCCGGGACGAAACTTGTACGGTACGCAACATAAATTACCCTCCAGCAGAATAACCTGGAAAGTACTATACTAGCAAAAATTAAAAATAAAGATTTTGGCATACGCCAAGGACTGAAAAAAAATATAACCAACAGAAATAAAGTATCAGAAAAAGTACTTGTTGAAAGCAGTGGCTATAAAAGCAAAAAAGGAATGCAGTTCCATAGACCTCATTGAAATATAATCTTACACAACCCAAAAAAAAAAGAATAGAGAAAAGAGAAGATTAGACAAAGGACAACTCCTTAAAATCCCATAAAACCCCAGCTCACAGATAAAAATGCTGCCCTGATTATAAGTCCCAGAAACTCAAGAAGCTAACTAACTAACAGATTTTGAGTTGTGATTAAAAAAAACAATTTAAAAAAAAACAAAGATAGTTTTGCTAAAAAGTCGTTAGCAGACGGTATGAGATTTTTCTACCAAAAAATCTAAACAGACCCTAAAGATTCAAGAAACAAAACCAAACGAAAAAATCTCAAGCAAAAACAATTAAAAGTCGATACAAGTCGGACTAGCTAAAAGACAGACAAAAAATCAACAATCCAAAAATTACATCCACAAATTTCCAAACACCAAAGACTACAGAAGTGCACCAATCTAAGCAAAATCCAAATTGCATAACACAAAAACCGAAAGAGAAAAAAAAGAAGTAAGAGTAAATAAAAAACAATAAGAAGCTTCACTTGCTAATCAAACATCGTCAGTCTTTGCTTGTTATGTTGGATTGCCACAATAAAACTTAAATACTAAAGAACGGATTAAAATCTTCTAAGAGCAGCAGAAACCCAAAGAGAAAAGAATATATGAACAGTGACTGAGAACATCAAAAATATCGACTAAGCAGAAGTATTTAGTGTACAGGAAACGACGTTGCAGTCTATTCCAAGTTCCAAACCAAGCACAACAAAGCAAAAGCCCACTAAATCCAATTAACTAACAGAAGTAACTGAAAAAGAAAAGAAAAATAAAAGAAACGTTTTTGCTGTAAACACTAAAGAAAGAAATTACTAAAAAGAAAAAAGAAAGAAAGTGTTCAAGCAAACAACAAAAGAAAACATATAATTGCTCTAAAGGTGACCCTTAAAGGGTGACTAATATTTGAATGTCTAAACACCCGCCCAAAACATAAAAAAAGAAAAAGATAAGAAAGAAAAAGATATTACAATTAGCAATAGAACGAAAGTGTACCAATTACTGTTCTAAATTGGAAAGATTAGTACAATACTTTGATGCTGACGAGCGAAATAGGAAACTCAAGAAAAATCAAATCCAAATGCAGAAAGAAAATCCTATACATGACGTACCAATTTAAAAAAGCCGACTAAGCGGATACAACTAAATACAGACGGAGAGGTAGTCTATTCTGAAGTAAAATGAAAAGGAAAGAAACCAAAAAAAAATTTAGTACAGAAAAATGAAAAAAAAAAACAATGAAGTAGCGGCCAAATTACAACTACCAAGATATTAGCAATGTTTTAAAAGAATCAAACCATTAAAACTAAAAATCAAAAGTTAGAAAGGTATCAGAAGTCAAAAACCGACAGCTAAAAACTAAAACTTACAACACTTGCCACGCCAATGGAAAAAAACGACAACAAAGCATAAGTTGGTACGTCGAAATGAGTAAGGTTTGACAAGAGAAAACTACCATCCGCATCTTTAGAACGACTACGAACTTTAGAAAGATTTGCAAAAATTCGTCAAACTAGGCCAAAATGAGTAAACGAAAGAAAACCAGCAGTAACACGATTGCACCTTTGATCTAAACGAAGCGCTTTCTGCACACAACAAACCGAACAGTAGCAAACGCACTCTGCCACTTAAGTCGCATATGAGGTCAATAAAAAAGATGTTAACGAAGAAGTTATGTCTATGATGACCACAAGTAGAATGGACGTGATGGTCGTAAATTATTAGTTTTCCGAGCTGTTTAACGTTAGGAGAATTTTTTTTTTTTTTTTAATTTTTAGTCATTATTACGTTTATTACTCGTAACTTAGTAACAAACATTTGTGTAATTTAAGAATGTCAATTTCCACAACAACCACATTTATGCTGACAGTTTGTCACAAATAAATAGTAACAAAATATATTATAATGAGTACTCCTAGAAGAAAATACCAGTACTTATGTACATTAGGAAGTATGACTATATATATATATAGCAAAAACTGTTACATAAATTAATCTGTAATTTTAGCAACATTAGCAGCTTTCGTAAGCGGAAGTGCCGTAGGACTATCCTCATCTGCAGAAATAATATTTTTACAAGAATACCCAGATTTGCATGAACACGATATGCATTACATAGACGCCGCACTAAAAATTGGTGCAGCAGTTGCAGAAGTGTATTTTGGAATATCGATAAGTTACCTGGGGTCGCGTTTAACAATGACTGCTATTTCGATTCCGTATGCATTAGGTTGGTATCTTTTAGCCATTGGAAAAACAAAAGAAAAATTATGTCTTGGAAGGTTTGTGCTTGGGTTTTGTCTAGGAGCGACTTGCGTCGCAGCACCGATGTACATAGGTGAAATTTCCGACAAAGATATTCGAGGAATGCTTTGTGAACTTTTTTCTTTATCAATGACGTTTGGAATACTTGTTATCTACTGTTTGGGAGAATTTGAAAACATGACGTTGTTAACCCTACCGTTTTCTTTTTTTCCTTTAGTGATGTTTGTTGTCATGCTGTTTTTACCAGATTCACCTGTAGATTTATACAAATGTGGTAAAATCGACGAAGCTAGAAATGCGTTAATTATTTTTCGTGGCAAAGATTATGACATTGAATCGGAAATGGAAGAAATTAAACAGTACACGACAACAGGAAAAGACACTTTTTGGAAAAATTTGTATAGGTATTCTTCTATTAAAGCTACAGTAATGTTAATCGTTATGCATTGCATCCAACAATTGTCTGGGATATACATTATAATAATGCACGCGTTTAGGCTGTGCAAAATGACTAACGTTTTTGAAAAACCGAACCATGGAGCGATTATTTTAGGTGTGGTTCAGTTAATTTTTTCGTCCATATCAACGGGTGTTGTGGATAGAATCGGGCGACGACCTCTTTGGATAATTTCTTTGGCGGCGATGGCTTGTGGTCACATTATCATTGCTCAACATTTTCAAACTAACGTAGACGACACTCGCAGTTTACAGCCGTTAATTGCATTGATAATTTTGGTAGCGGCATTTTGTTTAGGCGTTGGACCTTTACCGTTTGTTATGATAGCCGAGTTGCTTCCCGTTGAAATTAAAGGATGCATTAGTTCTATCGCGATGACTTTTAATTGGATGCTTGGATTTATCGTTCTTATATCGTTTCAACCAATCGTCGATAAAAAAGGAGAATCGTACATGTTTTATAGTTACGCGGGTGTATGTATTGTGGGTATTCTTTTTGTGGCTTTGGTTGTTATTGAGACTAAACACAAAACATTAGAACAAATTCAGAAAGAGTTAGAAGGAATTCGATAATTTTTAAGTTATTTATTTATTTTAACTTTTATGTGCATTTTATATTTACGCAATAAGCATCAACACTGATTGAATCATTTAGTCGTGTTTTTGATTATAACTTTTACAGTATATTTTTTCAAACATTTTTAGTTTGTACAAGTGTAGATTTTAAGGTTTTGAGCTTTGTCTTTTTTTATTAAGGCTGTAGATAGTATTTTTTTGCAAAATATAATAAATAAAAATTTTACTGTTTATGTAAATTATCAAATTAACTTTAAATTTGTGTTGAATCGAAATTTCAACGCTAAATTAGTATGGTGCTTATCAAAACAACGCGTTTGAACGCGACCGTTTAAACGCAGTACTTTTGAACGCAAGGACTTTCAATACCGAGATTTTTAAACGTAGATGCGTCAGAAAATACTAATACATAACAGCATTTACTCTTATGTCACTACTTACTAACTGCTTGTAACTAGTAAAGCGATTTAGGCTAAGCTTGACACGTGGCTTTCTTAGTCTTAGATTAATCTGATAGCAATGTTTACGATTGGTTAAAAATGTATCTTACTACTAGCATTATATTTTTTGAGTTTGTGTAAATCCCAAACAATAATGAATAAAACTGTTTTACTTACGTTTACATTATGTGAAAAACACAAAAAAAGATTCCTCTGTTAAAACCGTCTGTAAACAATTAAATATAACGTTACAAAAAATTAAGAAAAAGTTTCTATAGTAGTAAGTCATCCAGAGATGGTAAAACGATGTTCAATGAACTCTACTGATACGGATTCATAAACTCATTACTCTTTACAAAGTAGTTTTCTTCCATTTAGAATAAGGAAAAACACAAAGTTTAAGAATCCTCCAGATTCAAGAAATGGTGCTCTAAAAACCCAAGATGAACAAACCTTCTTAACCCAAACAGATGGTTCCATCGGTTCTTGCTGGTAACAACCACGTCGCTATGGTTAGTTGATGTGTCGGTGACTGACCGTGATTAAAAATGCTATAAAAAGTACAAAAAAACCGCCACCACTACTTACGTACTTATAGAATCTTTGGTTCGAAGACACCAAGAGTAAATACTAACACACTGTCAAAAAAATTATGAAGAGGAGAAAAACAAATAAGTTAACAAATTGGTTGTATATTTTACAATAGATACAAATTCAGCAAATTGTAGGCACACTCAAACAATAACAAATTTCAGTGAAATAAAGCAAAATCGATGAAACATTAACTGTTACTTGTATCCGTAACCCTAAAATTCTTATAAGAACGCACAATTTACTCTTAGACCTGTAGTTCCTTAGATTAGCATATATGTAATATTAATTTCTACTTCAGCAATACATTCCAGAAATTTTTAAAGAGTGCAAGTTTGCATTTGCCAATTTAAATTAGTCTTCGTCGACTTTGAGAAAAAACTATTTCTAAGGTTAGTCGTTCGGTTCAAGTCGACGTAAACAGTAACATGCGAAATAAGCTAAAGGTTGAATAGTTATACTCTACTAAAACTAAAATATTAATGATTAAATACACTAAAAGTATATGAAGGCTTAATATAATTAATAAATCTGAAGACTGAACATGATTAATAAATCTAATCTAAAGAAATGCAGATAAGTATGCACACAGTTACAAAATTAAACACAGTTAATAACGCTAAAAGCGTATGATAAGTAAACTACAAAAAAAAGCTTTGCAGTTAGAAACAGCTGGTAAAAATCATACTCCTTTTCAAAAATAACCACTGAGGTCATCAACCCAACATTAATTATAATAGGATTTAATTGGTTCACTAAATATTAGATATCAGTACAAAGAAAAATGCTTTCACTTTCTGTAGTTGTGTTGTGCAGCAATGATGTTAGAATTAGCTAAAAAAAACTTGACGTTGGTCGCCATTTTGCTTGCAGTCAGTTTAGTAGCAAGAAAACCGGTCTAAAACCTCCAAAAGAAAATCTGCATTTACAACTTATTTCAATCGTTAAAAGCGTAATAGTAACGAAGAGGTGAAATTAAATAAAAGGAAAGTACTTATGAACTGTCACCAAAATCCAAAAAAGTTTAATTTTGTTTCGTTCCATTTTTAGCTTAACCCTTTCGTTGTGTATTATGTGTCTTCACCTTAGCGTAGTTTTTTCGACGTGATTAGATAAGTTATTCTTTACTTCTGATTTTTTGACTGTATGATAATTTGCTAGGGTTAATTAAATTGAAACAAAATGGGCGAATTTACATCTATAAGCAACATACAAAGTGACGAATAAGAAAATTATGAACGTTGCTAATTGCTTCATAAAAAGTTATTAATAGAAACAAACTGAAAAGAGAACGAGAAAAAATCTGGTCATCATTACAAATTCTAGGGTTTAGTAACAATCCACTTTGATGAGAGAAAAGATCAAAGTTGTGTGTGAGAAAAAAGAAAATTCTTTCAAGAATACAATTTTTAAAAAACATTGTTTTTCTGTAAGGATCAAGCTATCAAGCTACGTTTTTATAGAACATGTAACTGCAAGTTTTGGAACTAGTGCTAATATTACACAAATCATCACCTACTTCATTACACAGAAAAAGATAAAGCTTCAAAATTGTTGCTTTTAGAAATGATTGAAAACCTGAGTGAAACTGTATAACTCTTGGTGTTTTAAACTTTATTGATGCTAATACTAGCGCTATTAGCAGGCTTGTGTCATTCTGCATTCTGTCTAACAGTAGTCTTAGAGAGATGACACACTTCAGGTGTTTGGTTTTATAACCCCAATTTATTTATTTGTTTTTGTAACTTCTGTGGTCAATTTAAAACCTGAAAGTTGTAACGTGCAATTTGGATGTAATGCCAAAAATGCCATCACACTTAATCCAAAATAAAATAAAAGCAGTGGCAGCTCTGATATCGGAGAGTGGCGTGGATAAGACAATTACTTTATTTTTAATGTGCAGATTTTAACCAATTAAAAAGGGCGTCAGAACAAATGCTTGTTTAAACCTCTACACAACTGAAAATATGCTATATAAACACATATAAGCTAACAAAAACTAAATTTATTTTGGAAACGACGTCTGTAAAGCATTAAGTCAACAATACTGATAAATGCAATATTTCAGTAACAGTAATTAATAAATTAATTACAGAGGATATACTGCACGCCCGTGAGATCATATGATGAAAGTGTCGTCTACGTATTTGTACCAATATTTTGATTTTCTGTTACTTGAATTGACAGTTTTTTGTTCAAAAGCTTCTATCAAAATGTTAGTTACGACTGATGATAGTGGTAATCTTATACCTGCGTAGATTTTTTGTTCATAGTACTCCTCATTCTACAAAACAAGTTGTCAATAAACATAGTTTGGTCAAGTCGATCAAGTGTTCTTGTAAACCTAGTGGCACGAATTGTTGTCTAATAATGTTCAAGGTTTTTTTACTGGTACATTGCTAATTAGTAATTTTAGGTCAAAACTAACAAGTATGTCATTTGTATGTATATTGTGTTTTTAAAGAATTTTGACAAAATGTACAAAGTTCTTAACGAGGCGAGTAACTTGTATGGTGTGCTGATGTATTTTCTTAGCTGAGTATTTTGCTAACTCGTAAGTTGACAATTGGCAAGTAATAACAATAGGTCTTAGAGCGTTTTTGGTTTTATTAATTTTAGGTAACCCATGAAATGTCAGCTTTCGGATGGTAATAGCTTTTTCTGATTATCTGTTAATATGGTTGAGTCCTTCATAGCTTTTTTTATAAATCGTTTAATTTTAGCAGTGGGGTTTCTGTCACTGTCTTGATATGATGAAATGTCTATTTTCTTGATATAGAGGTTTTTATCCATTACCACCGTTGCGTTACTTTTGTTAGCTCGTAGAATGATTAACTTCTTATTCTTGTGCTTTCTTTTAATTTTTAGGGTTATATTTTTTGCTGATGGTTTGGCTGTACGTAGGATCTGACATTATTTCTTTGGCATTACTTATGGATTATTATTATTATCATTAATTTTTCGGAGAAACAACTGACTAAAGCACAAACAAGAATGTTTGCCAAAGGACTCAATTTTGCAATCGCACCAATTCAGATACTAAAAGAAGACATTTTAGCGCAAGAAGACGCATACGAACCGATATGTACACGCATCCTCGCACCACCATCCAGAACAGAAAATATCTCTCATCAATACACTTCCAAGAAGAGCAGAAAAAATTAATGACAAAGAACATAAGCCAGAAAAAATCAAGTATATCAAGGACGCTCTCAGAAAAGTTGGTACAACAAAAATTTGATACACAGACTGCACAAGAAAAAGGAAAAACAAGCTAAAACTGCAACATACGCTTATTTACCCTAGATTGCCTGAGTAACTAATAAACTAAAAAAATTATCAAAGAAAATCATCACTACACAATACAACATTAAGACAAAGAACAAAATGTTACTTACGGTTTAAACTCTTTTCCTAGCGCTAGTGAGGGATAACTATAATCTTACAATTTAAAATAAATACACAAGTATAATGCAGTGGTATCACAAACACGGTAAATTAGCCCACGACCATATTTGAAACAAGACATACGCTAAACTTTTAATTGAAGACAGATTTATAGTTAAGTTTTAAATTGAACACAAATGCATTAACAAAATTTATAAACAAGTTTTTTTTAGCTTTTTAATTGTAATAATACGCTTGGCATCAAAGACAATTCCTACTAGTTTCCAAAATGTGTTTACGACAACGATAATTTACATAAAGATTTCAGTTCATAACGGAATTAATAAACGTGTTCAACGCGTGATTTAGTACATAAGATCATTAATGCTAAAAACGAAAAAAAAAAATTGAATCTAACCGCAAAACGTAAAGCTGTGTCATACCTCAGCGATTCTTCGCATAAGCATCGGTTAACTTTACATTCAAATTTCAATATAAATTGTTTTGATAACAATTGATTAAAAAATCTTTGCTGAGCAATAAGCTACATGTGCTTACTTTGCGTGTCTATTGGTAGTTTTCGTTCTATGTTAATATATTGTATGCATTCTTTCTTTTGCTACTGCTTTTTGCTTGTTTTTATTTCTTGAGGTGTTTTAGTGTTTCTCTTATTCATAAAATACTGCAAACAAAATTATTATTATTGTTATTATTAAGTTTTTATTAAATACAAATTCAATCTTCTTAACTTTGATGATGATTAACAATTTAATAATTCTATTGACGTGCAACGTGCAGCTATTATCAAACTAAAAACAAATTGCTCTAAAAACATTTGCGTCTTTATAGCAACTGTCAATTACAATTAAACAAATAAAAAAAAATCATATATATTTTTTAATATGTATCTATCAATATGTTTGTTAATATTGTTTATTATTTTTATGTTTCGTAGATATAAACGTAACCAAATTTCTCCGATACTTCAAACTTGTAATTTACTATGTTACACCACGTGCCTAACCTTCCTTGTAAACTTTAATTAATATCTAAAATTAACTTCACCATATTTCAACAAACGACTAACTTATATTGTATTCTATACATTCATTAAATAATCAAAGTTTGAAATATATATTTAAGGAACAAAACTTATCTCTTAGGAAAACACTAATGTCGTACATCAACTACTTAAGTCTGTTACATTAATCTAAGTTCTATATGTGCTTTCTAATTATGAAAGTCTTATGTTGTAGCTAATATATTATCTTTAACAGCGGGTAATGTTGGTAAACTAAAGTAATGTTATCGGTACGCATCAACGGCAATACGTCAAGTTATATAGATTTTATTTGTAATTTTATTATGCCTTATTTTAAAACACTATTTGTATGACTTTGTTTTCTCATATATTTGTACTGTTTTAATAAAATTAAATTTATTTTTAAATAGAACAATGTTTTAAATGAATGCCAGTATTCATGTTGGTACTATAAAATGTTATTTTAGAATTTTAGTGATTAGTAGAAATCAGTCTATTTTTAAAAGCGCCAGAACAAGAATAATAAAAGGTGCTCGTCCATATATATACACAACTGAAGAAATACAAATCAAATACATATAAGCTAACAAAAAATTTATTTATTTTAGTATCGTCGTCTGTAAAGTATCAAATTAACAATATTCATAAATGCAAAATCACAGTAACAGTAATTAATAAATAAACTATGAAGGATACACTAAATTCGAGTTAGATAATACTCTGTGGTACAAAACCAATATTTACTGTACTGTCTTTTGTAAAATTAATTTTATTTTTAAATTAAAAAAAAAAAGATATTGTAAACGTGACAATATTTTAAACAAGAGTTAATGCTGGCTATATTGACTATTTAAAAAAACGCATAGCGACCACTTGGGTGTATTTTGAGTAGAACTATTGCTACACTACTGCTCAGATGTGTCTACTCCATACTTAGTTTTGTTATAATCGATTACTATGACTGGTTTTCCGTTTTTACTCATGCTTGCATTTTGTTGGAGAGGGGAAAGTAATAATATAATTTTGTTTTGCTTTGGTTTATAAGACACTAACATTTTTAAGTTATCAAAACAAAACATTGAAGTTTACGGTTTTCTATGTTTCGATTGTAGCAATTCCAAAAAGATTCCTTTTTGGTTTTTTGGAATGTAGCAAAAATTTTTAGTTTATATGATTTTGTCAACATTTCTTGAGCCAGAGAAACTCACGTAAACCAGTTGTCCATGGTAATCTTTTGGTGACTACCTTGGACCGATTTTGTGAAGTACTTGACATAATACTCTACTAATGGTAGCTCAGAACTGTTAGTTTATTTTCTAAGTAGAGTTGTGCGTCAACCATAAATTTCAAAGACGATTTAGATACCATGACGACCTTTATGCAGTATTTTGATAGCTTGCTAAAAATATACATCCTAAATGGGCACCTTCATCTTTACCTAGAAGTTGTTCATCTGTTGTATGATAGGATAATGGTGCATAAAACTTTCTGCTTGTTTTTGTTGAAGCTTCTCAGATAGTGTGTGTGGTTGACAGCATTCAGCTCAAAACAAACGAAAAGGTTGACAATGAATGGGAATTGACTTATAACGCTAACAAGAACAGGTGCCTTGTATGCTGAGTCACTCTTAATTCATCATCTATTTTACAAAAGGAAGTAAGGATGGGCTTTAAAATGTCTTGAAATAAAATCAGTGAGTCATGTTTTTTGACTCATCGTGTTTCGCATAGTGAAATAAGTATCTTTTTCTTTTATTTAGTTATTGTTGATTTCAATATTTTTGTTCTTTTTACTGATATATGAAATAATCTACAGACTTCTTTTATGACACTCATTTCATTAGACAGACACAAATTTAAAGTGTGTAAAAAACAGTGTGTATATAGGACCAATGGTAAATTTTCTTTGATTAAAGCTTGTACTCTTCTAAATTGCTTACTAATCGTAGCAGCGCCACCGTATCCTTGACAGAGTGGACGTATAGTAATAAGGGGGGGGGTTAAAAGTGCGAATTTTGGCGTATGAGGATGACATAGTGATTATAGTACAGGAAGAAAGAGAAATGAAGAAGATGGTAAAGACAGTAAAAAAGTATTTGGGAAAAAAAATGTTTAAGTGCAAATGTGAGAAAAACAAAAATAGCAGTGTTTCAAAAAAAGAAGGGGGTAGAAGCAAGAGTGGAGTGGAAATGGGGAGACGAAGTAATAGAATGTGTAAATGAATTGACTTATTTATGTTATCAAATCGGATAGGACAATAAAGAAGAGGCTCATATAAAGTAGTTGGTAAAAAAATGTAATAGAATAGTAGGTCAGGTGTGGTCAGGTTACTGGAAATGGACGTTAGGATTAGAAAGGGAGACGCCAGAGTACATAGAGAAGAAGGAAGGAAGATAAAGAAAGGAGACGTAGACTATGTGGGCACATGTTAAGAGAATGCATAGAACTAAAAGAAGAAGAGAAAGAAAGGTTGGAAATTTTAGCGAAAGTAGGAGAAGGAGTGGGATGTATGGAAGAGGTATTAAAAAGGTGAAAAAAAATACAAGTAGTGTAAACATGGATATTGGGATGTATTTGTACATAGAGAATGGGTTAGCGGTGGAGGGTTTAGAAATTTATTTGTTATGTAGTAGGATAATTTTATGTTTAGCTTAGCGGCAACGGCAGTGGTTTATCTGCGCATGCCATCAACTTCTCAAGACGATGATAAATTTTCACCAACCAATCCGTTCATTGCTGACTCGAAACTTTATTAGCCTTCGAAAATTATGCATTACAATAATTCACATTTGTTAAATTTTTCTTATATTTTCTCTTTTCGAAAGAGACCCCTTCCCTTGTATTTACCTCTGATTGTCTTTGATTAAGTGAAAATTACGTCAGAATGCGGCACTAAAATCGGTTGTTTGAGATTTTTACTATTTATGGCAAAACTCACTGCATAAAGTCTATCTTTCTCATGTGTATGATCATTAGCAGTTAAAATTGGAAGGTGAATTTTAAAACCGCAATTCTGACGGTCTACCGAGCTAGCTTCCGGATAATACAATGGCACTAGAGTTTGTTGAAACCTACAAAACAATAAACTGCCGGTTGCATAACGGAACTCACAAATTGTCATTATCAGTAATAACACGCTTATTTATCCATAATGTAGAAAAATTCTAGAACAATTTTCAACCGAAGCAACTTTTAAGGCACACAGCTCTATTCAGCAACTAGTTGCATCTTCTATGGTCACCAACGATTTTCTATGTAGATTCCAATTACGGTGAGAATACTTATAGAACAAGTGCACGACAGTTTTGCCCTTGTCAACTATATAAGAACAGTGTTTGATGAAGCTCAATTTATGATCGAGCATAATACCAAGGTAATTAAATTCAAAAACCTTTTGAACTAAAATGTCGTTAATATGAAGTGAAGGATCTCTTTTCAACGAAGAAACAAAAACCATGTGTTTGATCTTGTTAGCTAAGACAGTTAATTAGTTGTTGACAACCCAGCGGGCAAGAATGTCTAGACACTGTCGTGATTTTGCTTCTAGGTAGCGTTTGCTGTCTGTGATAGTAATATTGACCGCGTAAGCAAAAATGTCACAGTTATCAAACAAATCTTGTTCTAGTAAAGAATCCATAAACGTTCGTGGATCAAGTAATCGAGTTACTCAATAAACAACTACGCTTGACGCGCACTGCGTCTGCAGGTACTTTCTTAACAATTAGAGCTTAAATGATTTATGACTACTATACGTTATTGTACGCTCCTAAAATGTCTATAAAAAGACATAGTTTGTACTTGGAAACTTTTGGCATTAGTTTACGAATGGCGTTTGTCGTCGATTTTCTAGGAACGAAACCATATTGGCTAGGATGGAACAATCTTTGTAGAAGGATGTTGTCATGTATTTTTTTTAACAATACTTGTTCGAATAGTTTGTCCAAATTTCGAAAGTAGCGTAATCGGTCAATACAAATTATGGTTGGTGAGATCCCATTTACCAGGCTTGAGAATCGTTTTTAGCTTTTCAGTTTTCCATACCCGCATTAAACACAAGCATTGAATAAATCAATGATCATAAAAGAGAGCGCGTCCTTGGACGCAATTAGCCATTGAGTCTTTAGCTCTGCTGGGGTTTTTTGAGTATGTTTTTTAAGCAACGTACGACTTGCTTTAACCTATCTAACTTTGCACCCCACCACGGTCAACCCGCTCTATGACTCGAGCAAACTTAGTTCAAACGATTTCGATAGTCCTGCGTTCGGAGAATATATATTTATTTTTACAATTGGAAATTTTAATCATGTTGCATAAAAATTTAGTAAGTAAATTTGATTTATTGGTACATGCGTTGCAACTTCGGTTTTATTTTTTGAACAGTCAGGGCAATTGCTGCAAATATACCGTAGTGTTTTACAACGGTAACACAACAGGTCGATACCATTATTTCTATCAAAATTATCGTACTTTTGTATTTCGATCATTTTTTTATATAGTCTGTAATAGATATTCCAGGATTTGATCAAAATTTTATTGCGTGTCTTGTGCGTGTTTTGCTACACCCGATGTTATATTATGTTTTACGTGTTCGCTTTATGTGTTTTTATTTGAGTAGCAATGTTGCACCCAGTTGGTCTAACATAAGAAAGCCCACAAAAACCAAGGACGTGGTAGAACGCTGGTTCCTCGAGTTTCTATTGTCTCTTTCAATTTTAAAAAATTGTCGGTTCTCTTATTTTTTGCATTGAAGTTTACTTTGGCATATTTTACTTTAAGCTTACTGGTTATTTTATTTGTGCAGCCATTTATGTAAAGCAGAAAAGTAGTTGCAATGGGATCTTCTTTATGTTTTTTTATTGTGTTGTTTGTTAATCGCTCTATCTATGTCTGCTTTTTTGTAATGGTTTTTCCGTCAAGGCGTTCGTTAGATGGCCTACTTCGGTCTTTAACGCGTAGGGATTGCTAACAGTTTTTGCCCTGTGTACTAACGCTTTTAACACTGAAAAATTTTGAGTTGGATGATGGTGCAATTTGGCATTGAGTTATCTGTCGGGTGTGTCAATTTTGTATAAACTTGATGTCTCAATGTATTATCCATTTTCCGAATAACTGGTACGCCTAAAACGGAATGTATGTTTTGGTCTCCATAGTAAATTTGACGTTGAGTTTTAACTAGTTTAATGGTTTAGAAAACTGTGGAATGTTTGTGTTTCGTGAGGCCAAATTACTAAAGTATCTTCCATTCATTTTGGTTTGAGGGTAGCGTTTTTTAATCCCGCTCATTTAAAATCCTCTATAAATATTTAGGCGATAATTGGAAAAATTGTTAATCTTATGGCTGTTTCTTCACTTTGCTCGTAGGTAATAATGCTAAAAAATACGTTGACTTAAAATATAGTTCAATTAGCCTCTTAAGTTTTTGATTGAACTTTGTTTTTTGTAGCTTGGTTTTGATGATGTTTAATGTTTTTGGCTAAATCCCGGAAACTTTGGGTCAGACTATACTAGAAAACCATCGACTTACCAAAATACGATAATTTCAATGGTATATTTACTTGGATTTTCAGAAATGGTTTGTTGATGACGCGTGCATATTCAATCAGTTCTTTGAATTTTTCTCTGTAATCTGCACCTTTAACTTTTGTAATGTCAAGCCTTTTTTCTTACGCGTGTGACCGACAGAGGCAAAATTGCATTCCAACCTTTTTTTGTTAATTTTTAGTTTTATGACAAGAAAATTTACGAGAAACAAACATGTTTATTTTTTTTTTATTAGGTACATCACTAACAATAATGCACATGGTTTCTATTATATTTGCATGAATATTTTTACATTTAATTTTTTCATGTCATACAACATATTTGCTATACATAAACACATTTATTACATTTCACACAACGCTGCCTTGATTTTCTGGCTTTGGTCCTAGTGCAAAGAAAACAACGACCTTGATTTAACGTTCGTTCTTTATACTGTAGCTCATTTTATTATTTAAGTTCCCAGATCTTGTCAATCCGTTGTTGTTTAGTAACGTGACAGCATGTTTGTTCTTGTTAAATTCTTTCCACATTTTAAGAGAAACTTCCTTTTTGTGTCTAAATATCTTAGTTCTCAATTTGGATTTTGCATTAATTACAATTTATAAGTATTTTGAGA
Source organism: Aquatica leii (assembly GCA_035610365.1). Lineage (NCBI taxonomy): Eukaryota > Metazoa > Arthropoda > Insecta > Coleoptera > Lampyridae > Aquatica > Aquatica leii. Next base: position 1,959,390 of record CM069438.1, read on the forward strand.
AGTTATATTAAGCACAAGGTGAAATAGTACCATAAGCCATCTAACAGTTATCTTTTGATATGTGTATTTTTAAACCATTTAATCTGTTGAGTTAACTAATCCTGGTATTGTTGTAGTGCAACACAATATCAGATTTGTATTTTGTAGCCTCGTTACTGACGTTATTGTCATCATGTTCACTAGATAGTAGAATTACTGCTCAAATATTTTTTGAAACACTAATCCAAAAATTTTTTTCTTTGATATGAATAGTTTACTTCTTTTTAATGTGCCGCAAAGAATTAGATTTATTTCTCTTATTTTATCAGCCAATTGCAGAAATTGTTAGTTGTTATTCCGTATTCTTATGTCAAGGGATCAGTAAGTTGATGAACAACACGATCTCCTTGTTTTTTTTTGGGTATTGCCGTTCTAAAACGTATAGACAGTATAACTGTATTACAGGCAGCTAGAGCCTATATTTTAATCCATACTTTAATGGTTTATTTTTCATATATATGTGAAATGTTGCTGTACCTCAAAATCGGACAATTTGTTCGTCAACACACATATGGGCGCTTCGGTTTAAAGTAGTGTATCAAAATATCTTTGATCGGCGCCAGTTTGTCCGTAACTTTTTTCTCCATTCTGGTCTCAAAATTGTCGAATCTTAAAAACATTGTGAGAAATAACGATTTTTTGAAAATTACAGGACGACAGTATGTCGGATCACTTGTATAAAGTGCTTCAATAGGTACAGTACTACTTTGCAATGCTCCAAGTGTGATCAGCAATCCTATATAAACATTGATTTTTGTTTTATTAGTTGGTGCCAATAATTTAGATTAGATATACCCATCAAGAAAATATTTAGTTTGTTTCATTGACAATAATTTCAATTATACTGGTGGAAAAGAAAATCATAAATACTTCGTTTGTACCAGCTATTACTGATATATATCATTTTAGTCCTGAGGTCACAGGTATTCTAATTGATTGTAAACGCCTAGTAAACTTGCTTATGGTACTTTGTACCATTGATTACCGTTTGTTAAAAGAAAGCACCAAAGCTTTTGACCTAAGATCTTGTTCCGACTCGCCTTTTTTGTCATCTTTATTGGCGTAAATTTGATCAGCTACGTCTTCTTGATCGGAACAGTGATCTTCCCTAGCCATATAACTTGCATCATCTTCTAATAATACTCCTTCAAAATGAGATTTTTGTTATCATGCAACCGCAGTAGTTTTTTATCTGTAAGTTTTCTATCGTTGCTCATTTAAGGTGCCCATTCAAAATTTAAACACTAATGGTAGAATAATAAATAGAAATAGAAAAATAAAAATAAATTTAAACAAACAACTCGAGCAAGAGTTAATTACTTACTATCGACTATATGTGGGGTACTAAGAAGTGGGAAAATTATAGTGGTAATATTTGGAAACAAACAATGGAAACATTTTTAAAAGCCAAGGAAAGCGTAAATGCATTCCAGACTAAAATATCATAAATATATTTTGTTAGAAAAAATGTTTTGCGGTAATTTATATAAAAAAATTATTTATAAGATAAACACAAATGAATGAATCATTTCAACCGTTATAACTATTTGTTGTGGTCGTTTTTCTGCTGTTTGTCAAACCTTTACTAATTGTTTCTAATTCTAACAGCATAAACAAACGCTGCCCTGCCTAAAATATATAATGAAAAATTCTAAAGAAAGAAAATTAATTTCGCTAACTAAAAATATTTAATTTGTTCGTAGTTCAAAGAGTACTAGTTTATTAAAACCAAACGCAATAATTTTGACAAAGACAAAGAAAAAAACACTATTATCTATCACCAAAACGTAAGGTAACGCGTTGGGCGCCACTTTGAAACAACTAAGAAGGTTGGTTGTTACTCTGTGAATAGAAAGTCTTAGCATGAATTATGATATTGTATTTAATTTATTATTATGTTTATGTTTTATTTATGACTACTAAATTATTGATTTTTCAGGTAAATCCACAAAACTTGTATTTGATCGTAGGTGGTAAGTACCAGTAATTTTTTTAATAAAATAATTAGAAGTAATACAAACATAAAATTTGAATTCAAAAAGTGTTTACTAAAATAATACTAGATGTTTTGTCTACCAACATTTTTACATACATAAATAAACCAATTTGTTTATTATTTAAACAAACTTACATATTTTTTAGATGCGAACATAAAAACTAAAATATTCTTTTAGATAATAAAAATTTTATAACGCACGTAAATGCATAAAAAATAGTTGTCAAAAAATGTAATTACATAAGGTACTACATTCTCATAAGCTATATTTCTTTTAAACCCATTGAAGTGACCAACGGTATCGTGATTTTACGATTATGACAGAGTATAATATGAAATGTAGCGCGTGCTCAGGCACGAAAAGCTCCTATTGATCGAACTTTTGCTTCCTACGCATTCGGATACTTGTCGCAGCACCCCAAAAATTCTTTTATGCATTTTAAATGCATTCTTATGATACATTTTGCGTATAAAAGAAAGTATCTGAAAGTAAGAGTTTTACAAAGGGTGGTTCGATCTTGTACTAAAACGCGACACGAATATCAAGCTCGTTATCTTGACAAACAGAAACCGTTTTTGCTTGATTGGATAAACCATCTACAGATCCATAAATCAATGTAGATTTCCAGATTTTTTTCTTTCAAGTTATGTGTAGCAATTGTGTTTGATGTTAATTCCGACGCCCCCCTTTGTAAATTGCCGGTTTTCAACTGTATGGGTAATTAATAAGAAAGGTACATAATATAAGGCATGAATGCACTCGGCAAATTTCTAATTTACATAATGTAACTTGATGATCAAATACCAAGTTTGCTCTTTAAATTAAATCCAAAGCATAAACCAATTATCTACTGCAGGAGGAAAACGAGAATTATATTATCATTACATTCAAAGATTCGACTTTTATTGCGTTGGTGTATACAAAATGACGGATATTAAAGCAAAATGTGAATAACTTGTACAATGAGATTAATTTATCATATTTAGTCAACGTATTATTCATTAATCTTAATGCGTTTTTTACGGCGAGTAAATGCAGCGTCTCGTTTAACATTCATAACGCCACCAATGAAAAGAAAGTTTCAACTTTTAAAATGCACTTAATTAATTTAAATTTTATTAACAAAAACATTTTTTTAGTCACGCACTTACAGTACAGAACATAAACAAAAAATAATATAAATTTTGGTCACAGCTGTAACCACGTCAACTATTTTTAATTTTTCTATTATTAATAAAAAAATGATTTTATTTTAAGTTGCCAATGGGTGAAAACATTTTTTTGTATTCAGTATATTCAATCAAATTTTTAATTAGTATTACCATCATCATGCAGTTAAGCTTGTCTAGTGCTAGACAAGAGATTTTTCCAAAATTTTCTATTTAATTTTTTTTAAGAAACGTGTATTGATGCTTTGTTTTTGCGTTTTTATTTACATCTTAGGTTTACGTTACATTATCTTTATATTAGCTTTGTCAATGGTTCAACAAAGTTTATTATGCTTGGTATACGGTTTTTAGTGTTCTATCACATCAAATTAACTCTTACCTGGTACGTGGAAATTAAATTTAATTTTAAGGACAAAAAAATTAATTTTAAGTTACGTTGCTAAGGTTGCTAAAATTGCTAGAAGTGAAGGGAAAAGATAAATTAGATATAAATTGAACTCTACGACCCCAAATGCGTCAAGATTCTAAATGAGTATTAGTCATGACGTAGCAGGTGTGTCTTCAAGATAACCCAAATACTTTTACCTGGCCCTAAATTACGCCTGGCAATTAGTGTAAGTCCCTAATCGTACGTGATTTCAAACTATCAACTCAATGTACTTAATAGACTCAACATGTACAATTTCCAAAAGATCAAACACTCTAGAAAAACTTTCACAAACACCACAAATGTAGCAAATTACATAACTGAATAAGAAAGTTAAGTTTTATGTACTGCTTTTTTTGCAGCAAAACGCAAATATGCTTTTCCTTAATATGCATACGTCAAAAATGAAACTGACAGCTGATAACCTTAATGTAGCAAATATAGACGCATCGGAGCAAAACTTATATAGTACAAAAATCACACCAAAATATTTATGATGCCTAGTAGTACACACGAAAAGATAAAGAAATAATTTTACATTACCAAACTAGAGAAATAGCGGCAGCTGCCATACCTGCAAACGGTTTAGTAGCGCGAAAAACGGTATAAACCTTTTAATAAAAGAATGCAATTCCAATAGCTAAAAACAGAATAGTAAAACGACAACGTGAAACTAAATAAAAAGAAACTACTTACAATTGAACGGTCAAAGTTGATACCAAGTTAACCTACACGCACCAACAGCCAAAAATAAAATGGTACGTTTGTGAGTTTACTGGTTTTATACCGCTAGTGGCGGTAAAGATACGGAAGCCATAAATGGCTTTAAAAAGACTGTGAGATGATCATTAAGTAATAACTCATTTACAGAGAAAGACTTACTAGGATTATATGTGACTGACGAAGCAAAACCAATCGAGGAGACTGCCATTTCACAAGTCGATTCAAAACTTTAACTGGTATGATTATTACAACCAAACTCACTAGCAGCAGAACTTCAACTCGAAGCATCCTCCCACCGCCATCAAGAATTTCTTTGAAACTTTTACGACCACAGACACCCACTTCATACTTTAGCCCAAAGAACCTTTTTCTTTTCTAAACGCAAAAAAAAACAAGTAAAAAAAACCTTAATTCTAAGAAGAATTAAAATTTAAAAAAACTAAACAAAACACAGAAGAGAAATAAAAAATAACTGTTCTGCAAACTTCAGAAAAAGGAAAAAACCAAAGACGACTGGAAGACAGCAATCTTCATCTAAAGATAGTAATGTGCAGCGCACAAATTGAAAAAGTGTAAAAAAAATATTTTAAAGTAGATTATCGGCTCACCTATTTGGTTAGTTTTTGTTGCAGATGATCGTGGGTCAAGTTGTGAGTACCAAACTTCGTCTGATAAGTCGGTGCCTTGCGCCATCTTTCTTTTCGTAAAGATAAAAATACCAAAACAGGAACAAAAGTCTGGGTCTTTCCCTGCATCCTAATTGTGCGTTGAAATAAAATAACACAAAGTTATAACAGACTTAAATTTTGATTTATTCTGGAATGCATTGTATATGAGAGACAAAAAGATATCACAGCAAAATTCCAGACTAAAATATTAGTCGTCGGTACACCCCTAAACCATTAATACATAAAATATTCTTAAGTTGCAGCTACGTTAGTGCTAATAAACAGTAGCATCTGCACTAATTTAACATTACAATTAGTGGTTCTAGTTTGAAATGTAAGAAAATTCATTGACCGACAGCAATCGCTTAACTTCAAAAGTCCAAACGCGTTTGCGTTCAAATATTTTTATTAATACAACTCTCGCCGAACCGTATCACGTCAAACTTGCAAACAAAACTAACAAACTCTGGTTCAATTAAACCATCTAAAACAAAACATATGCGCCGCATACTTCCCAATCACCTTACAGAACAAATTTATAGAATTATGGTAGTAACCTAAGTATTAATGATATTCATAGTAATTTAACTGACAAACAAATAATCTTAATTTACAGCACAACAAAACTCAAAATTTAAATGACATAATAAAAAAGCGGTATCTCGCAGTTCACTTTAAGTTTTGATGCACCGAACAATCTCAAATTGGTTTATAAGAGAACTCTGCCGACTTTACATCAAAACGGCTTCACAACGGTAGTTTATTCCCACGTGTTCCTCCGCTTCACTCTTCATATTAGTAATTCAAAAAGAATAAATAATTTAAAGCACGGTACTACCCAGAAACACACCTACTGATTTAGGTCATACCGCTTTGTTCCTAATTACACCGTTACAGACGTTAATCGAGTAATTAGCAATTTCAGTAGTTGAACGTTGTGATGTAACCCACTCGCGTTTGAAATTAAAAACCCGCGAACAAACAAAAAGTAGCGACATCTCGCTGTGGCTGTGATCGTCTAGTTACCCCCTCCTTTCTACGTTGTATTAAGTTCGTTATACACTGCTTACTCTCGATATGTGGGAAGGCTGTTGTAGGTTAAATAAAACACACAATAAAAAAATGAATCATAATTTTTATTCGAGTTTAACTCTTTAGATTTTAACCGAGACCGTGCCTGTTCGGTGGGACCCGTCGTAGGAGGGGAAGAACAACGCGAAGAAACCCCTCCGGTCCTTGAACGGATTGTTAATACAAATAAATTACATAATTAATATACAAAACAACAACTGTTATAAAAGAAATCAACGAATACATAATATAATAATAGGGAAAAGAAGTCACTTGTCTTTTAAGTACTTTTAGCAAGTATGGCAACACGGCGAAACTAAAAGAAACTTGGCAACAAAGCAATGTAAATGGAAAAGCGAGGTTAAGTAGCAAGTCAGTTTTGTACATTACTATTATGGAAGTTGTACTAATAAACTAACTTCCTTTGAAGAGATTATGTTTCAAGATACACAATAAAAAGAAGTAAATTATGAATTAATAAAAGCAAACAGCATAAATGCTTCAGCTAGCTATACAATATTTTAACAGGCGATGAATAAATTACAATTGGGTCAAATCAAAATAACACAGCAGCAAATTAAATTAACAAGTAATTATGTACGTTGCTCATTTTATTGTAACCTTTTTCAGATAAATGAAATTACACCGTCAATCTAGAAGTTAGAGTGTTGTGAGTTTAAATAAAATGTTCGGATAGGCAGATACGGTAACAGATTTAAATCCCGACACATAAACACATGCACGTACATCATCATACTAAACTGAAGAAGGGTTAGTTAACCGACGGCCTATCGGTAGGTACTGAAGTCCTGGGTTACGGATGCAATTCAGCTATTAGTTGATTGGTCGGGACAAACAAACAAGGGCCAAAAAATACACAAAATACACATATAATAAACACACAATAATATCAAACAAATCTTATAAAATGTAGGGCCCATTATCATGGAAGCAACCTACCGCGACTTTAATAAATATATCAAAGCAGGCACCTGTCTATACCATAGACTTAGGATACGCTACTTCACAAAAAAATACACAGGGTCCTCATAGTATGAGAACTACCCGCAGCCACATGTTGTATGCCCCTCACGGTAAATAAAATATTATGTTTACATTCGACAAGGCAATTCAAACAACGGTATTTACACCAATTACCGTACATATGGTTGTTTCCGGTCATGAAGGTATGAATATCATAGTATAAAACAATTCTAACTTCTAGCAATTTGAGCAATTCATAAAACAACGAGCAATGATCAAACAAAAGAAAGTTACAATAAAACGTGCTCCGCCATTCGGTACGTGACTTGAGCAAGTTTACATTAAAGAACAAATAAAATTGGAATTGTAAAATAAAATCGTTTTGTTTAAACACAGTTTTTAAAAGAAAACATAAATTGGCACAGAGAAGAATGAAAGAAATATAACGGGGAGAGTAACGGTACTATAAAATGGCGACACACGCTAGCTTTTCAAACAAAGGAAACAAGGGCAAAAACTACCCTGCTTCACGTTTACAGCACAAATACAAAAACAGGCAGACTTACATGAATTAAAATTATTTTACATACATACCTAGCAGTTTACAAAAATTGACAAAACAAAAACACAAATTATACAAAGAAACTTTTCAGGGTAAAAACGTCTTGCCATCTCGAACCAAATTTACCCCTTAGATACCGACCGCTTCCCCCGTGTCGTACCTTTAAAAGTCTCCCACCCTTTTAAGAAGTACATGCGCAATTTAAGATTTTTAGTTTTCCCGCTAGCTGACGATGCTTACGTAATTACGCGCGTCTTTCTGAATTTAAATTTAAATTGAACCATCTCAACGTCAACAATTCAACAACATGGGAGTAACAAAGCAGAACCTAAAAAAACAAGAAAATTTGCGTTCCGCAAACACGTGTGCAATGCAATGCAACCCGGAAAAAAATTAATTTTTAGCGGCCCCTCAAGAGTCTAGGTACGATGCATCAAGAAAGATTTTTCTAAAAACATTTCCATTAGGTAGATGTTGATGGATAACAAATTGTATCTTTTACCGAGTTTTTTCTTAACCACCTATCAGAACCACAATAGAAGTAACAATGGCGTTCGAACACTTCCGGAAATCGAGTAGAGGTTTTACTTACCATTAAGATATTTACTCGGCTACAATTGATACTTTCCAAATCGACAGTGAAAACGTATTTAAACGCATTTTAAATTGTTTCAAACGCAGTAACTACTCGCTTCAAGAGTATGACGACAGTGATTTTGTTAGTTTCTCCACGGGGGATGTAGAGGACAAAGTTGAACCTCTTTAGCATGGCGATCATTTTGTCATAAAACTTTTAATAAAAAAAATAAAATGACTTTGAATTGAATGTCGCCAGAGACATGATTAAGGAAGTAGGTATTAAGATTTTTTTTTACCAAACATGGTTTAGGCTTGACTTAAACTGAAAGCTATTTTACTATTTTTTAAAATTTTGTCAATGTTATTAATTTGCACGTAGAGTAGTATTATTTATAATTAATTTCCTTATTTAAAAACTAACTTGCATTTGGGCGTTGCATAGTAATATGCTCTACAAGAAATTTATGCAAAACGGTGGCTTGCGTTAAAATGAAACGTAATTAAAGAAAAAAAATTATAACGAACTGAGCAATTAAGTGATTGCGCTTTTTAACTAATAATTCCAAAGACTTGCATTTTAAATCGTATTTCGTTTACAAAGTCTCAAAGTATCTAGTGCACAATAATTAATTTTAAAACGAGAAAGGAAATTTGTAATTTGTCGTGTTGAAACCTTGCATTCAATTACAACGAATTGTTCGTTGGTACATTGAGGTAGAGCAGCGTCAGCGTCAGTGTACACAATACAATTACGGGTATATTGAAGTCTGCTCGATAATTTACTCACACCTGTGGTGGTCGGGTTTCAGGTGGTAGCCATGGAGATAAACAATGTAATATGTTATCATCAGTGTCAGAATGATACAGTGTAACAATTGAAAATTCTCTATCAAATTCTTGAACCATACACGTACGTAACAAACTTTTATTGATTTATGCGAATGGTCTTCCCTATTTTTTGACATTTGTATAGATTTACAGTAAGCTTTTCGTTGTCTAAATGATAAATTGCACTTTTGCGTCAGACTTTTTCCTATTTAAGTCTGCATGTAGCGGTGTACGTATCTATGTTTTAATGCGTACACTCGCATTATAACGACCGCATTTATGCAAAAGGGTCTTCGTGTGCTACAGATTTTATACAACAATTAAATGGAGTTCCATGACTGATACGCCGTCTTTGTAAAGAGACAGACGCATACTGTAACTCGTAAAGCCGGTGCGTGCAAAATAATGCCTAACCATTTGTAAACTTCTCTGCACTGCGGATGCGGATTAACGGCAAACAAAACATACATTTATTTAAACGCGTATTATTTAGCTACCCCAAACGATGGGAGTTGTCTTCATCAGCAATTTTTTATAATTAAAATTACTAATAAATTTATAATTTTTTTGTTATTTCCACTGCAAAATTCATTGATTATCATTTTGGAAATTGTTTGTATTACACAATTGAACTTGTTAATTTTAATTATTACTCTCAAAAACTAATCAATGTTTATACTCTAACAAACTTTTTAGTCCTACTCTATAGGAAAACCATTAAAAAAATGTATTTTATGTATGTTATATTTATGGTAGATGGCAGGTAGAATGCTTGACGATGTGTTCTTAAAAGACTATATAAGCACTTAGCACACTTTATTGTACATAAAAGATATATATCTATACTGAAGACCATGACACCATTTTAGACAACGTGTTAGCAACTTAACCTATCTTTTTACAAAAAGATTATATACAGGGTCTAACCTCATCTAGGTTCGTACTTTATGCATAACATTCCTCGTCTCCTTTGTTTTTTTTACGATACAATTTTAGTTATCAGTACAAAAGTTTCTGAACCGAAACAAAACAAAACTGATTTACATTATCTTTATATTATACTTTTATAGTCTACATATACTAATTCGACATCGTTTTTCACAAGTGCGTTTCTAAAATATGACTAGGAAATCAAAGAGAATATTTATTCTGGCGTTAAATAAAAACTGTTGTAAGAATTTGGTGTAAAATGACTAATTTTTGAAATATTTGCCATTACATTTTTCAAGCCGGTTCTGATTATTTAAGTGAAGATTCTCTGTTGATTTGAATTATGCGGCAAATGCTGTGAGATCTGTATTTTAAAACGCCTTAGTGTAATGTTTTGATTATTGTTTTCTTTAATTTTCCATCATCTACAAAATAAATCGTAAAATAATTGCAGCAGATACAAATCTTTATTTATATGTGTTGGCACTGATCTAGTTTAACAAAACGTATTTTGTGTTCTCGATTATGTTTATCTGCGGTTGTAATTAGAACAAACATTTCAGTTTTCTTAGAACTCAGTTCTATAACATGCTTAATTTTTGCATCAATTTTTTCAGTTGAGGCTAAGTAATTTACGTAAATTGTATTTGATAAACGGCGTGCGTAGAAAGATTTATAGATACTAAACGTGTTTTTCCTACCTACGAACTCAAAATTTTAATATTTGTTATCTTCTATGTATATGCAGCGACATTTGAAGGTTTATATTTTAGTCAATAAAAATTTTTTAAGCATTTATTATAATTTCAAGGTAATAAAGTGTAATTTAATTTATTTTTTTGTTTACATTTAGCAGAACGCTACTGGCAGCAGCCGAAAATTACAGAAATACTGAATTTGCATATTTAGTTTTTTTTTGTAGTATTTTTCATTTATTGAAGTATGTAACATTACTTACATTAAATATCTGTAAATACGTTATTTAGTGTACTTAGAAAGAACATGCATTTCTTAAAATAGCAACTACGCCTTATCCGATATTATTTTAATTTTTAGTATCAGCAAGTGATTGAAAACAAATTTGCTTTTTTTAATCAGTTTTCTTTCATTCATATTGTCAACAACCTTAGTAGACTACTTTATGCAAATTTAAGTTCGATGTCTTGAATGGTAAAGGATAACGTAAGAATAAAACAGAAATAAAACATTTTGTTGAAGAAGTATTTATTGAAATTATAGCTTTTGTTTTAAAATACAAAAATAAATTTTTTAATTAGTATTACGTATGAAGATTATATTTATATATAAGGCATCAATGTTTTTTTTTTGTTTTTGTTAAATAAAAAATAATTTTTAATAATTAATTTTTTTATTTTTAGAATTACTAGTTTACGTTTCGCCTAGAATATAGGCTTTTTCAAAACGATTGCTATTTATTCAAATTTTATAATAAATAACATTGATCAATTGATTAAATTTAACTTTTATAAATTTTTTTTGTGGATAATTACTTGCATCTCCTTACGTTTTTATAGAACATAGTTAAAAATTAATTTTACTTATTTCTTTATTGAAAATGTATGTAAAGCGTATTTATCGTATAAGAAATTTTTAATGACTTGGATAAACCTGATAGCATGTTATCAGTATATTTATATTCGGCTCAATGTTTGTGAGTAGCAACCGCAAATTCTCACGAGTACTAATTTCTAGTCGGTTTCTTTTGTGTATAATTCAATAAATTGCTCTTGTATCAGTATGTATTTATCTGTATTTGTGCTCTGAGTTTGAGTACTTGCAAAAAAGTTCAACGCTCATTCGGAAATTATAACCGTCGTTTGAGTTTGTGCGATTACTTTTGTGAAAAACCCTGCAGTTGATTTGATTTTATTCGTTTCGTGTACTTTGAGATTGTTTGATTAATTTCACGGTAATTCAAGGAAGTTACTTTACGTTTTTAAATTAATCTTTGCCAATCAAGACTGTAAATACATTTTTGTATTCAATTAATTCGCAATTATTACGCTGCTTAAACATCCGTATTCTGCATTTACGTTTATTTGGCATTTTCTTTATCTTGTTAAAATTCCAATAGTTATTTATGTTTCATTTTTAGATATTATTGTAGTTAAATATTATTCTAACTAATGAACGGTTCGCCTCCTGGTGAGTGGTAAATTTAGGTTTTAATCAAATTAATGATTCCTTCTTGTAGGAGGTTGGATGAAAGCAACTACTTCAGTACTATTGCGACGTTTCGTGTTTTAGATGAACACTTCATCAGGCTCGCTAACACTGAGTCACGTAATTTTTTTCTAAAATAATTATGTTGCAATTAATGCATTAAAGTTAAAAACGTTAATTTGTACATCGTGCACATATTTAAAACGTACGTACAGTATGGTAAATAAGCGGTGCTAGTAGGAGGTGATAAGCCTTCTTCGACTATTCGATTTATTGCTCTTTCCCATGCGTTTTGGATCTCTTTGAACCCGTATTCATTTTGTTGTAAAAACTCCAACAGTGTTTCCTTTTCTTTTTGCAGGTTTTTATTATCTGACACACGTATAGCTCTTTTAGCTAAAGTATGCAAAACAGTATTTTTCTGTACTGGATAGTAGTGAGATTTGGCGTTTAAGTACGAGTATTTATTAGTGTGCGTTTTCTTTCTATAAACGGAATGCCTTAGATTTTCGTTTGTTTTCTTTAGCACCAGTACATCAAGAATTCCATTGTAAATTTAATGCTATGATCTGCAGAGTTTAGATGTTGAAAGAACTGATTTAGTTTATCTTTGCCATGAGGCCATACAACAAACGTATCATCAACATATCTGAACCAAGTTTTTGGTTTTAACTCAACATTTTTTATAATTTCAGTTTCAAAATATTCCACGTAAATATTGGCTATAACTGGAGAAGGCCGTAAACCCATGGCCGCTCCTTCTACTTGTTTAAACAAATTGTCGATATAACTGAAATAAGTGTTTTTAAAACAGAGTTCAATGAGTAAAACTTCTTCAGTCATTCTCTCCTTGAGCAAAAACAACACTTCGTCGACCGCGTCAAAGTTAACTAGGATATCTTTTTTGGTTATACGCAAGTTCTTAATTTTCTCTACAAAATCTGTAAAATCTTTAATGTGAGTTTCTATATTTCTTGTTAACAGGTAGAGTTTTGCAGCTAGATAACGTGTTCATTCTTTGTGTATCTTGGAGAGACCGTAGATTCGTGGCGTAACCGGATTTTTAATAATAAAAGTTTGTTTCTTGTTAATATCTATAGTAGTGGAGTTTTTGATGGCGGAGTTTACCTTATTTCATAAAGAGTTTAAAGGGTTTCTCTGTAGACGTATGTAGCAATCTTTCGAGAGTAAGTTCGTTATATTGTCGTTGTAATCTTGTATGTTTATAACGACTGTAGCGTTTCTTTACCTGCTCTTAATACTAAAATGTCCTTATTCTTACGTAACCGCTTAGCTGTTTCTTTCTCATGTTTGTTAATATTAGAGCGTGGCGGTTTCGCTTTTTTTTTTAAGTGATATTTACTACGCTGAAGATGCAAGCTGCAATGTCTTGCAAAACGTCAGTTGGTTTGGGTTTACAAAAGATAATACCGGAAAGGCCAAGTTCTACTTCTTGTTTTGGCTCTCAAGGAGAGACTAGGACCAAGCCTAAGTCTAAGTGTTTAAATACGACCCGGTCTAAGCCAAAAGTCGCTTATAATCATAAAAAGTGAATAGCGGAAAAAACTTTCTAATTTTGTAAAAATATTACGGCTTATTGAATTTCACTGAATTTTGATTTGATTTTGTATTAGCGTACCGTGGATTTGTGCGCGAGTTTGTTTTTCACAATCCAATTTTTGTCTTGGTCTTCCGACGGTAACTTTTCCAATAGTTGGGGTTCCCTAACGTAATTCCTGCCAACGTTAACTAGTCTAAAGCTAACTAAAAGTCTGTCTACGAATAAAATTTTACGGTATTTATTAATTATTGATTAAATTATTTATTCGGGAGTTCAGTGATTGAAAAACTTTGAATTTAATTATAATGAGAATTTACTGCTAGTTATCGAATCTTTCATTTATTCACCAAACATTTTATGGTGTTTGTTTGTGCTAATTTTAATTTGATTATAATTAAAAGGAAAAACGATATGTAACCAACGTTTAAAATGTTTCATCGACGTTAAACCAGAGAAAGTTATTAATTACGAACCATAATTTTAGGATTTTTGATTTTGTTTTATTTTACACAATTACGTGATTCGTTTCATTTTATTAATATGTATTTTAATTTTCTTTATGCGAACACGGCCGTGGATTATATTTTTCTTTTAAAACGTAATTAAGTTTTATTTATTACTTTAAATTATTTGCATTTTGGTTTTAGTGTAACCATGTTATTTTTTGAATACAGTTTTGTTTTAATTTAAGATTTTATTTGCGTTAACTTTAATTTAAATTTTTAATGTATTTCCTGTTTGCTTGTCCAATTTCCATTTTGATTTATGTAATAAATGTTAAATTATTAAGTGTAACAAAGCTTTTATTTATTTGGCCTTTGCATATGTGAATTATTAGAGTACAAATTTTTGATGTGATACACTCTTAAGGTAAGCCTCATTTGACTGTATTCTTTGGAATCGGATTTGTGGTTGGCAAGAGCCTGTGGTCCATTTGAGTTTTACACCTTCCTGACGCCCTTTGATTTTGACATTTGATTTAGGGGTTTTTTTGAGTTTTTTACACGATCACGGAATTTTGAATATAATTCACATTCTTCTTCACTGAACACCGGCAAAACTTCGTTTATTTTAGGCAAGTTCTATTGTTACAACTTTTGCACGTAACAGAATATCTGATTGAAGATTGTCTTCAAATGTTTGGTTAAGGTCCAAATGAAGCGTCGTTAAGTGTTGACAATAAGCAAAACATTTTTTATCTTTATTAAGAAATTTAAAAAAAAATGGAAATTGAAAACATGCTACTCTTCCCAAGTTGTGTATCTACAGCAAAGGTTTTGCAACAAACGCGGATATTACACTTTTAGTTTTGATTAAACTTAATGTGTCATCTTGTAGTTTTAAATTAATCTTGTTAAATCTGGCAAATAAATCAATCATATAAACGATGTCATTTTTTGAGATAATTGAATTGTTCTTCAAATAATTGTTTTTATTTTCCAAAAATTCCAACACTTAATTGAGCAAATAATATTTTATTTAAAGCATTCCTTATGATGTTATTAACTGCCCTAATGACATAATGTAGTGATTCAAGCAAACGTTCACTAAGGTTTTTTGCGACTAAATGATGTCGATGAATAACACAATCTAATGATAATACATTTGGTATAGCTTGTTTTAAGTATAAAATCTCACATAAGAAAAAAAGCTTAATTTCTTGGTAATGTTAACTTGTCAAGCTATATAGAGAATTCAGATGTTTGTAAATGGTCACATAAAGAGTTTTCTACACATTGAGTCATTTCTTCGATCCTTCTTCGTTCAGTATTATTACTCAGTGGAATTCTTTGTATAATATCGAAAGCTTGTTTGCGCAACACGCTGCCTATTACCTCACTTACAGCTGGTAGAATAAATTCTTCACACAATGGTGTGCGGTTTTCCGGGCTTCGCAATCATTAAAGAAATATTACAAGGAGCACGCAGCTCATCGTCATCTCTTTTAGATGTTGTTTCTATAAGTTCTTGCAATGTCGGTGTTTTTAAATATTATCTTTGATTGAATAAAAATATTCCTTAAGCTGAGGTTTTATTAAATCTTTTTATTACATAGAAGGCACAAAAGTAAAGTACTATTTTTCGATTGGAATGAACCCATACTTCATATATTCTTCGGCTCACTCATACTGTTATCTGAACAAAAGGGACCCAAAAAGATGTAAGAAAAAAATATATATATATCAAATTTTTATTTGCAACAAATCGCTGTTAATTAGAATAATTTTTTTATATGGAATGCTGTAATGTAACGTTCTGTTGAATGAATTATTTGAAATGAAAAAATTAAATTTTTTATTTTAAAAAATTACAATTACAAGACCATTCACTATTTTAAAATGTAATTGCTAAAACTAAAAACGCAATGCAACTCTGCTTTTATGTTTAATTAAAATAAAATCATAAAATTGAATAACATACGTTATCTTGGCAATGTCGTTAAAGCCGTTACTTAATACTAACTTTGGAAATATATTGCTTTCATAAATTAAAAGTGTTGGTTTACATGATGTAATGCTTACTGAGCTTGTCAGACCCTTCGTAACTTCCAAAAGGTTAATGAAAGTAGTACAAGGACGATTTAAATCAATAAATTAGAGCAAATCAATCAATATTACTTGAATTAAAAATTTATTTAAAATGTAATTAATATTGCCGATAAATTTTCTGTTAAAAATAAATTTTCTAAATTTTCTGTCTACCGGATTAAACGATTTCCATCATCCTTAATTTCTCTTTCTTATCATTAAACACGTCAATTCGTCTTAATTTATTTAATTTATTATAACGTTAGTTATCTCTGATATTAATAACGATTAATGTTAATATTAAATACATCGATGATAGAATAAAAAATTAATTGTCTATATTACTCTATGTCATGCCGGGATAATTTAAAAAAATATTTTATTTAAACGATATAACACTGGATTCAATTTAATTTTTTTTCTAATGACATTTTATAATTGAAATTTTTTATACCACAACATCTCGACGGTTAATTATGTAAATTAAATTGAACAAAAGCTAATGTCTAAAGTTTTCTTTTTCATTTTTAAAAGAGAATTTCAAATTATATAATGCTATCCGATTCAATATAAATCCTAAGAGAGGAAGTTGAATGAAGTGGAGTTTGCTGTTGCTTCGGGCTACACCTTCGTATGTACAGAGTCTGTAACTCTTCTATTCGTCCTAAAGTCATTCTTCTTGATCTTGCGAAGTCAAGAGTAATAAATTAGGCAAAGTTCGTTGAATACAGAAGATTTACCTTAGGCGGTGTGTGCAGACAGCAATTTTACTTTGCATTGTTTTGTATTTTCTAATATTACTTTTGTATCGTAACATACACGTTTTTGAAATGACAATTAAAGGCGAACTTAATTCATGGTTAAGTGTTGTTAATTGGTTCTACTTTTAACGAATAAATTTATTTGACTATGTATTAGTTTTCCTATAGTCTTAAAAAATGTCTAGAAATAAATAAAGAAAAAGTTTGCTTAGGTTTTCTGTATATTATTTAGTTGCGATTATGTACAATTAACACGTTAATGTAATTTTCCACTTGAAAATAAGCATTTAGTTTAATTTCTTTTATGTTAATTAAAAATTAATTGTAATTAAATTTAGTTGCAATTAGCAGTTTAATTGTAGTTCAATTAGTATGCTAAAAACAATTAATATATAAATTTAGTTTCTCAATTTTTCACGTTTAATAAAAATAAACTTAATTAAAAATTTGTTGTATGTAAATGCTATGGCAATTAACAATTTAATTGTCGTTTAATTGTAAAAATTAAAAAAAAACAATTTGTAACTTTAATTTTACACTTTCAGTTTTTTTATTAAAATAAATTGAAAATGTTAGCTTTTTAATTTTGTATTTTTTCCTTTAGAAACATTAACTTCGTAATAAAACGATTTAGGCAACGATAAATAAAAACTTTTTTATCTATACATTTTTTTTAACTTATTCTAGACTACAAAATCATCATTTTTATCTTTGAGTTTATCCTTAAGCGAAAATAGAAAATGACCTACACAAGGTGAGCGACATGCGGAAACAACAGTAACAAGAAATGTTATGTACAAAAGCCAACAGAATAAAATAAACACGACTAAATCAAGAAGAAAGGAACTGATCCAAAAATAAAAAGAATACAGGTAGAAATCAAAAATTATAAAATAGGGAAGCACCACCGGGAGAAAACAAAGTCAAGGCAGAACTGCTACAATATAGGAGAGACAATGTACAAACACAGATATGTCACTTAATCAAACAAATATGAAGATAAAACAAGATGCCAAAGAGCTGGAACTGGTATAATAATCTCAATGTATACAAAAATGGAAAAAGAAAACTGCAAAAACAACACACCAATAAAAATTTTGACAAACTTAATGAACAAAAGGCTAAAGACAAACGATAAAAATATACTTGGAGACTACCAGAATGGCTTTAAACCAGGTCGGTCAATCACAAATGCCACCGACCCCTAGAATAAATAAATAAAAATACCGGGAATACAACAAAAACACATGTTAGGTTTATATATTTTAAAATAGCCTTTCATTCAGTGAGCAGGAAAAAACTAATAAGCAAACTAAAATACTTAAGAATACTTAAAAACTATTATCACTGTTAGAATTGACCCCAAGAAATACAAATACGTAAGTGAGACTCCAAGAAAGAACAACGGAATCTTTCGTAAAACATAATAAATAAAAGTAAAACAAAAAAACTTCATCCAAATATAACCTAGTAGTAAACAGCATTACACAAAAAACTAAACTAAATGCGTACGCAAATGACAACATACATAGAGAATAGAAAAGAAGATCTGTAGACTACAAAAACTACAAACACAAGAACACATTTTTGAGGAAGTCATCTGCTTTAATTATCTAGGAGTCGCGAAAAAAACAAACCGGGAAGAACAAAATAAAAGAGATATTGCTGAACGGAAATCAGGAATACGGTAAAAATAAAACTCAAAACAAAGCGGTTAGACGACCTATCATAATCTATGATTATTATGAGAACAATATTAAGTTTAACCCTTATGGTGCCGTACGGAGTACCAGGTACTATTTCGCCTTTACAGTCATATAACTATTTTTCTATTCAACGTTTTATTTGGAGCTTTTGTAAGATCTCCAACAAAATAGTTACTCATGAAAAACATAAGTTTAGGTAAAATAATTTGAGTAAAGATTTTATTTTGACGATTTTATAAAGTGCACCTTCTGTCTCCCGTGCGGAGTACCCCGGTACTCTTAGGTTTATATGAAAAGAAAACGATATCTGCAATAATAAATGCGTAATTGGATATGATTTATTTGTATCTAGTAAGTACATAGTTAGTAATAAACAGGTAATACAATAGTTTTATATCATATAGGTAGTATTCAAAAGTAAAAATAAAAAAGTAAATAATGCACGATTTTTAGATAAATACACCGTATCTTCATTCCACACAATTTTTGCATACAGTTGGATTGATGTGTTCATCGCACTCTCTTTTCCCTCTTTTTCTCCGCGGTACTACACATGATGCAGTAACCAGTGAACTTCAGGCGCCCGGTTTTGTCACGTTTTTGTACGGAGGTTGGTGCTGGTGGTGGATTATGTACGGTGGCTATTTTTACGCCAAGAATGTTTTTCATGGCGGATTTCACGAAATAAAACCGCGTGATTAGCGGTTGCCTACTTCTTTCTATTATGGAAGGCAGACACAGTTCTCTTTCTAGATTTTTTAGAAATAGTCTTTGACGATCAGTTCTACAGCCAGTTTCCGGATTGTTTTCAATATATATGATGTGCGTTGCCAAACAAGCAATATCTAAAATGGTGTAGAAAAAAGCTAGGGACCCGCGATTTGTTCTTCTCTTAGTCGTGTACTTCATTACCATTTGATCCATTTGATCAACTCCGGCTTTGGTAGAATTATAGTACGTAATTATTTCAGGTTTCTTGGTTGCAGTCGTGTCATTAATTTCTGGAGTTGTGTGCATACTCGAAAGCAACACAACAGCTTTGCCCTTCTTAGATAGGAACATAAAGTTCCTTCATCACGAAAAGCAAAAAGGCTCGATGCTAATTCCCTGTTCTTTGAAGGAAGAAATTCTTTTGGAATGTAGGGTTTGTTTTTCCTCAAAGTTCCCACTAAAGTGAGCCTTTGTTCTCTGAGGCACTTTAGCAAAGTGAGGGAGTGAGGTAAAAAAATTGTCGGTAGTAATGTTTCTTCCGGAGCCTTTGTAATACTGACATAGATTTATTACTACTCTTTCTCCAACATTGACTTGGCGTGTTTCTCCTTGTTCTTTACCAGTTAAGACACGCTTTCGTTAGTTATTGCTACCCAAAAACTTTAATACCGTACTTTGCTGGTTTTGATGAGATATATTGAGTAAATTTTGTTCTACCCCTGTACGGAAAAAGCTGTTCATCAATAGTTAGATTTTGGTTTGGCTTGAAATGACGACGTAGGTTATGATTTAGCGTTGTCCATATGTCTCTTATTGAGGCTGCTTTGTCTCTTTCTTGTCGCTCCGACCGTGTATGCAAGTTAAGACTTGCTCTGTAGATCGGTAACCCATCGTTTTTTCATAATTCGTTTACGTGTTCCAAGTTAGAATGGTGAACACCCGCGGTAACCAATATTCCCAGAAAGGCGTTAAATTCATCAACGGTGACAGCTTTCCACTGTTTTTGTCTATTGGGATGGGTTTCATTATGTTCATTGATGCACTGATTTGCTTTTTGATTTGTTTCCCTGATTATAATCAACTGAATTTGATTCGTAAATATCAAATTGAAGGTATCTACACGTGTCAATAAGTTGCTATTTCGATGTGGTCCGCCTAAGAATACATTATGTATAATGGTAATATATTGTACGATGAAATAAAATAGGTGTATTGTTTTTACCTAATTCACGTATGATATTGTATGAACATGTTTCTGATGTTGCTAAAGGGGACTTATTCCAAATTGTTTGATCGCGGCAGGTAAATTTTCAAGGAGTTCCACATTTTTTGGAAGTATGGGAGTCATCTTGATCATCATCAGCCTCACTTATTTTGTCATCGCACTCTGATGCAACTTCAATAGCATCTGTCATTTGGTCAATTTCAGCTACATCTTCCACAACGGAGTTCTCGGCGTTTGGTGGTAGCCATTCAGTATCGGTCTCGTTGCCATCATCAATTGCAAAAAGATCTGGTTCTTTGTCGGAATGGTCTTCGTATAGACAGATTAGTTGCTCTTCGGTCAAACTACAATAATTAACTAACACATATAAAATAAATATGTGAATATTAGATGACTTAAGTACATAACACGTACGTAAGCGAACATAAACTTACTGATCTAATCAAATATTTCTTTTGGAGTCCAAAGGTACTGAGTCCTTGACAGACCTGCAACGTATAGAGAAAACACAAAAAACGCTAATATGGTTATATGGTACACAGCGCACAAAATAAATAAAATAAACTGGATCCAGCGACAGGTTCGTTTGGATTCATTTCCATTTTAGTTACACACACAGTTATAAGTTTATATATTAATAATGTATAATATAATAAATTTATGTAATAATGAACAAATAAAAATTAACAGCACACAAACAAATCTAGTTTATCAATAATGCAACTGACACCCTACTCTGTGCCCTTCAAGATTTCATCATCCTGACCCATGAAATTTGAGAACAAAACATAAACAGGCAACAAAAATAAACTATGGCGCGCGGAAACAAATGTCTACAGTGATAATGGAGTCAAATTATGCACCATATAGAAGTAGTACCCGGGTACTCCGTGTGGAAGATAGAAGGTGTAAGTTTTTATAGTATCATAAGGGTTAAATACAACAAGATATAGAAAAAAAAGATTGAAACAAACAAAAAAATTGAAAAAGAACTTGGTGAAGAGAAAATCGTTAGATATATAAAAACGCAACAATTAAGATGGATTGAACATATAAGAAAAAGACAACAACAACGAGATATTAGTGAAGATAACACAGTAGGTACTTTTCGGACCCAGGAATCAAGGAAGACCAAGTGAAAGATAAAGAAACACTCTGGGAATAAAATATTAGATGCCAAAATGCAGGAATACAATATATCGTAAAGGCTGACAAAGACTGCCAGGACCGATAACAGACTGTAAAAGAACTAAAAAACAAGAATATTGATCCACCTCAATCAATTGATTAAAAACGCTTTGCGTTAACCATAATTTGAAAATTTGCATCGTTCAATGACGAATGTACTTCTAAAATCTTTAGTTCGGAAACACCAAGAGTACATATAAACCTATTGCAAAGAAATTAGTAGAATAACAAACAACTATCAAGGAAAGAACGTAACAAATTGGTTATAAATTTTCCAATTAATAACAAAGCAAAGTCAGAAAACGCTAGGCTCAATTACTCAGAGACAAAATCGCTTAAAGTAAATAGACAATTATAAGTTATTACTTTTGTTCTAATAGATAAGAAAATTTAGTAAAATTTAATCACGAGTAAACAATAACAAAATTATATAAAGCAAATTTAATCAAGCATTAACAATTATGTGCAGTCGCAAAAATTTAGTTTTTGAGTATTGAGACGTAATTGTTAAATTAGTCTAAGAACGTAAGACTTATTTCTAGTTCTTCAGCAGAGCACCTGGTAAAATTGATATTGCAATAATACTACCCTTAATACTTAAGAAGAGAGAATTTGCTGATTTAATCTAAGCCACCACCAATCTTAAATACACACAAATTAGTAAGGTACTCGTACGGTATAAATCAACGTAAACTGTAATACTCAATTGTGTAAGAAGCTGAAGGCTGTATAATATACTCGACTGAAAATAAAATATTAATTGATCGTGAAATACATTAAACGTAGCTAAATAAAGTAATAAACTTGAAGGCTGAACATAATTAAAGCTGCAAGTTTAAAATAAAAAAAATGTAAATAAATACGTACCACAGTTGAACCGTCAAGAACGCTGAACGCGTAACATAGGTAAACCACACAGAAGAAAAAACTTAACTAATGACCACAGCTGATTAAAGTCCAATTTGAGTGTAATTTCGGAGATTATCAATCCAACGTTAATTATACCGTACTAAATTGGTCTACTGCATATGAGACACCATCACACAGGAATAATATTTTCACTTTTAGTAGTGGAGTTTGCAAAAAGAACTCCGAGCTTTCGTCAACTTTGCTGTAATGAACTTTAACTTAGAAAAACAATAATGACGTAGGTAATCATTTACCTACCAGTAGTTGAGTAGAAAGAAAATCGGTTCTTTAATAAAATTAAAGAAATCTTTATTCCATTCCAAGCGCTAAAACCGTTATAGCAACGACGACGAAAAATTAAATTTAAAAAAATAAATTACTTACGATTAAACGGACAAGGTTTTTAGCAAAATGAATCTACTCGGATCTGACGTCAAAAGAAAAATAGTCACTTGCAAATAACAGAGACGAAATGCTGATACCGTACCGCTAGTAAAGCGCTTGCTCACAGTGCAGTACTAAAAATGTTATCAAAATACAAAAATGTGAAAATTTATTACCAACGATACGTAACAAATGAACGTCGTACGAATAATTAGGCGAAAGCCGCGCATTGCAGTTTGCATAGCATAGCTAATTAAATATGGTCTCTGTGGAAATTCATCGATGCGACGCTTTATATGAGAAATTTGTTTGTGACTAAAACCCTCTTCAAAAATAATTAAAATACCAGGTTACGGATAACAAAATTGTCACAATTTCAGGTTTTCATAATCATACAATTATTGAGTATATTTGTAAAATTTCTTATAACTTTTTAA
This sequence comes from Aquatica leii, assembly GCA_035610365.1. Taxonomy (NCBI): domain Eukaryota; kingdom Metazoa; phylum Arthropoda; class Insecta; order Coleoptera; family Lampyridae; genus Aquatica; species Aquatica leii. The sequence goes on from CM069438.1 coordinate 1,982,961, forward strand.
TGAACTGAAGTGAAACTGTATCTAATTGTTTAATTTTGTAAGTGTGACGTGTATTGTTTATTTTTTATAGTGACTTTTAATATTTTTTTTTGTGTCATTTTCTTGGACTAAAAGCATGTTTTGTTAAACAACGTAATACATAACGAAAGATTTGCGTCTAACATATAATCTTTGTAACGGAGGAAAAACGCGTTGCCAAATCTGCTGGTATCGGACAACATTCATCAAACAACGACAGGACCGGTACGCTCAAAAGATTTTCGCCGGTCTTTGTTTAATTTTTAATATTACATTCTACGCCCTGAAGACGCCAGAGTGTTTTAGAAGAGTGAGACAAATACGTAATCCGCTTTGTCTTCCTTAGGTTCTCGGACGTCCCCGTTGAACATCAGCTATTACTCAATGGGTCGCAACGTTTACTTGCCAAAAAGCGCACGTCACCGTGTTGCGCCTCAAAGAAACCTCTGATGGCGATTGACAGTAGGCAAAAGTTTTTGAGTGACAACGCGGACGGATGCTGTATCTCGACCTTCAACTTTTTGGGTTTTTTAGGTTTACCCTTGAACATGTTCACGTACTTTTGAACTCCTTATTCTTTAAACGTTTCATTGCGGTACTTGCTATCCGTCTAGCAGTAATTTTTAGCCTTAAATTTATCACTTGCTTAGGGTTGCAATCCCGAGTAATCCAACAAGTTGGGAAGCGGTTTTACAGACCTGACAGACTCTACGAGTAGATCAACCTCTTTTAAGAAAGATTATATATTTCCCGAACGGTCCTTTCAGAACGTGGAATATAGCATTGGGTTTTTTCTTTATCGCTCATCCTAGTTAACTTCTTTCTCTTTGCGATATGCTTAAGCTTAGCGGGTGTTCTTCCCGAACTGCAGTCGTTACTAAAAAAAACAATTTTATAGATCTTCAAAAGTTTGGCAATTCAAACAAGTGGTCGTTGATAGGACAATCGTCGGTTACCGCAATGTGGACGTTGTAATCGCAGCGGAACGGGTGCTTGATGATCGTAGTTTGTTTAATCAAACAATGCTGGCGCGTCGCAGCAATTTTTGAACTAACTTTCGAAACACACTGACCGGCTATACAAAAAGATTTTTTATTTACGCCTTTAAAACAGTAATTTTGAAGCAAATTTAGGAACGCAGAGACCGTGCCCGACCGAAAAATCAAGCAAATAAAACCATAAAAAAGTGTTTCCCTTTTGTTTCGCCCAAGCGTTCGGCGCAAAAACGCTTGTACTTTAAACGCTTGTCACTTAATTGCAGACAGCGAATTGTCGCGTATTATTATTAGTAAAAAAAAACAAGTTGTTTTTTTATAAAAAACTAAGAAGCATTCTTCACTAGCTTCTTCTTATCCGTCCAAAAAGGTGGTAATTTTAAACCATTCTTTTTGGCATATTGGAAGGTCAGTTTTAGTGTCATTTATGGGGTTAACCCATAAAACATATTTAAACATTTCAAGAAGTGCGTACTGCTCTATTTCATAAGTAAGTACTTGATTTTTTAAGTTAGTACTTAACGCTACATTGTTTGGTTTTTTACCGATTATCCCAAATTAGATTTTTTCACACCATGTTGATTTAATGCAACATACAATGAAACCCCTTTTTGTATTAGTCGTTTAATGCAGATTTTGTATAGTTTTAATTTAAATGCATTTTTCTACGTTTCACATAAGTTTAATACTAAAAATAAAATAAAACAAAATTTTAATTAAAAGAATGACACGGTTTGAACCCGAGAGACGTTCTTATCTTAGTATAGATCTTGTTCTTGGAAGCCTTCGTGTTTACAAAATTAAAAAATTGCACTATGGCGTCAAAATTAAATTTGTCTATTATAACCCCGTGTCCAAAGTATCACCAACTGCCTCTATATTTTACAAATTTTTTAAAATTTATGTTATTATTTTTATCTGTCTTTTTTGTGATGTTTAGTATATTTCTTGTTAGTGCATTTTATATTTTGCTATTATTAAATAAATCAAAAAACTAAAACATTTTTAAATTAAATTTGTCTTATGAAATTCTAAGCAAAAAAATTACATTGAATTTTTGTAAACTAAACAAAATTTAAGTTGACAGCAATTTAGTTCTATGAAAATTGTTTACTTGTCACTATTTATTATTGCTACTTAGTTTTCTAAATTATCTTCTTAGAATACCTTGAAATAAAATAAATTAAGACAATGTTTTAAACTTTTTGTTTATATCATTTTTGTAATATTTGTGTCAATTGGTGAGAATTTGTGTCAAACAGGACGTTTAACTATCGTTACAGTAATGAGTCAAAATCGAATGTTTCAAAAGAGTTTTCTAAGATTTTTCTATAGTTGTATAGAAAACAAATTCTTTTAATAAAGTACGTTTCCACGGCAAATAAGAAAAAACACAAAAGCAATTCAAGGTATTTTGCAATCGTTACATGTGGATTTCAAAGAAAGCTACTAAGTACATGTACTTGAAGAATTGTAATACCGTAACTAAAAGCTAATTAGAAAAATGAAAACCTTTTCAAACCCACATGCACCTATACCCAGAGAAAGCTAAAGATATTTTGCAAGGCACTGAAAACGCTTTGTGTTTTATTTTGTTTTCCAGTTACTTTACAACTCTATTGAATTCTCCCAGGATTATTTCTGCACGGACGGTTTACATCAAAGACCAATTCTTGAAATTCTATCGGATTTCTTGGCATGTTTATAAACAATATAAACAATCGATACGATTTTTAAGTGCACGTTTAGTTTAAAATAAATATTTTTATTGAAAATTATAATTTTCGTTCTTTTTATTTTTGCGGTACTGAATTTATTTACAGCGAAATTCATTTTGTTTCAAGTAATAATACAAACACGTCTGGTATTGACAACTTAATTGAAAAATGTGGGATAATGTTTATACAAAAACGAATGTTCAAGATATCATAATACTATTTTATTCTAAAAAAAATTTGGTGGGAATATTTGCATCAATAAATACTCATATTTTTATCAAAAGTGTAAACTTCATTTTCAGTAATAAATTAATAAAATTGATGTTGTATAATTCAGATTTCCACGAGTGACATTTGTAAGACAATTTTCCATTTTAGATAATTATCATGTTGTCGTTATTACACTAGCTGAACTTTCGTTTCACGTCACAGTGGACATCTTCAAAAAATTAATCACAGCGCTTTGATGTAACTTTGTACTGCTTACAGATTTTTGATTATTATAACTCTAATGACACCTATGTAATCGTTTCTTTTTTTACAATTTATTTTTCTATTGTTTGCCAACGTAACAACTAAATTATAAAATAAAACAAAAATTTAATTTAATTTTCTTAAAAGTTTGTTATAATAAACTTAAAAAGTAATATTTGCGGTGTAGTCTTTTAGTTGTTTGTATACTGAAGCTTATGGATCAACATAAAGTAAACAACAGTAATGGTGTTCAACCACTAAAATCACACAGCGACGTTTTTAATTTAGTCAACGCAATAAACAGCTTGTAAACTAACGATGCTTGCACTTCATAAAAACTAAAATTGATTGTGTTAATAACAGTTATTTACACGAAATAGTAAAATAAGTAACATAAAACAAGTGCTTTGGCTGAAAACGTCTTTGAATAATTGGTATTAGACACGCAAACAATTTTTATGTACATTTAATAATAACATTTTTTTCTGTTGTTTGATAGTATCGTAAACAAGGATTTCTAAATAAAATTATATTTGTTCTAAACAACAAATGTACATAAACAGTGACTATAGTTAATTAAAGAAAAGCAATTAATATACATACTACAATCGTAAGTTAATCATGCTAATATATTTAAAAAAAATGATTTGCATAACATCCTATCACATATAATTTTTTTCGCAGAAGAAAAACAATTTTTAAATAAAAACATTAATTTATACAATGGTTTTCTTACAACCAATCAAGAAACTGTTTTTGATGTTTATCCACAATTTTAAGTCTACCCTTTCTGCTCGTGAAACTTTTTCTGAACCTATAAGCATAATGCATTAACTGGGTGATCAAATAAAAAGTGAACAATGATATTTATAATTTTGAACAATTGGAGATAATGGAATAATAACAAGAAAAAAAAGTAAAGGCAAAGTAAAATCTAAAAAGTAAAGGTAATAAGCACAATATCAGTCCAAAATAAAAAAAGTATAAATGAAACCAAGAAAAAAGCAAAGAAAATATTTATTTAACAAACAACCACATATTATACTACTGGGAGGTTAAAATACAACAAAGAGCAAAGGAGGGTACAACAATAATTATTATAAAAGAAATAAATAAAAGAACGATAGACTTTAGAGCGATTAACTCAAGAATAATGGTAATCAGTATAAAGCTGAAAGAAATAATCAATTTCATACAAATATATAGGCCAAGACGAAAATTAAAACATCAAAATTATAAACTTATTTGCTCTCACCAATCGGAAACAAGATGAAATAAAATTATATAACAACAATAGAAGAGCTGATATAGAGTCAGACCATGATCTTGTGAAAGTACAAATCAAAATAAAACTTAAAACCAACTATACCAAAAAACACAAAGAAGAAATACTACGCAAAAAAACTAGTAATAAATGAAAATGTATGCGAATAATATTAAAAAAATATAGACCAAGAAATTGAAAAAATAGAAGACTTACAGGGAAAGAACATAGAAGAAATCTAGCAGAACTACAAAAGAACTATCACACTAGCAGCAAACGAATACGTAAAGCTTGCAAAAAGCAATAACAAACCATGAATATCACAAATTGCGTTCAAAACAATTCATGAAAAGAAAATGAAAAAAATAGAAAGATATTATAAAAATAATATGGCAAAAAAAACAAAGAAATTAAATGGAGTGTAAAGAAAACAAAAGATTGTTTGTGGAACAGCAAGCTTGGGATGTAAAAGACACGCCAAGAGGAGATAACACGCAAAAATTGTACAATATAAGTAACAACATATGTTGAAAAAAACATACACGATATACAAAAATAAGAGAAAAAAGAGAAAAACAGGCTCCACAAAAGAAGAAATAAACAAAAGATGGGTAAAATACTTCACAAAAATATATACAAAACAAACCAACGTACAACAAGTATTATACAACAAAAACCAAAACGGAAACCCAAATATAAGTTTGGAAGAATTTACCCAAAAAAATTGAAAAAGCAATCATTATTCTCAAAAATAGAAAAGCGACAGAAATAAATACTATCTAAATAAATTAATAAACACATATAACATCAATAGATATCATGCACATACTACTGTAGAAAATATGGTCAGAAAAACAAATTTTATTAGATTGGCAAAAGCGAATAATCGTAAAATTACCCAAAAAAGCAATGGACGACATGCAAAAACTGGAGATCAGTAACATTACTATGCATGGCTATGCGTACTATAACTACTCTTCTTCATCATAGTAACAGACTGGATTATAAAAACGGCAAACTGCAAGATAGGAATAAAATGGAACGCTTTCAGCAAAGTAATATATTTAGAGTATCTAACAAAACAAAATGGTAAATGCTGCAATGGAAGTGGGATTAATAATACATGAAAAAAAAACTACCGACAAGAAATAAAAATGCAAATAACAAAATTAAAATAAATGACTAAAACATATAGGAAATAAAATAATTTAGTTATTTAGGAAGCACAGTAAATAGTGCTGCGTTGCACCGGCACTCAGTTGTTAAAGGCGAGCGGGCCGTTAGTCAAAATAAAAGATTTTTGATATTTACAAAGGTTTATAAAATTAAAATATATGTATAATGTCTTTAATTGATAACATAAAAAAATTCAATAAAATAAGTAAGGGCGCCACAAATTTTAATACGTAACTTAAATAATAGCGTATAACTTGGTGATAAAAATTTGAAAATCCTCAAGTTATTTAAATTTCAATAAACATCTTATTATCTATCAACAACGCACAATTCCGAATGTAAAGATAGTGATATATAAACAGGCTTTACCCAAAATAAATTAAATGTACAATTTAAGGTTTGCACTTATCTGAATGAACGTAAAATCCGAATCCAAGAAAAGGAACCACCGTGACTGCTCGTTGATGGTAGTCGGCATCTCATGAAGTCACAAATACGGAAGTTTATTGTTACTTCCCAATCCAAAAACTGTACTAAAACAGTAGTTTCGAAAATTTCTTCATATACGTAGAAAACTATAATTCGTTGTCTTAATTGTCTTGTTACGACAACGCAAACAAGAACGTTGTAACTACTTTTCTGGTTGACACGTTTCAAAACTTGTGCACCAGCATTTGATTAAACTTAATTTTAAGACACTTAGTCCGGTACCACAAATTGAACTTATCTCAATCACAACATATCCGTCAATTTACGTTAATTACCTCCAACTTGAGGCCGAGCTGTCTAGTCACCAAAAAAACGTCCTTTTGGTTCGACGTTCAACGTTAGAATCTACTTCCAAAATTCCTGTTCTAAGTCGTTATCGCGCCGTATCAACCAAGGTCTTTAATAAAATTCAAAAGTGCATTTAAATTTGAGTTTAAAGCATTTACGAGGGAACGTTAGAAAATTAAATAGTTAATACAAAACGTTACAATAGCAGAAGGGGCACAGAGCAAGAAACAACAACAACAACAAAAATAAGACTGTTTAGATCAAATATAAAAAACATCTTCTTGTACGGAACAGAAACATGGGTGGGAAACGAAGACGATACACAGAAACTACAAGTATTTATAATAAATATGTAGAATGTTTTGGTCAAAATAGATTAAATTAGAAGCTATAAGAAATAACAGAAAAAAAAGCTATAAAAGCGACAATTAATAACTGAAATAGACATGAATAGGGCATACATTCAAGAAAGAAAGCAAGAACATAACGCTACAAGTACCAGACATTAACACCAATAAAAAAAAGTAGAAAAACTACAATATATATAAAAAGCAAAGGAATTAAGAACACTAAACATCACCTGCGAAAAAACAAAAAAAGTTACAAAGAATAAAGTGGATAAAAAAAAGGCATTAATAATGAGAGATAAAAAGAGCAGTCGGTAACGATTATAGCAAAGGAATGGAATGTACGGAAAAATGTCAAGAGTAAATCATAAATAGGAAATGTATAAAAATGATAGTTTTTTGTAAAAGTAACAACCTAATAATAGGAAATCCGATGCAAATCAACAAAAAGAGGATAAGTATATGTTTGCGATAGACGAAAAGAATGCTAGAAGTCCGATAGACTATATAACATACACGCCAAAGAAAAGAGGCAGACATGGAATCGCAGAAACGATAAGAGAAAAAATTAGAATGAATATTGGAAGAAAGATGAGTAACATTAAAAAAATGTAGTATCGACAACAACCGAAAAAGTATGTAGATATAATAGTTATATATACAAAAAAGGTAAAAAATATGAACAACTAATACAAGAAAATTTTAAACAGTAATAAAAAGACTAAGAAGTAAGAAAACAATAAGAAACAAACACGAACAAATACAAACAGACCGAAAAAAATTTAGAATACTATTAGGACAAATACCAAATGGAAAGAAAAGAAGGAAACATAACTAAAGAAGAACAAACTTAACCATAAGAAATAAAGAAAGAAGAAATCGAAGATGTAATACAAAAACTTGGGAAAGCAAGTAAACAAGATTACACAGCATCAAAAATGAATAAATGGCTGGGACGAAAAGGAATGAATTGGATATGGACTATTTGTAAGGAAGCATGGGAAAAGCAAAACATACTAAAAGAGTGGGGAAATAACTTACTAATACTAATATAGAAGAAAGGAAAGCAGATCTAATATGAAAATTATATACTAATTTGCCTAACCCAAAACAAGTTATTAAGTATATACAAAAGTATCGGATAACAAATTAAGAGAAAATGTAGAACCAAAACTGGAAAAAGAACAGCATACCAACCAGAAAAGCGAACCCGCAATAACTCAAACGTAATAAAAAATATAATCTAGAAAAAAGTAGACGAAGAAGATGAAATGTTTTTTATTACTTCTGAATCTGTAATCGGTGTTTGAAACAATGAACAGGAGAAAGATATAGGAATCACTGGCAGAATAACAAACAAACGCTATTAGATGTACAGTAGTGTGGCACAGAAACCTACTAATGTGCTGATAATGTCGTTTTAATAGCAAATACAGAAAAATAATGCAAAAGTTAGTGAATGCCTGGACTAAACAATTCAAAAATATGAAAATGGAAGTGAAATTAAATGCAAAAATACGAACTTGGAAAAAGTAACGACATTACGGATCGAATAAATCAATAAAAACCTATAATAACATATGAAGCGAAAAAATTGAGATTAGGGAAAAAATATGTAACCTAATTAAAATATCGGGAAAACCCAAATGGGACAAAGACAAAAATGTAGTGATATATAAGAAAACAAGAGCCAATAAAAGAGAAAATAAGAAAGAAGCAATTAAATTGGTATGAACATGTAGTCAGTATAGAACTAGATAAAACAGCATAAAAGATGATGGACCAAATTCGAGAAATAGGATAGGAGAAAAAAAAGACACTAGAAGTATTTAGAACCATAGCAACAAAAAGGATGGCAATGGGCGCATATACTAAAACTTTTACTCGACTTGAAAAACAGAGGAAAAGAAGAAGTTCTTCTTGCATCCTTAAGCTTCATACGCTTTCAGCATGTTGTCCTTAGTATTTTAGAAAAACTTGTGCACTACATTCCTAGAATGGTTTCCTTGTTTTCAAAAAGTGTAACGTGTTTATATTATTCACGTTTCCATTGTTTGTAATTATATATTTTAAGCGTTATATTTTGAATTCAAATTTTACGTGCCTCTCGTACTTTTGTTTTCTTTCTACTGCCGCGTTTAGATCATTTTCCTATTGTGCATTCACGCGATTCAGTTGGAATCTGGTTTGTTAATAACCTCATTTTTATTAAAATGAAACTAGACCTTAGTATCTAAACCAGTGATCTAAACACTGATTCGGTGTTTGATTTTGGGATTGAGATGGCGTCGATTGGTTACCTAGGTTTTAAAGAGAAAAAAAAATTTTTTTTTGATTGATGCGGGGCTAAGTAAAGCCGTGACATTTTTTTATGCAGATTGAAAAAAATATGAAGAGTTTCCATTATCACGCTTGTATGGCGTTGCCCTTTTAAGTGGCGGTTTGTTAGCTAACGCCGGATTATTGAACCTTTTTACTTGGCTTACCTGTAAGTATCTTAAGTTTTTAACCATGTCATCGATCCCTCAGTTTATTTTTGCTTAAGACGTGCCATTTAATTTAGTTCCTTTTTTTTATACCTTAAATTTGTTTTGTTTTTTGTCGCGTTTATGAACAGAAACATTAGTTATTTGTTATCTACGATTACTTGTATACGCTATAAACTTTAGTGCCGTACCGACAGTTTTCAGTTCTTAAAATTTGTAAATGCATGTTCATTAATGCATAGTACAGAAGTACTAATCTGTAAGTTGTTTAAGTTGCCAAATTACGATATATAATGCCTAATAAGTATGTAATGTTTAGTTGTTTAGTTTTTTTTTTATATTTGACTTGAATTTTTATTTGTGTTGGATGTACTCATTGATGTTTTTGAGAATTACATTTCAGTCTATTTTTAATTCTACATTTATGTTTTCTTGCTTAAGTTACTTGTTTTTAGATTTTGTGACTTTTGTCATCAAAAGAGTCGCTGGCACCTTATTTATTGTTTGGTATCGTTAATCTATCGTACATAGACAGGTAAACAACAAAAACATAAAATTCTTCCCAAAAGGTTTCTACGACCCTTATAGCTCTTAGCTTATATTTGAACCTAGCCGAAGTATGTATTATCTGCACCCGACTCTTAAGCCCTTCACAAAAAGATCAGTTAAAAGATTTCTTATACCGGGATCAGTAAAAACTTCCTCTTTTGATGTGGGTTCAGACAATTTCAGGAATTTGGAACACAGGTATCTGAAACAATCTCCATCTTTTTACAGTAATTTGACAAATTGTTTTTCAAGCCTGAATTTAATATGTAAAGGTGGAACCAAGGTTGTATTGATGACGTTTTTTTGCTGGGTATTTTTGTCCTTCTTGCTGACCACATGGTTAGTATTTTGAAATCTCTACAAACTATCCATTAATGCACACATAACTGGATTTTCTCAAGAATCGCAACCAAGTCATTATAGTTTTTTTTCCATATAAACCAAATGTCGTATAGGAAAGGATACCAAATTTCCTTCTTTGGTGAAACACTGAGTATGTTCTCTCTCTTGATGGTTGTACCACAAAAACGTTTCAGATGATCGCAACTTTTTGTTTTTTAGTCTTGATCCTAGTAATTTAACGGCATTTTTTAACATTAGAAATACGTTATAATTTATGTACCTATAAATACGATACCTGTCACATTGACCTGAGTTTGGAATTACATTGCAAAGGTACAATACTAAACTCAAACTCTGACTTTTAAGGATACTAAGACATGATGAGTAATTAAATACACTCTGAACATATAATTTCTTTAGTTATAATGCAAACGCATTTTCCACCGACTACTTTTTAACAAATTTTTAATTGTCTTTTGATTTATTTGCACATTTTTTAGTTTGATATTGCATTTGCTTGTTTGTTGATTGTGGTCTATCTTCTTAATTTGTATCAGATTTTCTTATACGTATTAGTAATGTCGACTATTTTTGCAAACTTTTGGCCAAATTGAGAGTTGTAAAAAAGTCATCCAAAGTTACATTTCTTTTTTAAAAAATTTTCTAATAGTTTCATCAAAATATGTTTATACATACATACATAACTAGTACCTCTTATACCTCTAAGGTGTCGAGATTATATTAATTTGCTACATTTAATTTAAATACTTCATGTTTATTCTACATTGTTGTAAAATTTTCTCCACTCTTGCCTGTCTTTGGTTAGTTGGGTTCTCTTTTCTAGTATTTCCATCATGTCGGTATTCCACGTTTTGCATGGTCTGCCGCTTCTGTTTCTTCCAGTGGTTCTGGATTTCCATGTTTTTTTTCTGTTGGTTGTTATCTATTCCTATCATATGTACGATCTATCTTAGCTTCTTTACTTGTATTACTTTTTTCAGGCTTACTTTATCTATTTTCTTGGTATTCGTTACTCTTCTTAAATATCTTATTTTGGCCGCTTGGATTATGCATTTCTGTCTCTTGTTAAGTATCCAGTTTTTACACCCATATATGAGCATTGATACGTATATGATTCTATATACTGCCATCTTTGTTTTGTTAGATATTTTTTTTGTTTAGGAATTTTTTGCTGAGCTTATGTTATACTTTTCCCGCATTTTTTAATTTATTGTTAATTTATCTTCTAGTTAACTATAGTTCCTAGATACTTATATTTGTTGGTCTCTTCTATTAATTCTCCATTGATTTGTATATTTAATGTTGTTGTTTCCTCTTCTTTTCTCACTGTTTCCATGACTTCTGTTTTTTGTATATTCACGTTTAAACCATACTGTTTTACATTTGAATTCCAAGTTTCTAGATTCTATTTAAGTTTTTGTCTAGTTTCAGCCACGAATGCAATGTTGTATGCAAATATGCATATCTCCGTATTCACTAGTTTTAAATTACTCCAGCTTTCACAGTATTTTTAAATTTTACTCGACATTTTTTGATTATTTCATTTATTGTATTTATAAACAGAGTTGGGCTTACACTTTTCTCTTGTTTTACTCCTTCTGTTGTAATAAACGATTTGAATTTTCTGCTATTGATTTTGGTAGTGTTTTGTATAAGCTTTTGTTTGCATCTGTGAATTTTATATATACTTTTTAAGATTATGTTACACTGCTTGTCTTTTGATTGGTATACTGATTCATTTTTGCTGTGGCTTTTCTGTTGTAGTGTGAATATATGGTCTTATATACTATGGTACTTTCTAAATCCACTTTGTTCGTCTTGTAGTTTGTGTTCTGTTTCTTCTCTTAGCCTATTCTCTAATAGTTTCTTATATACCTTGGCCATCACACCTAGCAATGGAATTCTTCTATAGTTTCTACATTCTATGGTATTTCCTTTCTTATGTATTCGTAGGACTATTGCGTTGCTCAATTACGGTTTTTCTTCATATAAGGTTAATTAATTTCAACAGGTTTTGCCGTGCGTTTTTCTCAGATATTTTATCATTTTTGGTGTGATTTTATCACATTCTTTAAAATACTTTATCCATCTGTTATTATCAAGGTGTCATCAGTCATTAGACGTTCTTTTTTGCTAATTATACTTTTCATACAGTTTCTTAATTAGTTTTTAATCTTTTCAGTATTTTGTAAAATAGTTGAGTGTTTTCTTTGCTATTTGTTTCTATTATTTTGCCAAATTTTTCACCGTTTGCTCATTTGGTTATTGCAACTATTTTCTTAGCTCTCTGACGTTGTAGTTTGTTTTGTTCGTACGTTTCTTGTGTTCCCTCTTTCAGAAGTTCACTCCACAGTGGTTTTTTTCTAACCTCTTCTTTTTACTCTTTTATTCCACCATTTAGTACTTTTGTGTTTATTACTATTCTTTCCAGTACTACCTGCTTTTTGGCAGCATTTGTGATTATATTATTAAATATTTTCAATTTTCCCGTAATATCCTTTGTTATTTTTTTGTTTACTTTTATTTCTTTCTCTACTCTGTTTATATATTCTTCTTTCATCTTGCTGTGGCTAAGTTTTTGTGTGCTTATTTCGGTCTTTTACTAATTCTACATTCTGTTGATCATCTCTTCTTTATGACGTCCGATAACTCCATTCCAATCTCTTGTTTTATTCTCTACTTTGCTGTTTATATCTTCTATCATGATTATAATCTTTTGACTTTCTTCCAAAACTTCTCGAATGTTTTTCCAGAACCTTGTTTTTGCCTTTTTATTATCATTTTTGTCTGTTCCATAGCATATTACAATGGTATATATTTTGTTTCAATTTCTTACTATTCCTACGCTCATTATTCTTTTAGTGTAGTATTTCCACTGTTGCACTTTATTTATTGTATTATGCATGCCACTCCAATATGTGCTTTTACCCCACTTTATATTATTAAATATCTATTATGTATTTGTTGCCCCTTGCCCTTGTTTTTGTTTCTGTTATTTTTAATATCTCTATGTTAATTTTTCTGTTAGTTTTATTTCATTTCCATTTAATCCCGTCACATTCCATGTCCAGAGTTTTCATGTTATTGCTTTGTTTTTGTCGTTTTTTTTAAATTATTTTCATGATTGCTTTGAATCCATCTTGTTTAGTTAGTTTTAAAAATTTGCGGGGTTCTTGTCTTTTTTCTTAGTTATTCCAACGTTTTACTTTTGGGGGATTTTTCTTCAATTTTGCGTTTATGGATTTTGCTTGTTTCTTTTTTTTGTGATTCTTCCTGTACATTCTCATTCTTTCCATCTTCATTATATGTCACCTTTACTAAATCTTTTACATAATACATCTTACTTCTTGTTCAATCCATATTTTGGATTTTTTAAATTTTTTTCCATTTTGTAGAATTTCAGTTTTTGTTATGCTTTCGTTAATTTTAACATTATGTTTCTATTGTATCCTTCTTAGAACTGCTTTATTCTTATAAGTTTTTCCATGTCTATCTCTTTTTGCATGTTTATCTCTATTTCTTTGAGTATTATTTTAATCTTGTTCTTTGTATTTTGTTCTCCTTCTTCTTTCTTGTCAATTACTCCTTTCATGATTACATTTTTTTTCTTCATTTCTACTCCAAGGGTTTCAATTCTTTTGTGTTGCTTGATCGTTTGATTCTTTAGTAATGCGTTTACTTTCTTAATTTTTTCCATTTATTGGTTTAATTTTTTTATTTGTTATCCATTAAATCTTATTTTGGATTTGTGTGAACATGTTTTTATTTTCTTCCATATCCGTCCTTTTTGCTACTTACTTCTATTACTTTCGTGTATTTCAGGTTCGTGCAATGTTGTTTAATAACACCACTAAATGTCCAGCGGTAAAAGTTGTACAATCTTTGTACAGTAGTTTTAATTTAAAACTTTTTTGTTCATATTAACTTATGTGCAAATTTCCTGTTGGTATGCTACTAAATTACTTCCTAATATGATGGGTTACCTATCCTCAACAATTTGAGTAGGACCTTAGCTTGTTTGTTTGTTTATCACTTATATATTAGTGGCATGCAATTTTCCTTTTTATTTAAAAACTTCTTACTTTCAATTTATTATTTCTTAATTTTTTGGAGGAGTAATTAAAATACAGCAAATGGTTAAATTTTTTTATTAAAACATGTTGAGAATTTACGTTTTGCAAAACCAGTGCATTTCAAAATAATTTTTTTTTAAATCAAAATTAGTATTTAAACATAATAAAGGGAAGGATGAACGTGAAAATTTTCTCCATTATGTTTAATTACTAATTTTGATTGTTATAAAAAAAATGATTTCAAGAAGGCAATATTAGTGCAGAACGTATATTCTTAAAGTTAAAATCTATTATAAAATCCTATGCAGTTTGTTATTTGCATTATTATATTTTTCTATTCAATTTTGCTTTTATAACGTTTTTTTTTAATTTTCTAATAACATCGATCAATCGGAAGTGAATTAATGGAAATTATAAAAAAGTAAATTAACTACTTTATGAATAATGTATGCGAAAACGTAATTAATAAATTTCAAAGCGACTACGTGTTAATGCTGCATTATGACAAATCATAACACTAAAATTCAAAACGTACGTAAAAATCTCGAGGGAATTTACGCCGTAATGAAATGTAAATATACAAGGTTGGGTATTCGTGAAAAGCTAAACTTTGAAATTAGTTTCTGATTACATTTCCAATAGTTTTATTTTTCCAAACAATCGTTATTTACCGCACACAGCACGCTAATAACTTCGAACTGAAACTGAAAATTTAAAACGTAATTAAATCGTACGCTTTCTTGCATAATTCGTTCGTCTAAATTTGCCATTTAATTGTCGCAATCGAGAATCAATTTTTTGTTTACTTATTTCAAATAGAAGAATTAGTAGAACAGACGTTCGCGAAAACCAAGAGAAACTTCCATGAATAATTAATGACCGTAATGGATTGAGAACTCGAGACGCATAACAATCATCGTCTCCAAAAAAAACTCGCGTTCTGACGATTACTTCTAAATAGCGTACTGAGAATTTATTTCCAAACTTTGTTATTGCTTCTCATTTGTTCGACAATTTTTTACAGTTTTGCTTAATTCCCGTCGATGCCATTATTTCGCACTCTCTAACTTTGTTTGACGTTTGCCTCAATTTCCTAACTTTAATTTAGTCAAGAGTAAATATTGTAATAAATGAAAAACTCTGCATTTTCCGAACAATTTCCTTATATGAGAAGGACTTCAAATGTTAATAATCTGGTCATTACGTTAGATGTTGCGGAAGGAATTGTAGGGACACGAATGCTTCATGATATTATAGATGAACATTAAAGTTATATTTTCTTCAACGTAATAAGGACAATATTTCTCATTTTCTTTTTAGCTACATTACAATAGCTATTTTTTTAATTAAACATTCCATATATAATTATTTACTACTTTAGCTTTATTCTTATTTTTTCGTCAACATTTTCTGAGTGATTTTTAATTTTAGTATTTAATTTAAAATCTAATATATTTGTTACTACTTCAAACATAAATTTAGAATTTTTTAACAAAATTATCTTTAATTATACTGTCAATAATTGAGTTTTTACAGTAAAAAAATTACATTAAACAAATTGCTTTTATTTTAAAAATGTTTTTTTGCTTTTGAAATAATTAGAGTAAATTTAATATAACAAGCAAAATTTTACGTAAAAGCTTTTAGAAAAATGTTTCTTTAATATTGATTTGTACGGACGTTTCTCTTTTAATTAATCATTTTTGTTTTAGTGTTCCTTTTTGCCTAGTTTATTATAAAATAATTTTTATTTAAACTAAAATACGCGACTTGTTTTGACTGACTAAAATTCTGTAAATAAAGAAATTTACAAGTACTTTAGAAATAAAAGCTAAATTGTAAGTAAAAAAATAGAATAAGTTAGACACAAATAATATTAAATATGTTTTAAAGTTAAGGACTTTTTTCAGTAGTTTATCTGGTAACTCATTTTCATTTTTTGAAATAAAAGTAAATAAAATATAACAATGTCAAACAATATTATTCCAATTTATCTATTAGAAAAAACGGTACTGAAGAATCGTGATAACTTTAATCCGTATGCATATGAACATGAAAAAATTACTTGGTATGGTATGGGTATTTAACAAAACGGTAGACGTGACCGGATTCGTTTTTAAAATTGATTATAAATTTTGTTTAATTACGTGTGAGCTTTGGATATTCGTTGAAGTGCGTTAAAACTTGTTTCTGTAAATAATAATTTAATCACGTGATTTATTTCTACCATCACTCATCTTAATTAAATCTAATAAAATCTTAATTTGTAATTAGATTTAGTTTTGCAGCACCCCGTATATTGCCGCCACCAAAATTGAAACTCTACCGTGATTTCTTTGCAAACGTTGTCTTTGTAAATAAATACAGTTAATCAACACCCACAGTAAATTTGTAAATAAACTTTAATTAAACAGAAATAGCACCTCTGCAATCGTGACAACTAATTTACCTGGTTGATTTGAATACAAGTTCTAATTAATTATCTACATTAATAAACACAATTTTAAACACTATCATTAATATAACATTCTCTTACGCTATTTTACCGTTGCCGAAGTGCATTTAAGGAAATAAGCTGTTTTGTAACAGGATTCGAACGTGGTCCAAACTTAACACTAAGCTTGTAATCAAATAAAACTACACGAATTATGACATTTTTTATAGTTTTTAGTTTGTATAATAAAATTTACTTTAATTTTCTTGATTATTTACCGCTTTAAATCAACATCTGCCGACCTGAGCTGCACGCGCCGTAAGAGGTAAATCTAATCATAATTAATTAAACGCTAGCATAATCGTATCGTTGAATAATTGATAACAACAATTAAAGTCTGCAACTAAGAGCAGATAAATACAAAAACAACAAGAAAATATGCAGTTTATAAAAGATCAAGTTTAGTAATAGCTATCACAAACTAGTTAAATAAACTAAAAGCAAATACATTTGTGACGTAGGCAACACACCATACAAGATTTTTGGTAGTTTTTGGTATTGCAAAAACTCACAGAAGTTGTTGTAAAGTAGACAAAAAAAAGTCTATAACCCACGCTTTACCCTGTTGTCGATGCGGTTCTATTCAGTGTAATCCAAGCAAAAAAATCAAATTTATTGATTTCTATACTATTCTCGCACATCGATACTCAGATAGCAAAAACTGTGTGTAAAACACGAAGTGCAAAAGTGTACTACTACAAGTAGAAAAGAAGTATAATTTTAAAATTATTTTTGCAATTTTTTACTGCGGTGGCACGTCAGCCAGTTTTAACTTCGCATTAGAAACTATTCTTAACATGAATAGGTTTTACAAATTTTTTTTTATAAATCGGCTGATTGGAAAAATTAATTGAGTTGACGCTTAATAGTAAAAAGTAATTTGAGACAGAAGTAGCGTCCAGGTTAGAAAAATTGTCTTCAAAAAAATCTTTTAGGTTTCTGAATAGCGTTTTTCACTAAATTGTGTGTATTACTTTATTTTTTTACACATGTAGGAAACTATAAAGTTGTTAGTTAGATAGTAAATATTACAACCGCGAACTTCAAAAAATGTATTTGAATTATACGCGGATTCTGTTTTGAAACCAAAACGGTCACTATTCGATTTTGTTATTTTTAATTTCAACGAGCTAACGACTATTTGTTGTGCTTTGCTTATTCTACCGTGCTTCAACTTAACTTGCCGTGTTAATGTCAAGAAACTCTTCTATCGTGTTTACCACCAGCTGAACGTAAGTAAGTTAACACAATATTAAATTGCTCAAGCCTAGGTGGCTTAGAATTTCTTGAACAATAATACACTTACTAGGTTTTGAATTCTATTTTGAGCTTCAAACTTTAATTTAATTCTGTAAAACCTCAATTTATTATTAGAATTAGGTTTGTAATTAAAATTCCACCGTGATTTCTTTTAAAATGGAAATAATTACTTATGGTCAACACTCGCCGTAAATTGATAATTAAACTTTAAACAATTGAAATTAGCGCGTGTTTTATTAACCTGTAAACTTTAATTGTTTTTAACAAAGTCATCAACTTTCGTTTAGTGTCCTTGCACTGCGGTCTCCTTGGTCCTTTAAAAATCTGTTATTTTTATTTTCTTAACAGTTTTGTTTTGTCTGTAAAGACCAGAAGCTTATTTCAAGTTTTCAACCCACCATCGATTAGCCTTAGTTTGCTAAGAATCGTTGTGAGTTGCTTTAAATTTTTACAATAAATGTTGCAGAGTCTTGTCGTTCTTCAAGCACCTGCGGCGTAAAATATTACTTTGTAGTTTTATTCTATGCATATGTTTGTTGACGCCACAGTGCTCGGTTATGAACCTGTGATTTTTTTTTACCTTTGTCAACTCATGCTTGATACTACAGTTGTAGTGTTTAATTACGGCGTTATTACTTGTTATTCGAGCTGATACTTTAGAGTCCTTGACGAATCTCTTTGTCGTGTTGCCGTCATTTGAGGTCCGACTACTTACAGGTCTCACTTAATCCACCAACAATTCAAGCTCACTCTCAAATTGTCTTTGAATTTATAGTTTCGGCATTTTCAATGTATTTATTGTTTTGTTTTCGTGTTTCCCATTTCTTAAAATCAAGACGGTAAAAACTGTGCAATAACTAGTAAAACAAGCGAATGCAAGCATGTAACGTAGACAAACCAAATAGATATTTCATAACGTCAATTACCCGCTTTACAACTGTTATTCCATTCTGTTTGTTTTGTATCGCATACGTAGCATCTTTGAGATAAAGACGTGGATGTAACTCGGTTATAGATTTTTTGATAAATCATAGTTAACACCATCAATGCAAATCAAAAATGCATTTCC
The DNA here is from genome assembly GCA_035610365.1 of Aquatica leii. Lineage (NCBI taxonomy): Eukaryota > Metazoa > Arthropoda > Insecta > Coleoptera > Lampyridae > Aquatica > Aquatica leii. Next base: position 2,002,024 of record CM069438.1, read on the forward strand.
CGTCTGTAACGATTTGAAAACCATGTTAGTACATTCTAATTGTCGTTTAGGCAATTTTGCAATTGTAGTCGTATGGGGATAAGTCTCTCAATGATTAATACAGTTTTCACCTGTAATACGACGCAGTCTATGCTCAATTTCCGAAGGCATGGAAACGCTATTCGATGCTTGAGTGCGGTGTTTATGTGCCTAGTACACAACTAATTTGATGCATCGCATCTAGACGTTTAAAAGGGCGATAGAAGAATACTTTTAGAATGCTTGTTAAGATGTCGCATTGAGCTCCTGTTGGTTACACTCATGTTGTCTAATTACGGAGATTTTGCTATTGGAATAGTTAATTACGCGACTAACATCAGAAACGGTGTAATCTTAAATGAAACGAGAATGCTGACTAAAACAGTACTTTAAGGTATTTATTATTTTCAAATTACTATTATGACGACTCGAGTGGAGTGGAGTTTGTTTAGATGCATAAACGTTCAAAGTACTAATTTCTATTTCTGCTACGAGGTCACCGACTACGTGAAAACTTTACGACTTGCATGTTTGACGTCTTTTAGTCCGGTGAAAATTTTTAATAATTAACAATACTTTAACGCGAACGCGTTTAGCTTTTTTTAGCATTTCTTTTATCTCATTATGGGGTCCTGTACTTCTAAATCTGCTCAAACTTTCATTGATTTATACGATAGTACTCAACTTTATGCGCAATTTACACGATGTTTGGTGGTATTGGTCTTTCAGGATCTTATGGGCCGTGACCTTGAGTGTAAAGGTAGAACTAACGAGCGGTAAATTTTAAATTTTCGATTTTAAGTGCCAAACTAAAAACATACTATGATCACAGAAACACACATTATAAAAATCTGTATTACCGATCACTTGTAGGTTAAAGATGGGTTAAAGTTCTAAATAATAAATATTGAGTTGAACGTTAAATAAGTATACTATTGTTGATCTTTATATCATTATTACAATCTATACTAACTACGTAAGCAAAGACGTAAGTAGTAATTAACCAAAAAATATACCCTGCTAATCAATTTATTTATTTAGTTATGTTAACGTTTCATTGTAATAGTTCCTGTTCTTGGCTAGATTTCCAATTTCGAAAGAACTTATTATGTGCTTACACGCAAATACGATGTTCTAGATTACTTACAAAATGCTAAAATAAGTTGTTTATCCTTTTTTTATTACAAAGTATATTATACGAAATTACAATTACTTTTTCAATGATTTTAATTAAATCGATAATGTAACAAAGTATAATACAGTACTGTGATATTGACAAATTATCGTTTTATTTGTTAATTATAAAAGTTAATAATGTTTTAAAAATGAATACTTTGATTTATCAATAAATACAAAGACAGACATCGAAACTCGTAATAAAATTTGCTCCATTACATTTTGGACATTTACACAAAAATTTGTTAATAAACAATGAAACACAAAACTTAGTGGTAATTAACGTAGATTAAAATAAATTATTATTTAATCATCTGAAGAATAGCAATCTGATTCTTCATCGTCATCTGTTTCGGATTCACCGATGTTAATAATAAGTTCGGGGACACTGTCACTCACAACTTCCCTGTCGAGGTATTCTGCTTCCACTTTGTCTACATGATCACATACACTTTGCCATTCGGCTGCACCGATTTCTTGAAATTTATTTTCTGCCAACTTCAAAACATCACTTAACTTATATGTCGTATTGTGTGCAGCTACATGATTTTTCATTATTGCCCATATTTTTTCAATTGGATTGAGTTCTGGATGGTAAGGGGGTAATCTTAGAACAACATGTCCATGTTCCGTTAGTATTTTATCAACTACATAATTTTTAAGCAGTGGTTTGTTTAATTGAATCTTCGCATACAACTCGACTTTTGTTTCGTATGATTCAAACAAAATACCTTTTTCCGCTAACCACTTCTGCATTAAATCTTTCTTCCATGCAAATATAGGGTTTGCATCTACAGAAACATTATGGTATGCAACATTGTCTAATACTAACACTGAATTTGGTTCAATATTAGGAAGAAATTTTTCTTTTAACCATTTTGTAAAATTAGAACTATTCATATCATCATTGTAATCACCTGTTTTAAGTCCCGACTTAAATATTAATAGGCAATTTGGAACAAATCCATTTCGGCCTCCAGCATGGAGAATTATTAAACGTTGGCCTTTTGCAACTGGTGATTTTAAACACTTGTCACTGCCATCATCCCAACTCTTCGGGACTGTATGTGAGCTGTGCAAGTATGTTTCATCACAATACACGTTTCTGCCTTCTTCTTTATACTGTTTTAACTTTCCTAAAAACTCGATACGTTTTGTTCTTTTTCTATTAATTGTTTGCGATTATCTTGATTTTTTTTCCATTGAAACACAATTTTTCGTACAAGTTTTCTAAAGGAAGATAATTTTCCTTGAAAGTCAACATTTACTTCTTTCTGTAATTCTTGAAATACCGCCTCCATTGTTGGTCTCTTATGATAAATGTCAGCGTAAGTATAAATGATTCGTCGTATAATTTCTTCTTCGAATTTGTCTACCGATGATTTTGGGCTTTCTTTGTTAATAGTTTTTGTAGGTGAAGAGAATTTACTATGTTCAGGTTTTTCAGAAGCTTCCATCAGAATTCGCTTCACAGTATTCAACCCAACTCCAGTAGCTGTTGCTACCCTTTCTCGGAGGCTGTTCAAAGGAATCGAAAGTTGTCCTTGTCCTTTTTCAGTTAACATAAATTTATAAACGTTATATATAATTTCACGTCTTTGACTATGAATAACTCTTTTATTCAACGCCATTGTTTGAAATACTCTTACAAACAGAAAAATTATTAACCTAAAAAAAATTATAAAATTTTACTTACAGTGAACTTTTAAATTAGAGGTGGAATAGTCTTGACAAAGACTTTAAATAAGCAATAAAGCACCAGTAGTAAGGATAAATATGAGAAAAATACGTAAAGATCGGAAATTAAAGCTGAAGTAAAATGACGTTTGACGAATTGACAACTATAAAATAATTAGATATTTGTAGGTTGCATAGTAGCGCATTTCCGGCAAAATACGATTACAGCGCCACGGCCCACGACAAAATGTAATACCTATATACGTTTATTAGCAGTAGCGTAGCTACGATATTGTATTATTGTATGTAGTAATAATTTAGGGGTACACCGGCAACTAATTTTTTAGTCGGAAACTTTGCTGTAATATATGTCTGTCTTCTTTGCTTATCAACTGTTTCTACAATGTTAATCCAGATTAAATCTAAAATTTTAAGTCTGTGGTAACCTTAAATTTGTTTCAATTCTCTATGCACCCTTGGGATTGCGAGTTCTGGGGTATTTTCTTTCTTTGGCTCAGACTTTTCTTTCTTTTACGATTGTTTTCTATACGCAAAAGACAGTGGTACAAATTCATTTGACGAAATTGAATTCTTGCAATCTTACATACAAACATTTGCTACCAAAATTAGCCAAATAGGTGAGTCAACAATCTACTTAATTATTGTTTTCATTCACAATTTGTGCATTACACGTCTATCACCACTTTGCTTGTTTAAAATTTCTAAATCTGAATTTCAACGTAAACCATTTCAGTCTGCAATACCTCGGTGGTTTTTTTGGTATATTGTATCGTAATTAGTCTAAACTAACAAACAAATGATGGACGTAAATTCCATAAAATAATATTTTGTTTTGTAGCATTTAAGTCACATAATATCAATTAAAACCCCTGCAGTTTTATCTCTACAAGGAATTCGGTGATTGTGATGTGCTCTTTACCTGTTTTTTGTCCGTCTTATGTGTTAAAAACAGGGGTATATGTCGGCATGTTGTTCTATTGCATCTAATCTCAGTTTTAAATATTGCCTTTTAGTCAGTTTTGCGTCAATATATAATGCTAACGCTTTCTTTGATAAACATGGAAGGATAGCATTTTTGTCCTTTTCTTCCCAAACTTTTTAATTTTTTAAGCTCAAGTTTTGTACGTTTCTTATAATAAGTTTTGCTGCATCTGTTTTCTTTGCTGATCGTAGGCTCATCTGAACAAACTAAGTAATGTCTGCCGGATCGGTTTTTTGGGGATTTCTTTAGTCTTTTGGCGTTTATTTTATTCACTACTTTTTTTAAATGATACTTTTAGTCTACTCGCAGTAGATGTTGATGGAACACTTTTGCCCACATTTTCTTGAGCTGACTACGGCAAAAATTATAGTGCTTGGTCTAACCACTAAGCATTATGTTTAGAGAAAAGTTGTTTAGTTTTTTTTAATTTATTCAGAAACTAGCTTTTGTGTAATGAAAACGTCGTAAAACAACACCTACATTTTTTGTTGTTACACACCAACTGTACGTTTGCTCAATGTTCGAACTTTAAACTATCTGTATTTTGCACATCATGACTAACTGGACCCTTATAAACTGCAGACAGTAGTGTTTGCGTTAATGATGTTTATTTAGACAATTCTGACCATTGAAAATTTTGGTGACGCTTTAGGGTCATTCGTTTCACTTTGTGTTGGCGCGTTTATATAAATTTGATTTTTAGAGTACCTAAAGGTTATTGATAATATAATTCGTGTTAGAAAAATCTAATTTATTGTTAAACTTCACAAATATTTATTTTCTTAAATAAAAATATAAACATCCAAAAACACAGTTTTAAGTTTGCTAACCCGAGTACAGTCAACTGACGTTATGAACCAAAATTAATTATAAACATTTTTTTGTATAATATACAAATTTCAGTGTAATTTATAAATTATTTATCTCACAAATATTAAAATACAATAGTTATTTATTTAAATCCAAATCAATGACTTAAAGTTGTAATTATTTAAACCTTTAAGTCAATTTTTGGTATTGTACCAACAGATAAAATAATGGTTGCCTCGGTACAAATAGAAGACGTCATAAAAGATTTGATACAAAAGCAAAGCTTAGTTAATAAGATTAGACATTTCTAAAAACATATTGGCTTCCCTTCCATTGAATTAAACTTAATCAAAGTAATGCACAAATAAAGCTTTTAACTACTGTTGTGTGATAACAAAAAAAAAATACAAAAAAAACAATTCTGATTTTTTAAGCTGTTGCAAACTTAAAACTTTTTATATTGCTTAACTAAACTTAAATCTGACACGATAAAGCTTGTTTTATAATATGTTCTTTACTCAAAATTTTCCAAGTGCTTTAATTTAATTTTTTTTTAATTAATTTTAGTTCAAATGCAAATTACTAAAGAATGCATTTTTAATCAACGTTTTAATACGTTCATTAAATAAAGTACATTTTTATGGTATCACTCAATGTTTTAGTAATAACTTTACAAGTATGTTTGACAGGTTAATTAATAAACTTTGTTAATTTTTTTTTTAGTTTTGTTTTCTAAAAGTAATTAAAATTGTTATTTATTATTTTGTTTTAAATGTATATTATTTATTATACTTGTTGTGGTTTTTAAATTTATTCTATAAATGATTTGAAAAACTTTTTTACATTGTTACATAAATTTACAATACAGAAAAATATATTTTTTTTAGTTTTGTAGTTTAAAAATTTGGTTAACGTAACTGTTTTGTTCTCAAAATCGATTGAAAAGCTTTTTAAAAATTGATTGACGTATTAATCCGTTATTGTTAAAAACTAAAGCAAAAAAAGTCGTATCTTATACATAAAATTTAAAATTATAATGCACGAAATGTATTTATTGACGAGCACAATAGATTATTTATGACAAGAGAAGAAAATTTACTCATAAAACTTGCCAATAAATTTTGTCTATACGTCTGGAATACAAAATATTGCTGACAGGGTACATGGCAATAGATTTTAATTCATTTTTACTATTTATATTTGATAGTGATTCGTTTGTACCTACCACAAACGTCATACGTAATAATTTATACGTACGTATAAGCCCATTCGAATCGCATAAAGTACGAACCATAAATATAAAATTTTGTTTAAAATATTTAAATGTTTTGAATTAATAGTGTTAACCGCATAGTTTAATAATTTTTTTTGCTTTGTTTCAAAAAGCCATAAATTACAAATACGTTCTTTTACAGTGGTGCTGTATTTAAATAAATTTGTAATTCTGTGTTTTAATATAAATAATGTATTTTTTTAATTAAAATTATGTTAAAAAAACTAATAGCGTTGTGAGTTTTTCAGAATTGTTTCATTTTTATATGTACAAAGTTTTAAATTCTGTTACATTTACAGAACTTCTAACTTAAATACGATGTTAATTATTATTGCTAGCTTAAAAAAAAAATTAATTATTAAAATTAAAACTTTTTTCTCTACAAAATTTTTAAAGAAACGCAATTCTTCAATATTTTGAAAAAAAAATTTTATTCTTGCAATTTTAGTTGAGATGTGTTTGTTGTGTCTATTTTGTTTTTATACGACTACACCAATGTTTATATTAAAAAAAAGTTTTTAATTATAAACATAATTATGTAATTACGTTATATAACAAACTTATCAAATAAATAAACTTAGTTTGATATACACAGGAAAACTATGTTTACGATAGATTGATTTGTTTCATTACTTTTAAACAAATTAAATATTTACAAATTTAATTAGATTAGATTAATTACATAATATTCATTCTAGATAATTCTCATGTTGCCGTTATCACATAAGCTGAGCGTTTGTCAGACGTCGCAGTGAACATCTTTAGAGCCCGGAACAAAACTGATTGATTGCGCTGTAAAGTCTCGTTTTTATAGATATATTATCTAATAAAGTTGTTAGTCGCAAACAATTACAATAGAAACAGTTTTAAGCGGTTTAATACAAAATTTACGTCTGCCAACCCAAGAATAACAGATTATGTCAAAAAACACCACGGATCGTTTAAATAAATGTTTTCTAAACACAGCATTGTTACTTGGTTTACCATGCTTCCTAAATTGAGTCAACTGTTAAATCCGGTGTAAGACGTTATTCTTATTCAATCTGTTTTTGTTGTTAATACATAGGAGAAGCGTGGAAATTCGTATTAAAGAGCATCAAAGGTGTAGTTGTCTTAAATAATTTTTGAAGTGAGCGGTGGCAGAACACGTGCTAGAAAAGGGTTATCAGATTATGTTTAAAAACACTAAAATTTTGGCAAATGTTTCTTATGTTTCTCATATAAAGATAATAGAAACAAATAAATTAGGATGCTATTAATTAAAGGTGGTGCTTACGCAGACCACGGGCAGCTTAACTTTATTGTCGTTAGTAAATAACGAAAAAATCTGACCTGTTTTGTAGATATCAGGTAAGTGGTGCTGTTGGTATCCAGATGTCTATAACCAATTACGTTGGTGTTGATAGCGTAGACCCAATATGTTGTAACTTCGAGTAATAGTCGGAATAGCAATTCGCAGATGGGTTCGAAAGCATCGTCGGAAAGCCAAGTAATACTCATCCGTATAAGAAAAAAATATCAAAGTGCAAGACAGAAGACATCAAGCAAATAAAACCCAAAGACAAGAAAAAAAGAAAAAAAAAACATTAAAGAAAGCGGATTAAAATTGTTAAATCTCCATTCTTTAAATCCTACTAAAAGGTGTTCAATGTATCAGCCCAAAAGAAAGCTTGTGTGTGAATAGCCGTAATGCAGATAGTTTCTTAAGTACATCTAAAAGACAAATGTTAATAAACGTTAAATTTACAGAATATATTCTTACCTGACGACTAGTTTCAAACACATGTGTTTGATAAGAAGCAAAGTTATAACCTTTCGTGGTTTACATTGGAGCTTTCAAAAAAGGAAAAGAAAGTCATAAGCGAGAACAAACTTCTTTTAGCGCCACCATTTTACGTTATTCGTGGTGATAAATCTGTATGGCCAATTTTTCAAAATCCAAAAAAACCAAATACCGTGAGACATAGGATATATAGGGTTAAACAAAATCGAAATAAAGTAATGTAATGTAAGTTGTCTATACGACAAGTCTCAAAAAAAAATTCATGTTTTACGGCAGAATGCGACTGGTTTGCTAAAGAGCACTACGTACGGCCTTTCGTAAATCTTCAACAGAAATAGCGTAGTCGAGACTACGAGAAGCGAGTTCATATCTCAATTCCCCTTGTTTAATACAATTAACTTCAAATTCGCACATTTTATTCATAGTAAAAGCAATACGAAAATATCTTACAAATATCTTAAACCCTAGAATAATAAACAAGAAAAGAAATGCGGGTTACTCAACGATGTTACCTTTGTTTCCAGGTTCTCGTTAGTGCGGATTACTGTTAAAAGTCCTAGTGTTTTGATGGATTCATCGGGAAACTAAATTTAGAACCTTCGGACCGAGTCGTAGGTTCTACTTTTCTTCCAACCTCGAATTATTCTTTTGACGATCTTGACGTTACAATATGTTTCGTTTTAGACTTTGTGTTTGCAAGTGTTCGTAATGATGAACGTCCTTTTCTTAATGTAACTCTCGTTAGTATTTCTTTTAAGGGTTTTTAAGATACGGGAGCTTTGCGAACAATCTTAGGAGGTACGGGTTGGCAATTACTTTAATCATTTCAAATCGCTCTTAGAAAATCTACAATTTTCTGCAATGTTGCTAACGATGGTAAATGTTCTATTCTTGGCACTGTTGTTCTTCCTTTTACCTTAGAGGATAAAACCAAAGTTTTGGAAACTTTAATTATTCCTGAAATTTCTCAACCGTTGATCTCAGGAATCGATTTTTGGAAAGCTATGGCGGTTGTTCCTGACTTTAGTAGAGGTCATTGGTCATTTGATACGATCTCTTCAACTACTATTTCTGCCGATGCGCTAAGTATCCAATCCGATCTAAACTTGACTCAGCAAACTCTGTTGAATGAGCTGATTACTAAAACTTTTTCTTCTCAACTTACTGGTCTTGGTTGTACCAGTCTGTACAACATTGTATTCGAACGCAGGCTGAGCCTATCAAACAACGTTACTATCCGCTTTCACCGGCGTTGTCTAATATCGTGAATAAAGAACTTGACTCCATGCTACAATTAGGAGTAGTGGAGCCTTCGACAAGTCCATGGTCTAGTCCAATTGTTATGGTAAAGAAAAAGGATAACTCATATTGCTTCTGTGTAGATTTTTGCAATGTGAACCAAGTCACTGAAAAAGATGCTTATCCACTACTTTATATTACTTCTATATTTGATCGTTTAAGGGACGCTAGAATTCTATCCAGCTTGGATATTTGCTCTGCCTACTGGCAAATCCTTCTCTCGCCTGACTCTAAACTTATTACTGTTTTCACAGTAACTCATCGGGGTCTATTTCAATTTACTCGTATGCCCTTTGGTCTTCATAACTCACCGGCTACGTTTCAACGACTTATTGATCAGATAATTGGTACAAATCTAGAACCATACTGCTTTGCGTATCTCGATGATAGTATCATCGCCACTCCAACATTCGAGGAACGTATTCATGTTCTGCAAGAAGTCTTTAAACGCTTATTTTCTGCTGATCTGACGCTAAATCAAGAAAAATGTCACTTCTATCGTGCCGAGTATAATACTTAGGGTATGTAGTTAATAAAAATAGACTATTGGTGAATCCAGATAAGGTCACTGCTATTCTTAATATTCCTATTCCTACTAATGTTACTGAGGTCCGGCGTGTGATTGGAATGGCCAGCTAGTATCGTTGCTTTGTACCAAGTTTCTCTACTTTTGTCTCTCCTTTGTCTGCTCTTACTTGAAAAAATATCTCTTGTGTTTGGTCACTTGAGAGTCAAAATGCTTTCATTTTGCTTAAGAAACATTCGGTCTCTGATCCGATTCTTACTTGTCCTGATTTTTTGTAATTCAAACCGACGCATCAGACTTTGGTGTAGGTGCTGTACTTAGCCAAGAGACAACCGACGGTGAGAAAGTCGTCAGTTATATCAGTTGCTCACTAAATAAGGCTTAAAGAAATTACTTTACTACCGAGAAAGAATGCTTGGGAGTACTCTGAGCTTTAGAAATATTTTGACCCTACATTAAAGGTTGACACTTTACTGAATTTATTGATCATCATGGATTCTTATGGCTGAATCGTCTTCAAAGTGCTTTGGGACGTTTAGCTCGGTAGTCACTACAATTACAAGAGTACTTTTTCACTATTAGACATCGAAAAGATAAAGACCGTGTACTTTCTGATGCTTTGTCTCGTTCGGTTTTGGTCATTGGTTCTGTGGCTAATAATGACCATTCTTCTTCTTTTGCTACTGTTTTTTCTCATCATGGAATTAGTTTACCAACTCCAAATAAATGGTATAACACTTTAATTAATTGAGCTCTTACTTCACCTTATAAATTTCCTCATTGGTCGGTGGACAACAATGTATTCTATCGACGAACAACTAACTCATTCTATGCAATTGCTTTAGATTCATCTAACAAATGGAAGATTGTAATTCCTTCGAAACAACGTAAGCGGATTGTTCAGGAGCATCATGATCCTCCGGTTGCTGGACATTGTAATGTAACTAAGATTACAGCACAAATTCTTCAACATTATTATTGACCTCGACTCGCTCTGACGTCGCTAGGTATATTCGTCATTGTACTGGTTCCTCCTCCTGGTTTCTATTTTTTACGCGCTAGACCTACGGGTCCTTGGCAAACGTTATGTTGTAATCTTGCTGGTCCTCTCCCTCGTTCTTCTAAAGGTAATTGTTACGTGTTTGTCATTGTGATTGTTTTACCAAGTTTGCACTTTTTTTCCTTTGCGAACAGCCACGGATGCCGCTGTTATTAAAATTCTTGAGGAACAAATTTTCTTGATATTTAGAGTACCTCAATACATCCTAACTGATAACGGCGTACATTTTCGCAGTTGCAAATTTACTAAGTTGTGTCATGAATACCAGTTTATTGTACTCTTCACCGCTAAATACCGTCCACATACGAACCCAGCTAAACGCATCAACCGTGTTCTTAAAACCACAATTTCGTCATACGTTAAGGAAAATCAACGTAAGTGGGATGTGAACTTGTCTAAGATTGGTTGCGCAATTCAAACTGCTAAACATGAAGTAATCGGATGTACTCCATATTTTGCTTTTTTCGGTCGTGAACATACTATTTCTGGTAAACTTTTTGAAAAACCTTTTTTTGATACTTCTGTCTCTGATCAGAAACTACCTCATTTTTCATCTCGACTGTATACAACTAGGATTATATTACTAAACGATTTAAGAAAGCTTACGATAGTACTCAAGCTAGGTATAATCTATGTCGTTGCTATGTCAAATATAAAGTGGGTGATGTAGTATGGCGTCGTAACTTTGCTCATTTTGACACTTCTAAATAGTTTAACCGTAAACTAACTCCTAAATTTTTAGGTTCTTTTAACATCAAAGCTGCTGTTTCTTCTTGGACTTGTGACTTGTCAGGCTCACCTAGAAAATCATTAGGTATTTGGCAAAAAGATCTGAAGCCTGAATGTCCTGCTGTTTCTGATGAGGATATTCCTGAAGCTGCTTTCGTGGATTATGAAAGTGCAAATATCTCGTTACGCTATCCTAGACGGCAAAAACGTAGCAAATTTTCTTGTTCTAAATGATCGGTTTCTTAATACTTGACTTTGCTATCACTCTGGAACCACTCTTTGGCCAATTGGCTAGGTCATTTGATTTAATTCTTCTTGTGTAGAATCCTGATAAATTACTAACGTATTACCTTGATTAATAATTTTTTTGTAGCTGTCCGAATCGGAATTAGGTAGTCTTGAGAAATTACCGGTGATAACTGGCTTAATTGGGCCGTACGACGTAAGTGTTGACATACACTGGGAATTTGTTCTTTTTTTGTTATTTTACCATACATTTTCTGTTTTTTTTGTGGGACTTGTATAAACGTAGATATAGGTCATTTTTTATCTTAGGAAGCATTTTTTTCTTTTGGGCTAAGTTTGATTGGGGTCGAGTACAAGATAACTTACGGTTACAAGGTATTATATTGCTTGTTCCTATCGTCTCAGCATTTCCTAAAATTTGCTAAAATATAACTAAGCGTACATATGGTGTTATCACAAATAAATCTCATACATTATACGATTACTGAAAAACAATCAAATGCGCTAAGTTTCTCCCAAATTATCCCAAGTAACAAAGTGGTTTTATAATTTTTAAGTTAACACACTTTTCAATTATATTGTAGTTATGTTGTTGCTCCCTAAATATAAAATGGTTCTATTAAAGTTGTCTGGAAGATTATTTGTTATCTATTCAAAATTGTTTTTTAAATCGATGTTGAGAACGTTCTTACAACAAAACGTTTATATAATATTGGTTATAAGACATTCACCCCTTACAAATATTAATTGATTTATAATAGCTATGTAGCTATGTCATTTATCACTTTAGAACTGTTTTATACAACTGTTTTAATAAAGTATGTGACTACGTTATATAATTGTTGTATTAGTAATATTATATAAAAATTTTGCTTTCTGCATCAGATTACTCACAACGACAGTTCCAATATAACTGTTAATTAAAAGGACACAAGCCCTCAGTTGTAATATAATTTAATATTAATAATAATAATTTTCATTTTCGCTTTATTGCTGAATACGCGATTAAAAATTCATCAAAATATAATCACATTTGTAAAATACGATCCTGTCGTTTTAACTTTTACATAAACTAAGGTAATTAAATTTAAACGTTTTATAAGTTTTCTATATGCATCATAATTGTTGTATAAGAGTTAATTTGGTAATAAAAATGTTCTATTAAAAAGGGACCAATTTGAAAATGTACTCGCATATATTTACATGACCGCCATTTTCGAGGAACATAAAATTAACTTATATTTCACTACTTTGACGACAAAAACACATTAATTAAAGCTTCTTATACTGGTATCTATCTACTATTGTGGTTTTATGACAAAAAATTAAAATTTAAACTTTTTGTTTTTTTATCTGATTTTTAAATTTTTTGAAAAATACCCATTAAACCTGCGGCGCACTTAAAATTTGCGACTTATCTACCTCATAATTGACAGTTCCTTCGTAGCAAAAAACGACGTCCGTGTATATCTATCTCATTAAATTTTGTGTAAATAATATTTACTTTTATACGTTGCCAATTTTTATAAAATAGCCATCAAATTTAGTTTAAGTAAATAGTAGAAATAATTAAGTAGAAAAAGTCCTTCTAAGCATGACACATTGAAATTGATTTTTACCTTATGTCGTCGACTTCTTCTAGTTTTTCGGATCTTCACTTTTCTGCAGTACCGGCACGTCACTTATATTTTACAAACTATTTGTTTGCAAAACACTTTGCTTGTGACACTTTTATTACCATGGCAATGAATTTGGTTAATTTTTTTTCAGTCAGTTGCATTTTTCTTCTTAATTTTTGTTAAACTTTGTCTTCTTTGATTTTCTTCTAACTTCTGTTGTAGCTTGTCTTTTCTTACTTCTATTTTGTCTTCTTCTTTCCTTAAGCATAAAATACTGGTTTGCATTACTGTGTGCTTTGTTTTCATGTATTCCAACAGTTTTAATCTGATTTTCTAGACTAATTTATATTTGTTCTTTGATAGCTTTATTTGATATTTAATAATAGTATTGTTGTCTTCTATTTTCCAGAAAATACCATATTTTAACTCCACAGCTGACGTTAATTCTAACGACTTTAAAATTTAATTTAACTATTTACACGATTAAATGACTTTTATAAATGTAACTAACTTTACTAAACTAATACACAATAAAACCAACACCAAAAATTAAAACTAACTATATTTAATAAAAACAAATACTTTATATATTACTGTCACTGAAGGTCTATAAACACTGTCCGCCGATAAAAATATGTTTCAAAATCAATCCGATTTTGTATTATCTGGGTGTGCGCAAAAATAATAAACGTACCAGAACAACTCACACAAAAACTGCTAAAATAGCGCTGTTGACCAAATAAATAAAATAACATAGTTAAACATTCGAGTTGCAAAAAAACTACATACATTTGCATCCACTTAATAATTTAATTAAATTACAAACTGGTTTAATATTACACTTGCAAAACAACAGTTAAGATAAATTGCTATAGAAAATTTTGCCAAGTCAAACAATAAGCTAGAAATTTTATAAAATTTTAATGAATATGTTATTAACGTTTTTAAATAAAATTTACAGCTACTTTACATAATTTATATTAAAAACATTTTCAGCAAAATTATTCTAAATAAGTTAAATTATATAAAAATTACTAATATTAATGCACTACTAAACTAATGAGTAGTACACAGTTAACTCGAGCAGATCATTGTAAACAGAGGAGTAATTAATCATGATTTGAACAAGCATTTGCAAGAATTGTAACTAACGTTCCATATAAACATAATTATCTAAATTTTCTGCTGAAACTCGACATTTTGCTGTTGGAAAATTGCGCAAAAGTCGAATATTTCATGGCAATAATTGTCCCAGCCAACATAATTGTAATTGTTTCATTTGCATGTCAGTTTTACATATCTCGTAATAAAAATAACTTTGTGGACTAATTATTCGCATTTTTTGATCATTTCTTTAATTAGTTTGTTTTAACTTTAATGTTTTAAGGAGAAACAACAAAGATTTAATATGAAGGAAACGGTAACGGCGTAATTGATGTTCTCAATTACTCGCTCATTCGATCCCATTTTAGACGTAAACCGTTGAGTATTAACCGTGTTGAAATGTTATTGTAATTTGTTGTTATGACAACTTAGATTAGTTCATAGGCCGAGGTTTAGTAAGTTACAACTAATCATGCGGTCGTTGTAACAAAGCGTGGCTTAATGGCAATAATATATTTGTTTTTACGGTTGCTTTACTTTTACAAGCTAAAAAGTTTATAAAAAATAAATTTGTTCATAATAAATTTTGTTTATTTATTTGCAATATCTAATCAAATAATAATTACTAAAAAAATTATTATTAATACCATCATTTTTAATTTTTTGAATTATTTATAGCGAACAATAACAAAATACAAGAGTGTTGTGTATTAAAATCTAATAAATTTTAATAAATAAAAAATTAGTAAATAATTAGTAACAGTATACTGTATAAAAAGTAAAAAATGGCAGTTATTGACATCCAGTAAGATATTACACAGGTCAAAGTTTAGAATAAAGTTTGCTTTAATAAGTTCAAAGCTTTTAAATTACAATAAACACAAACATAATTGCAATAAAATCTATTGCAATAACCGTAAATTGTAAATACCTGAGATAATTTTGTTTCTTGTTTCTAAAGCTGCGGGTGGCTAAACCCAGACGTTTGACGGTAATATCCGTCTCGAACAAGATGGTAAAACTTACAAGAGGAAGCGGTGACGGTTTAGATAAGCATTTAACCGTAAAGTGCGAATCTAGAGTAGGTTGGTTTCTATGATGCAGAACATCACCTAAACATAAGTTTAACAAAAATCCATATTACGCAAAAAAATAATTTGTATATCCAAACATTTTCAAACTCAAGTATCTTTCAACCTTAACACACGATCCGTAGGGTTTAAATAACCATCGCGTCACGCGCCAACTCTTAGCTCTCGATATAATCATTATTACTAACTCAGTAACAAGAGCGCGTTCTCTAAACAAACACGGCATGAGTATCAAAATTGCAATAAACCTCTGTTTATGCAAACGGTGCAAAGTTAGACATAAAATAAAAAAAAAACAAATTAATTAAACAAAGAGACAAAAGAAGCTATGACGTAATTAAACGTGCATAAACAAAAATGTTCTCATAAGAAAAGCAAAATCTAGTAATACCGAAATATTTTTTTTTGTTTAAGTATCACGGTTGTGCCTACAATTAAAACTAGCATTTGAAGACTAACCATTAATTTTTATCTTAATTCTTAATACTAAGTACTTATCGGCTAGAGTATATCCTGTTACAATATTTGTTATGATCCAATGAGGGAGGTGGAGAAAAAAGAAAGAAAGAACAAATTAATTAAATTAATTACCAAGATGTTGTTGCTTACCTTTCGGCTAGCCTCACCGTAGATGGTCGTCGACTAAAAGAAAATCGTAAGACACCAAGTTTTCTTTAGGTAAGCTAAATGCCCAAGTGCACCACCTCTTCTCGAATTTTTGTAGAAGATACACATTCTAGGTAGGAGAAAAGGAGATCCTAGACCCGAGGTCTCCCAAAAGAAACATCGTACAAATCAACAATAACCATTTATTAAGGATATTGATTAATAGCCAATTCCGGAACGGAAAAAGCCACTCGACGGTTACGCCACTGGTATAATCCAAAATTAAATTATCTTACATAACACCACAAAATAGTAACAATATACATACAATATACATATAAGATGAAAGCAGGTCCCAAAAATAGACTCTGGGAGCCAAAAAAAAAGTTTAAAGCGTTAATATTTAAAAGGTATCTCCGCGGCTACCGTAAATCGTAGCAAATTTATCCGCGTTAAAGTACGTAACACCGTCCGTGGATCTTGACGTCAAGTTCAGCACGACCGGTAATAAAAGTATCATTAATTTAGTGTACGAGAGACGGTATAGCTCCCAAATTTCTACCCTTGATAATGGCAATATTCTTTTATATGAAACAACAAGATAATAACTGTAGGTTACGTTAAATAATCATTATAGATCAACCATTACAATGAAGGCGTCTGGTAAACATCGTAATTAATTCTATTAACAGTATAAAAAAAAGTGACGTTAAATATTATTAATCAGAATTATTCAAGTTCCAAAAGTTCATTAATATCGTTCAATTAAAGAAATTAGAAATAATTGTAATCGAATAGGTGTACCGGATGTACGAGATAACGTTCGAACTACAAAAGTATTTACATATAAAGTCCGCACTGTTTCCACTTAAAACGAAACACCGCGTACGTAGCGAGAGCAGCAGTCCTAACCCTAAAGCGCGTGGACAAAATGAGCCGACGGCTAGTGATTTCCCGCGGTTCTAAAGTTAATGATCTTATAAATACCTCGATACTATATTCCCTCACTTTAGCACAGCGCCAACGATCCACAGATATCCTTTTTTTCCTGCCACTACGCTTACCGCATTAGTTCAGCGATTCCAAAAGCGCACGGTCCCCCATCTTCACCAGAACTCGTAATAAAATTCCCATAGACATGTAGCAACCCCAACAGTAAAGACGAAAAGACGAAAGAACGAGAGAACGAAGGTACGAAGAAGCTACTTATGAGTTTTGTAGCAAAATACATCGCTCTGGTATTATATGCCTCGAACGTTTAGTCGGATTTGTTATTGATTGCCATCCGACGTTTCCACGTTCCTTACACAACCAAACGACAGAATAAAATGAGGTTTGTAGATGGTCGACTACTCTCGAGCGCCCTCTGCGAGCGTAACTTAAAATCACGACTCGAGTTCGAGTAATTATCCGTTTTTACGGTAAGTTGCCTAACTATCAGGCGGATTTTTGCTCAATTTCGAATTTACACGTTACAATCCATCAAGGTCTTAGATTTTTTAGAACTGTTTGCATTTCACTCGGGTACTGTGATCTGCTTTTATACACAACGTACTACACGAAATCACATGGTTTTATCTTCTTCAATCTTCAAACATGGTGTTGGTTGTCTAGTAATTGATAAACCTCTGCATTAGAGGGGAAATAAAGTCTAGCTTCATGCTTTACAGCAAACTTTTTAATTTCGTTTTTGACCGTTAGGATGCGAAGGTTTCTATGAAGATTAGACTTTCAAACATACCAAAGAGCATTCACTAGGTTTAGTAACATAACTTCAAAGCTGGATACTCTATATCCATACTGGTTTCAGGATCTGATTATAACTCAGTAATTTGTTGAAGATTGAAAGTTTAGAGTTTCTTCTAATAAACCAATAATACTGTTTGTATTTTAGTTGTAATTCCGTTCTTTTCTTATTAAAACGCTTCTTCCACCAAAGTTTGGCGTCCAAAATTATGCCTAGGTACCTAACATTGTTCTTATAAGGTACAGGAGTTATTTCTAGAAACGGCAAGTCCTTGAATGGTTTATTTGTAAAGTTGATGGATTTTGACTTGTTTAGCGTTGTTCTCCGTTGGTTAGTCAAGTCAAATATTGCATTTCTGGCTGTTTCTTAGTTTTTTTTGTTTTATCTACAAAGTCAATCCCCTTTTGCTTTAAATCTAAATATTCTTCTTTTTGTTCAACTCGTAAGATTATATCTGTGGTGTATGACGTTAGTATCTCTACAAATTGGTTTATCAACATTTTGTTTAATTTATGTATTAAACCTTGATGTCAAACTTGACATGTATCAATCTTAAAGCTGTGTTAAGCAGGTTAAATACGATTACAATACCCTTTCTAGGCAGGTGCTTTAAAGTTTCTCCAGTAATCAAATTGAACCTTGGTGCTTTTTTTGGGTTCAAATTCATTCTTATCTCAGCTATCTTTCTTGAGGTAGTTGGTGTGGTGTTTTCCAATCTTGGGTGGGGAGTAAATATCTTATCAAAATGCTCGGAGGCAAGTCAGATTTTTGCTTATTGTCTTGGGCCCACAGTTTATTCTTGTTTTTATTAGGAGAAACAGAGGTTATAAGTCTCTTAATCTTTTTGGTTGTTTTCGAAAACAAATTATTAGTCTTTTCATATGCTGTCAATTCTTGTACATAAGATTTCACAAATTTTTTAAAAGCTTTTGCATTTCTCTTTTCTACTGCTGAGTCTTGTTATTAGGTATGGTTTTGTCTGTGGAATCTCTCGATTGCTGTCATTTTCTTCTAAGTAAGAATGGCCTTGGTTTTCTTTTTTATTATATTTTCAGTAAGTGTCAAGATGACTGCTGAGTAATCAGAATCCATATCAAAGGTTTCTTCTATTTCTATAAAGTTAGACGAGATTTTTTTTAGAGAGTAAATCTAAAATGTTATCAGAATCAGTGGGTCCGAATGATAATTGCAGTTTAGTTTATGTATTGCTTTTCTAACTTTCTTACTTTTAGTCGTAGTTATCTTGGATCCCCAGTCTACATGTTTCAAGTTGGTGTCTCTTCCAGCAATAAATCTTTTGCCAAGGTGTTTCAGGAATGTTAGGTAATCTTCCTTTTTAAGATTGTGTCTTAATAGGCAATATATCGACCACATCGACTCTTTGCAAATGACATTCATCATAGCCGTTGATTTTATCTGTTATTATAATTGCACTACCACCTTGGTGGCTTTGTTTCCTGGGCGAATAATATTCTCAGTGTAAGGTAGGATTGGTTTGTCATATGTGTCTCAAAAATGAAATAAACATGAATGTATTGAGCGTTCAGCAGTACTTCAAGGTCGTTTTCTGTATTCTAGTTCTTTGTAGATTTTTTTCTACGAAAGCAGTAGTACGCAAATTCCTAACCATTATCTTAATAAACCGAGAAAAATGTTTTCATATAAGTGCCATTCCACGTCAACTTCGTTTATTAAAGTTGTCAAAGCTCTTTATTCTTCATTAGAGTTGACATTAACTTTAATTTGGTTATTATTCATTATACTGATTTTATAATTAAGGTTGGCTTTACTTAAGCTATTTTTGACTTTATAATTGTGTAGCGCAGAACTCAGGTAGTTTTAGATAAGCAAAGGGTGCACTAACAAACGATGTAAAAAAATTAATTAAACAATCAGTAGAATTGCCAAAATTGGTTAATTAACCTTCTAAGTCAGGGATGCCAAATAGTTTGATTTTAAGACTAAACTATTAAAGTCTTATCTGAAATAAAAAGTTGCACAGGAATAATTTATTGATTCAATCTCAAAAGATAGTTATAATCCTATATTCAAAAACAAAACAAAACAAAAACAATAAGGTAAAATTCAATAAGGTTACTTAAATGTAAAGATAGAAATTTTTATAATTTAATTAATTAAACTTAAAACTAAGAGAATACCGGTATTTCTTTACATATAGTAAGAAAAACATTTTTGAATGGAGTTAATTTAAATATTTGCGGTAAGCAAATTTAATTTTTATATTAATTAGAGAATTTCAATATTTACTATTTGATAAGTTAGGTTCAATTGTAAAGTTATTTAGTAAAAAGAAAAACCAAGTTCGTTGATAAAGCAAAGTTTTTAATCGACGAAAGAAATGCAGATAGATATATGTAACTCACGCATATGGATTAAATTTCACGTTGATGTCATTCAACGGAATGCAAAGCTAATGTTGGCGAATAGCTTTGGGAAATTTCCCATCAAGAATCGATCACCAAGGCATGTTTTCATCAAAAAAATCAATTTGGATCATTGGCATTTATTGTATTATTCATATACCAAATCCACTCAAATTATAAAGGTAATGATAATTTCATTAAAGATAAAATCGGTACATAAAAAAAGTCTAAAACAAATACAAACGGGGAATTAGATAAACGTTACAAAATATAAATTAAAGACATACCTGTATTATTAACACAAACTTTTTAAATAAAGATATTGTAGATTTAAGGTAAAATAAAAGCTACATGGTTTCAAAATTAAGTATCACAAGCGCACTACTCAAAGGCTCAGTACCGAATGAATTTCAAGGCTGACCTCGCCCTAAAAAGTATCGACTCCACAAAGTAAAAATAAAGGAAGGTTTACACGCAACATTTAGTTAAAATAATACAGCTAATTTAAAATCAAATAATAACAGTAACGGAAACGTTACAATTGTTTAGATTGCTTAAAATTATCGGCGGTGGCTTAGCAACTTTGGCTGTGCGTCTTACGGTTTTTATTAGCTTTTTCTGGCTTTTCGTATTTTATTTTTGTTTCTAGATTTTTAAATTTGGTTAGCAGCCAGTCCGTTTCTCTAGAAACAAAGTACTTTTTCTTATCCGAATTAGCTGGGCTATAAAATTTCTTTCCCGACAGTGTTTTCCTCGCATTTGTCTGCAGTAATTTACCGTTTGGTGTTTTAGCTGGTTAATTTCATTTACAGTTTGCTGTAGTTGCATTGGTAAATTGTTGATAAATGCATTTTCTGGGGTCTGGGGTCAGTTCAGAAAAATATCCGCAGAATTGTTTGTGTCTGAACCGGTATTCGATGAGAAGCAACTATAAAATCTAACGTAGAAACAGAAGCCTCACAGCTAATCCTTAAACTAGTAACCCAATTGGGCTGTGTGATTAAGCCGGCTGATGGACTTGAATATCTAAATTTTAATTTTTTTATAGAAAAAGAACGATGTAATATGGACTAATAGTTATTAAAATAGAAGCGATATCCAGGTGTTTTTTGGAAGCTCCTTCCACCAGGACAGACGTTTGGACGTTTTATTGTTAACAAGATACATAATTTTTTTTTCAACTTTTTGTCCACGTTGTTTGAAATTGGTTTAATTTAAATGAAAACTTATTGTACTTAACATAAATATAATAATAAGAGTGTTTGTTTTCCCCTTAAAAAATATTTATATTATGGTTTCAGTAAATTTTACTATTACAAAGATATGTAATAAGCAAATATATTTTTGTTTAATACTTTTTTTATATGCGGTTAAAATACTAATGTCTTAAAGTACTAAAAATTTTAGTATTTTTAATTTACGACACAAGCTACACAGTTTTTATGTCCAAAATAAATACATTCTGAAACTTATAAAATAAAAATTTTGTTTTTGTAAAAAAGCAAAGTAAACATAACTATTTTTTTTATACATTTATAATGTAATTTAGAAAATCTTTACCAACCACTTTTTTCTCTGAACGAAGAACAAATTGTTCACTTATTATGAATTACATCTTCATGTCTGAATAGTAATTACCACAAAACAGCAGTAATGATTAATTCTCAAACTTGAAATGAATTGCAAATGTATAAAAACTGGTACAAACTTCCTAACTGGTTGATTAAACTTGAAATTAATTGTTGTATAAGAAAAACTTGACGCAAACCGTACAACGTTGAAAATATTTATGCGCTTGTGTACGAAAAAGTTTTTTTTTTACAATAATTGCTTATTAAAACCAAGACGAGTATTATTAATAACGTTAATATGAATTTGTAACACCGTTGACAGGCAAGTTTATTGTGTAAGTTGTAACCGACAATTTGACTAAAAAAATTAATTACGCCTTGTTTTATGTAATTTTATAAGACTTATTTAAAAGTTTTGTTATTAAAATAATTTCGAAGTTTTATTGACAAAGTTTGGTGGTCGGTTTTATTTTTTGCACTCAATTACGTTACATGCATTGACGTAAGCAATCTTTTGTGCTTTTAGAGAATGAATTTACTAATTGGCCTGTACAAAAACAAGTATAATTATTTGCGGACACTTTGAATAGCTAAAGCTGTAGTTTAAAGTACAATCGATATTTAAATTGAAAGGCTAGAGGCGACCAGAATTCTATTCATAATAGTCCTATTATCAAATTAGCCAGATCCAATGTGTCCCAATAGGGAACTATTGCCAGAATCCGATTCGCTTGACAAAGCTTCTAAATGATTAACCGTTGAACATTTAGGATATTAGCACCACTTATTAAGCTGCGCTTTAATGAATTATGTTGCTATTATTTCGGAAAAGTATGTTTGCTTGGTTTAGTTTAAAACTGACACTAAATTCATTTAAGTCCGTGCTTAATTTAATTTACAAAAGTACTAAAGTTTCACTTCAACAACGAAATTTACTTTCGAGTAAAATATTTATGAAGTACTGCAAAACTTTCACGCATTTTCTTGTGGCAACGATGTTTCCAACCATTTTAGAAAAATATAATTTGTTTTTAAACCTTCAAAATGGTCATTAACAACTTAAAATATCTTAAATGCAAAAATAATTTATTTATTTTATTTTATCGATGACTTCAAAACTACTAATAACATAAATGCTTTGTTTTGTTACGTATTGGCTTTTTTATTTTTCAAAAATTAATAAGTATTAAAATATTTGTTTATTTTAAAAATTAAAAATGTAATGTTTTTGGACTTGCCTCACTTTGCTATGGTAAAACGTAAACTTTGCGCTAGGCTTAAGTGCGCTTACTTACCAACAGTGTTGTTAATAGATAATTTTTAAGTTATATAGATACAGATAAATTTTTTTTCCTGCAAGAATTATCTAGTATTAGATAATAGATAAACTATTCAAACTTCATATAGATAACAGATAATAGATGAAATAATCTAGGTAGTAATAACGATAGATGGAGTTCATTTGAAAAACTACTATGGAATGTGGGAAATTACTAAAGAATAACATACATATTGTAACTTGAATTTTATGGGACACTGGATTTTTTTTAAAATTTTATTTAAATAATTTAAATAAAAAATTATATATATACAGATACATATAACTTATATATTTTTGATTGTATCTAGATACATATAAATAGATAAAAATATGTATCTAGATTAATTTATCTATATAAATTTATATAGATAATTTACAACACTGCTTACCAATAACTTAATCACAACAAAGTCAGCAGCGGCAGCTTAGAATTTTGTATAGTGAGAAGCAAAATAGTAACTAATCGGATTCGGCTTGTCTACAATGTACCGATTTTAATTCAGTTAAAAAGGCGCTAAAACGGGAAGAGAAAAACTGTAGGTTTCCGTATTCACCTGACTACACTTAAGGTAAATCGATCAAACAACACAAGTCTAACAATTACTCTATTTATTGCAACGGCAACATTAAAGAATAAGACAACGATCAAGTAACAACTGGATTCTTCAAATTAGACAATATTTTTTACACATAGGTAATAAATTGTTAATTGAAGTTAATTGAAATCAATCAAGTAATCACGCAGTCAGACAGAAACAAAGCGCACCGGTAATAATTTTAATAAGCAATTACAAAAGAAAATCTGCCTAAGTTAATCGTGATAGCATATATATATGTCCAAGTCGTTTATATTCATAATCGACACCAACAGAAATTATGAAATAATAAAAGAAAGCTACTTACGATTTTCCTGACATGCGATTAGCTAATGGCATCTACAATACATCCCCCTAAATTGTTAACAGTTTAACAAATAGATATACAATGGTATCACAAATAAGTTTGATTTGATGATTAATATACGTAGAATGCGCCGAGCTTCTAAAGGATCTTTTAACACATAAATTACAGGTGTACCTTCAAGATTAGTTGCCCATCTAACAAATCTTACACATAAGCTGACTCTAATTAACCATTCAAATTTAATTATTTAATTTGGTTATTCGTGCACGTTTTAATTATCGACACCAAAAAAAAAACTGGTTGGGTAATAGTTAGCAATTTCCGGAGATAACAAACACGCGACGGTGACCTAACTTCCTCAGCGAATATCTCACATGTTACACATTGAAATTGTGATTAATTTACCTATTATTAGCGGGGATGTTGTAAGACAAAATCTATATCCCATGAGCATAGCATTAGCACATGTGCTGTTTCCCTAAGGTTAGAAACGGAAATGATAACCAGCAAAAATCCAACTCGTATTTGTAACCATACCAAGGTTATTTAACATAATAACTTTTCTTGAAAAATAACAATAAATTTAAAACCTATTTTTTCAATATAGAGAATAATTGTAAACTATTTTAGAAATTATTTTATTTTGGAAGGTATAACATAGGTATAACTCTCTTAAGAAAAAGCAAAACACGCTATTTCTTGTTCTCTAAAATTCAAACCTTTTTGTAAGCCTTTTTTAAAGTGATCTTCCCAATGTCAAAATTATTATGTGGACTACTTCTCCTAGGTTTATTTAGGTCAACTACCAGAAATGTCTTCTATTCATAACTCGTTTTGTACAACAGTTTGCTATCATTATCTGTTACCACTTTGAAAGCTTTTACTTCAGTCAGCTTGAAGTTGGTTCCTGTTTGCGCATCTAATTAAGGCATTGTTCTGGAATATAAATGAATCTTAAATTTTAGCTCTGATAATCTGTCGTTTAGTTACAAAATGCTCGTTGGCATTCTCGTTGTGTGTGTGGTTTGTTATCAAAAACTTCTGACTTATATTTTTATTATACTTGAATTTTGATAACATTGAGAAATACTTAGTTGTTCAAAATTTAACTTTCTGTTTTCTAGCAAAGTTGTCTGAGAAGAAAATTATGATTATTTAGTTTGAATTGGCAGTAGCGCTTTTTCTAGGTATTCAAGGTACATATTTCCTGACACATGAGTCAATCTTGTTTGTTCCTTTATGGGTTAGGTATAGAAGAACAGCCTAAAAATCAAATACAGCAACAGTCATGTTTTGAAATGTCTTTTTCTTTTTCTTTTTGCGACAGCTTAGTTTATTTTTAGTGTTAATACCTAGACGCACCGTTTACACTAGTCCATCTTGGGAATAAAAGCGCAATGTTAAATTCTTGGTTAAAAATGTATCATTCCTGATTCTTCGTTCTGTAGTTGCTTATGTAGTCTTTGTGTATGTCAGCAAATGATTTTCTTCTATTTATGTATTTTCTGACTGTTTAAGCGCGACAGTAGTAGTATCTGCAGAAAAAAATTATTGTGAGTGCTGATACCATATTTAACCTTCTCTTCTATTTTGGCGTGATTTCCATGTTTTCCTCGGAAATCGGCAGTAATTCTGTTGTTGGTAAAATAAGCTTTTGCAGAACTATTTTTATTGGCCTGTCACTAAATGATAACGTTGCTTTAAAAAAATGTTACAGATTTGAATTTTTTCATTAGTAATGCCAAAGTGAAAGACATTTTTATGACTACTTTTTTTATGCTTGTAAGCAAGGCGTTACTGCAAATCTTCTAGAACCCAATACTTATCAAAAATTTGAGTTTGTTCATCTTTATTAATTTTTAATAGAATACTTTTCGATGAATTTTGGTACTAATCTTCTTTCTTAAAAAACTTTTATAGATATCAAAGATGAAACATAAGATTTACGACTATTCCGTGCACATGTTGTTATATTGTTACAAGCTTATAGATTTTACGAACCTTGCACGGCCAACTTACACAGTCGGAGATAGGGAGGTTCAACTAAATAAAAGTTAAAGGGCGCCAGATCTTTTATAAGTAAAACTTCTATCTCGATAAGGACAAAAGGTTCAAGCCTGTAACAAATTCCAGGTTCGTAATCTTTGTTGCACTTGTGTTCATGTAACCAACCACAAAGAAACATGTGTTACCATAAAGAAAAGATAAAACAGGTATAACAACTTTAATTTAATAATGTGGAGTATTAACAACTATAATTCAGTAACGTAGAATATTAATAAATATAATTCAACAATGTAGAGTATTAACAAGTATGATTCGGTAACGTAGAGTCTTAATAGCCTTAATTCAATAACGTAGAGGATTAGTAATGATAATTTAGAAATTTTTATGGCACATTCTAAATAAATAAATGAAGGAAGCGTCAGATACCTAAATGGTATTAAAACCATTGCAATTGCGTGTGTTAAACAAATTAAATTTCGTGAGTGACCTTTGACAGCGACGTAATAATTAAAAAGAGAACTTACCCACAATCCAGCACTTCCCCGAAGAAAATGTTTTCCTCGTTGAGTAGCCTGAAATAGTTATGAATAGCAAATTGTGTCAATGCAATGACTCACAAAAGTCGAAGTCTACAAAATTGTTAATAAAATAAATTAGATATAAGAACCCGATGTATCGAATGCTGTTCCTCGCAATTATTATCAAGTGGGTATCGCAATTGACTGACGTCTAAGAAGTAACATTCGTTTACGGTATTGATAATCATTTATCGATATTCATTCTTCATTGTTCTTAATTAATTAAATCGTAACATGTGGCCAAAGCGTGGCGGAACGGCTATCAAATTAAGAAAGAAATTACAAAAGAATCCTAACAAAACCGATGTAAATATCTTACCTTGTGACAACTAAATTACTTCAAGTACGTAATAAATTTGCAATTTAATTTCCATCACAGTTGATGTTCTTACAAATTTCCAGATTTAGACGACACAGGCAATTTTAGGTAGTTGACAGCTTAATGACTTGACCGCAAAATTCCAGTAACCAGAAAGATCGGCAGAGGGCGTCGAAACCGGAATCTAATTTTAAATCAATATACAGGGTATTACGTTATAAAATTTTTGCACGTAACAATATTTTTTATCGATTATTGAGGATTTTGCACACAATTTTTTCTGTTTTTTTTTTATTACTTGTGTACTTGGCTTTTCTTATTTTTTTGTTACCAGGTGAATTTAAGTCAACATTGTTTAAGATAAGTGTTGTTTCTTTATCATTAGAAAGACTATGGTTTTCACGCAACACATTATGTTATACTGCTTCTCTGTAAAGGAAGTAATGACCATTACTATAGACAAACCATACATTAAGTGCACAAAATATTACCTGAATCTTTTAGACTACTTATTACATTATGTTCATTATTTAAAAGAACTTGAAATCTTCTCCGATTGTGAGTTAGTACAACTGTTTAATGCATAAAAAAGATTTATTCTTTTAAATGTTTGCAATGAGAGGTATGAGACAAATGGTAAATGTTAAAAAAAATTTTAATTTCTGATTTTTCTACCAGGGTTTCCGTTACAGATAAACGCAGTACTTTTTGATCCTATTTCCTAAAGTTTTACAATTCAGTTTTTATTAAGAGATTGGCAGTTCAATGCTAACACAGATAACGTTTTTAATTTTTTATTTCTGGTTAATTCTTGTTAGCTAGTTCACTACTCCGAGAAGTCGCTTCCATACACGCAAATAGCATTGTGCCAAAGCTCGCCAAAACAAAAATAATGTTTTTACACATTATTATTAAAAAGTAGTATATAGGTCTATTATCTCTACTATCTTTGTCATTTAATCATGGTATAATTTTCGGCTGTTTTAACTGAGAGTTTATTCCTTTTTATTATATGTTTTTTTGGTAGCCAGCATGTTTTAAGGAATGGTTTCAGTGACGGCGCCGGGTTTTTTTTAGACAGGTGGGCACAAATTGGAACAATACTTTTGGGCTTGGCACGTCATTTGCGTAAAACTATTTAAATAATAATTTTTCAGTGAGTTTTCAAAAATAAACAAATAACTTGTTTACTAATATCAAATTTGTTCAAAAAATGTTTTTTTCAATTTGGGTACCTTAAGAAACAAACTCTCTTTGATGCCGTTGCTGTATGGTTCCCTTCAAGACTTGTGGTACTTTGGTAAACATCATTCTCAGTCATTACACAACAATAATATCACAGTAATGGTTAATACATTTTCCTTAGACAGTACAGGAAACACACTGCACCAGAAGGTAACATTTATCAGTTTGTTACCTTAACACAAATAATATAATAAGAAGCGTTAGAGATAAGAAAACGTACCGTTTTTGAGCATAACGCATTGTCAATTGAATCACAACAAAAATGACTGTCTACTAATAATCACACAATAAATTTGGTATTTGTGATAACATCAACTGCAAACTGGTTTGTTAACAAACCAACAATAACGTAGTCTAGTAACAATAAATATTGGTACTTATAATCGGTCTTGTAAAACACATTTGCAAACGTTGAAACAAAATGTAATCGCACAGGTATCACAAATACAATACTTTCAACACAAACGTGTTTCTAAGATGAAGTAAATTAATGCGTAATGCATTACTTTGTAGAGGTTAAACTAATTGCTGTTGTTGCCACAATTTATTATACGAAATACACAGTGAATTCAATTAGTAACTTTGTCAGCGACTATCCCAGTATGTAGTAGGCATCGGAAGCCAACACTAATTAGTCGAGAAATTCTGTCATGACTAATTCAATCTCACACAAACATATTAGCCAAAATTAAAAGTAAACACCACAAATACTAGTAACGTGTTTAATACACAAGAATAAATAATAAAAATAAAATTTAACCGCAACTTGTATAAGTGCATCATACCTCAGCGACTCTTTCTGTAAACAACGGTTAATTACAAACTTTAATTTTACTATAAATTGACTGGATGACCATTGATTCAAAAAACTTCGCTGAGCATTAAGTTACGTGTGTTCAGTTTTTGTGTAAAATGTCAGATGTGTCAATTTAGAAAAATGAGACGTTGCTACGTCACTACAATGCTGCCAACCAAATTTAAAATAAACGATGTAAAATGTACAGAGTGATGAGTAAAAAAATATTTTTAATACAGCAGAATCTAAACATATTTAGCAAAATAGATTGGAATCTGAATATTTTGAAGTGTTCTATAAATATATCATGTCACATAGTAAACTACAAACTCAAGATTTTAAACAGTAATAATATTAATAAACGAAATACAAAAAACGAAATAAACGATACTGATATAACCAAGATTTGCTTTTAACCGACAAATATTTAAACACCAAACCAGCTTTTTCTGCGATTTATTTCTATTAATTTTTTTTTGCACTTAAACTCATATGATGTATTGTTTTATTGTGAATTACTTTTGAATTGTTTTCAATTAACATTAATTTAGAACAACGTTGTTTGAGTACATTTACATTTAATGGTTGTTTTGAGTAATTTATCTAAACTGTTTTTTGTTTATTTAAAAAATTTAATAAAAAATAGTATATTATATATCAAGGTTGAGAAGTGCATCGTTATAACCTAAACGATAGATTATATCGCGAGACGCGAAGCGTCGAGGGATATAAATCGCGCAAATTATAATGAACTTTCGACCGTGGTATATATACAATTTTTTCCACTACTAGAATTATTAAAACCTTTCTACCTGTTACTAAATTGAATTTAAAATTTAAGATAGCAATTTTAAATTAAAAATCAAGTCAGTGATTCTGACAGTTGTCATTAGTTTAATAGAATTAATTTTGACATAAATCTTAATTGTGATTTAAAACACAAAAATAAACCGATAACGTAAGTTTTTATTGCTAAAGTTGTTTAAATTGTTTAAAAACATTATTATTTTAAGCATTGATGACTTACTTTTTAAAATCAAATTAATTTATTAATTGAGCGATTTGAAAACTTAAATTAGCATTAAATAAAATCTCTTGCTCTTGGTACCCAGTTTCGTAAACTTTTTTTCTTTGAAACTGTTGTAGTATTATCAGAAAATGTAAATATGTTCATTATTAACTACTAGTTAATAATGAAATATTATTTATTCACACTCAGTTAGTAACGTACAGTTTCCCGAACCTCTTAAAGGTTGGAAAGTGAGCGGTTTCCATGGTTAAAAAAAACGAGTATGTAATGAAACCTCGCGGTCAGTAATGTACACTTTCCGAACCTGTAATTCGTGTGTGTTATGTTTTAACTAATTTAATAAAATGACAATCATAAATTAAATACGTATATGTCAATTGTAATGTGCCTACTACGTTTTAATTTTTTACCGAAATAAACTAGTATTTTAGAAGTAGGTTTTCATTCATTTTTTATTAGTTTTATGTTATTTATTTCATTTAATGGCTGATTGTGAATAAGATTGTATACAAACCATGGCAAAAGTGTTCCATTTGTCTCGAGAACTAGTTCACCTCGAGGCTATGCCTCTCGGTAAACTATAGTTCTCTCGACAAAAATGGAATACTTTCCGCCTCGGTATGTAATCTACTATTACCTGCCCTTAAAAAATACAACTTCACGATCTACTATTATACGTAATAATTGCAAGCGTATACAACTAGTAGTGGAAAAAATTTTTTTATAGCACCTCCGTTTCTATGATAAACATATAAATAAAGTTTCCACGTCGTTCTTAGACATACATTTTTTAAACTGATTTTCTTTTACAATTTGATAATAAAAAACAACTAACGAATTAAAATTTTGGTACTAAAGAATTAGTCAATAAAACTCTTTAACCATAAAATTAAAAATTAAAATAAATTGTAGTGCATTTTACTGTCAAAGTAATAACTTTTGAAATTAAACAAATTGATAATATTACTGGGTAAATTACGTAGATTGTCGGTTAGTCCAAATTTTGATCGCAGAGAAGTTTCTGGCTTAGATAATCAAAAATTTAAAAGCAATTCAGTTGTTCCATTAATTGGTTTAATAAACATTGTTTTTTTAAAGATACACAAATAACAGTACAAAAATTTGAAGGGAAATGTTCAGAAATAATTAAAATTATAATTTTTTTGCTTCACAATGAGTGCCCGTTTAATCAAAGCTTTTGTTAAAAACAAATTTTGCAAAAGTCATCTAGTTAATTATTGATTTTTTAATAATTTTTCCGAATTGACTTCGTACATAAGAATTCAATTTAATTATTGTAGCTCGGATGTTTCCTATAAGCCCCATTTTGCTGCAAATCCAAATCAGCGGACCAGCAAACGAATCGACCAAAGTAATTACTTTTATTTTCGCTTTACAATACATGATGTATAGTAACAATTACATAGAAAGCTCAATTTAATAGCACGTAACATATCATGCATTAGTATTTGATTAAATTTTGAACCTCCCGCTTCCTTTACGCCAGATGAGCACTCTTCAATTTTTAATATGTTACGATGTTCGAAAATGTCCCCCAACACACGGTCTCGCTCCAACGACATTCATTATCCGATTTGTGCGCTTTTATTTTATTTTTAACGCGGCATAATGCTAGCACTAAAAATTACCTTTTATTTGTCATTTTCAGGATACGACAAGAGAAGAATGGCGGCGCGTGGTGTCCGAAAGCGCAAATCAGCAGCGAGATACGAGAATATTTAGAAGTTGATTTGCAAAAAAATCATCTCGTTACGTGGACTGAAACTCAAGGGCGATTTGGTAATGGGCAAGGACAAGAGTATGCCGAAGCTTTTCTTGTCGAATACTGGAGACCGTCTATTAATCAATGGGTTGTTTACAAAGACTCGCGAGGAGAAAAGGTAAGACGTTTTTTAAAAGTAATTAAATTGCAGATTATTATATATTTAAACAAATTTATTAAAATAATTATTTGTTTAAATTCAGCTTTAACTGCATGAGTAGAACTGAACTTACGATATTAAATTATAACAAAAAAACACAAACGAAGTCTAATAACAACATTAAAAGGCCTCTAATAATAGAAACAAAAAAATACCTCAAATAAAAAATATTATATTTGCACGTATTCTTTTTTATTCTAAGTTCTAAGATCAAAGCTAATATTTCTGTTTTGCTACCGTTGTCTTTTTTTAGTAGTTTTAATCATTTTTAAATATTCCAGGTAGAACAACTGTTTTAAAACAATATTAGATCAATATACTTATAATATTGAAAAATAACATTGAATCAATAAAAACTTTGCAGTACATCTGCAATATGAATATTTAATATTAGCAAAATATTTAAAAATATATTAATTTAATATTGAAAAATGTTTGACTAATATTGATACAATATTTAAATAATATATAAAAATAGTAGTTAGAAACTGTATTGATATCTAATACTGTCTTCTATATCAATTTCTAGTATAAATAATTTTCAATTTAAATTCTTATCTAATACGGCTCCATTTAAAGTTGGGCGTTATGTGCCACTTTGGCAACATGAGCTAACATGAGCCTATTTATGTAATGAGCTGTTGATTAGAAGGATTTAATACACTGGATACTAACGTATAAATAATAGTACTTACTATATATCTAAAAATTATTTACGTTAAACTATTTATAGTAAAATTACAATATGTCAGCAAATAAAATAAAATGCCATTAAATATGCATTGGCAAAATGCAGGTACTGCTATCAGCTTGCGCATCACACCCCACGTAATCGTTAATTGGATTTAAACATTAACCTCACTTATAATTTTTTTCGCTTTTTTATCGATCTATTGAAAACTATTGTTTTATTTTTCTTTAATTAAATAGATAAAATGCTTATCGTATTACTTCGTACAGTGTATCATACTACGACTTTAATGGTTTTTGTACCCTTTCTGCACGTACAAACACAAATTAAAAAAAGAATAAATCTTTGGGTACGAATGTGTAACGGTCGTAGTTGTCTTTAAATAATGAATTTCCTGTATATAAATTTGTAATACTTGTTTCGACAATTAATGACTGATTGATCAGTTCACTGGTGAGTCTTAAGGTGATTTTATACACAAGTTTTGTCACTATTGATCCGATGTCATCTTTAATATTACTTCTTGTTTAAATTAATACTAAAGAAAGTAAGAGTTATAGTTACGACCGCTCGGAGTGCCGTGCAGTCTATTGCAAATACTAAAGCAAATCCTAGTTTCTGTTCTTTGCACTCAGGGTTTCCGTTACACAATAGGCGTAGTATTATGTACCTCTCTTACTGCGGGTTTTACGACGCAGTCATTCAGTAAGAAATTATCACTACATAGCATAATTCGGAGTGTCTCTTCTTTTATTTTCTAACGTTTTCTTTCTGGAAAATCTTTGCTGGCCAGTTCAGCTTCTCAATAACAGTTCTCGCACTCCTAGCTACGGTGGTGGCAATGTGTATCAAATCGGAGACAGATAGCCTAAGCACACCCACTTTCTTTATGTCGCACGGCGGAGTAAGTCTACGTCCAAGCTGTACCTAAACTAGTTTTCAAACCTTAAAAAGTCAACACTAGTAGATAGTACAACAAATAGCAAAGGTCCTTGGTAAAGCTCTCTATCTCAGAAAACATCTTGGCATCTAATTGTCCTCTTAGGTGAAAAACTTCTATCAGTGGTAATTGTAACCGTGCACTCCAATACAAGTCTTGGCCGTAATATCTCTTATTGGAACTGCTTCTGATCAACAAGTAACACGGTCTATAATTGTCAGCATATATTGTAAACCGTCACAAGTTGGAAGTGGATTGACAATATCTAGGTGAACATGCGTAAAGCGAGTATTTATGTTTTGGAAGGTTCACAAAGGAACATTAGTTGTTGCTAGTAATGGTAATTAATGAACTCCTCCTCTATATACATTTTATTTACAGTACAACAATTTGAACAAAGCCAGGCGAAGCGAAGGAAAAGATGTCTTTTCCGCCAGCGCACTGCTTCTTATATAATTACCCCTACTTAAAGCGGAGCATGTTTTTGCTGCCTTATTTGTAAGGCGGGAACATTCAAACGAATGTATCCCTACAAGTACCCCCTTGCCAGTGATTAACTACAATAAATTGTTATAATTAAATATAAACTATGAATATATATATATACATATGAACTAATAGATACTTAAACTAGGAAAAGAAACTTAAGATTAAACACGTAATTATTAGGTAGTTCATTTGACTATTTGTAGTTCACATATAACACGTATAATATGACACATAACTATGAAAACTGTTTTAAGACACAATTTTTTTTTGAATAATTACTACGTTGTGTACCAAGTTATCGACTCCAAATCTTGATACTTCGATGGGAATCTTACTTTTCTACCTGATCTTGTGGTAGCTGTGGACTGTTCTTTTTCCTGTGTTTTATCTGTTTGAACTGTTCTGTTAGGTCGAGTTGTAGGAATAACCAAGTTGTCCTCCGGAGGGGTCTTACTTATATTTTGGTTGGCATCTGTATTGTCTGCAGTGGCAACGAAAGCTGGTTTTATTCTATCCATCAATATAACTTCTTGTTTGCTACCGATTTCAATGGTTATCGTTTTAGATGTTCGGGATATTACTCGGAACGGGCCTTTGTACGGTGACTGAAGAGGCTTTCGGACGGCGTCATCCCTAACAAATACATGGGAGCAGTTGCTAAGTTCCTTGAAAATGAATGGATTTTGGTTATTATGGTGTTTGGGACTTATTGGTTTTATCTTCGCAAAATGCTTGCGGAGTTTGATGATGAATTCTGCAGCGTTGTCATCTTGGACAGGTTCGAAAAATTCGCCGGGTAGTTTTAGGTTTTGTCCATATACTAGTTCAGTTGAAGTTGCCTGTAGGTCTTCTTTAATTGCTGATCGTATACCAAGTAAGACGAGTGGTAAACTCTCAACCCACGAGTCATTAGCTTGGCATTTAATAGATGCCTTCAGTTGTCTATGCAATCGTTCAACTATTCCATTGCTCTGTGGATGGTACGCAGTAGTTCTGATATGTTTTGTACCAGTAAACTTAACTAACGATGAAAATAAAGTTGAGTCAAATTGCCGACCTCTGTCTGTGGTTATGCGTAAAGGCACTCCAAATCTTGCAATTCAGTGAGAATAAAATGCAAAAGCAACTGTCTCTGCTGTAGCTTCGGGAATGGGAATAACCTCTGGCCATCTTGTAAATCGATCTATACATGTTAAACAATATATGTTGCCTTTTGAAGGAGGCAGTGGACCGATTATATCTATGTGAACGTGTTCAAACCTTTGTGATGGTGGAACGACATTGTGCAGTGGTGTGGTAACATGTCTGGTGATTTTATTTCTTTGGCAAGGAATACACTGACGACACCATTTCCTACAATCTATGTTGACTGCTGGCCATACAAATCTTGAAGTGACTAACTTTGTTGTAGCTTTTATTCCTGGGTGCGATAGGTTGTGTAAACTATTGAACACTTGGAATCTCAGCTGTTGTGGAACACATGGTCGAATTTTGTTAGTGGATACATCACAGAAAATATAAACGTCATATTCAGGGAAGAATATTTTCTTGATTTCTAGGCCTGACGATGACTGTAACTGTTTAAGTTCTAGATCGATTTCTTGCAATTTACTTAGTTCAAAGTAGTTAATAGGGGCCAATGTTGTGGTGCTGTTAATTCGTGACAGCGTGTCTGCCGGTACATTATCTACTCCAGCAACGTGTTGAATATCCGTTGTGAATTGGGCGATATAATCCAAATGTCGGAATTGTCGTGGTGTACATTTTTCAAGTT
Source organism: Aquatica leii (assembly GCA_035610365.1). Classification (NCBI taxonomy): domain Eukaryota; kingdom Metazoa; phylum Arthropoda; class Insecta; order Coleoptera; family Lampyridae; genus Aquatica; species Aquatica leii. The sequence goes on from CM069438.1 coordinate 2,037,782, forward strand.
TCTGGTTTAACGCAAATGTTAAAGGTTCGTGATCGGTAAATAAGGTGCACTGTCTGCATTCTACTGCATGCTTGAAGTACTTAATAGCACTGTATGCTGCTAGGAGTTCTCGATCATATCCTGAGTATTTCTGTTGCGTACTGTTGAATTTCCTTGAAAAAAATGCAAGTGGTTGCCACTGATCGTTTTGTCGTTGTTGTAAAACTCCACCCATTGCATTATTAGATGCATCAACCATGATGGAAAGCGATGCCGTTGGGGAAGGATATGCTAAGATTGCTGCGTTTGCCAGAGCATTCTTGATGTTATTGAAGGCATTGTTTGCTTCATTGTTCCATTCAATAAGTGTTTTGCTGTTGGCTTTACTACCACCCCCAAGGAACTGATTCAAAGGTGCCTGAATTGATGCTGCTCCTGGAATGAAACGTCTGTAATAGTTTACCATTCCGAGGAACCTTCTTAGATCCTTAATTGTCTTTGGTTTGTCGGAGTTGATTAATGCTTCAACTCTGGTTGTGGGTGGTGCACATCCGTTGCTATTGATGGAATAACCCAAAAAGGTTACTTGTGTCTGGCCAAATATGCATTTGCTAGCATTAATGCATATGCCATATTCGTCCAAACGTTGAAAAAGGGTACGAAGATGTATAATGTGCTCTTCTTGTGTTTCTGATGCTACCAATATATCATCAACATAACTGTAACAGAAGTTTAAGTCGCTTGTGACTTTGTCAATGAAACGCTGAAAAGTTTGTGCAGCATTACGTAATCCAAAGGGCATTCGAAGGAATTCGTATAGACGGTTGGTGTTGTAACTGCTGTTTTCACTACATCATCAGGGTGTACTGGTATTTGATTAAATGCCTTGACCAAGTCAATTGTAGAAAATACAGTTTTGCCCCAAAGCAGGTGTGTGAAGTCTTCGATGTGTGGGATTGGATAGCAGTCGTGAATTGTTCTTGCGTTGAGCGATCTATAATCTCCACATGGACGAAATTCACCATTCTTTTTGGGTGCCAGATGGATAGGTGAGGACCAGTTACTTTTAGATGATTGTATTATGCCTTGTTGCAGCATCAGTTTAAATTCTTGTTTCGCAATGGCAAGTCGGGCTGGTGCTAATTTTCGTGGTTGATTAGTCACTGGTGGACCAGGTGTAGTATCTATGTGGTGCACTGTAGAATGCTTCACTTTTTTTGGTATTAATGCACAAACGTTTGTAAGGGAGGAATTCACTTAAAATTTTATGATACTCATTGTCACTAATAATTGTTTTAATGGTCACTGTTTCGCATTGCACTAGTTTACCCGGGGATGTCAAAAATGTAGAATTGTCTATGAGTCTCTTATTCCTAATGTCTACTAATAAACTAAAATGATTTAAAAAGTCTGACCCGATTATTGGTTTGTCGATATCAGCTATTATAAACCGCTACAAAAAGGACCTTCTTAGCTTTAAGTTTAGTTCTAATGTTACAAATCCATAAGTTTGTATATTTGTATGGTTTGCAGCAAATAACGAAAAATCACTTTTTGTAACACTTGATTTCATTAGGTTTCTGGGATATGCACTAATATCGGCACCAGTATCTATGAGGTATTTGATTTTGGTATGTTCTTCCATTACAAACAAGCGGCATGGTGTTGCAGGTGGAAGACTCGTAGCCGCTAGTATTGTCTTCCTTCCTAGTTTTCCTGTTTATGGAAGTTGCATGGTTCTACACACTTTTTTGCTTTTGATTTAAACTTGTAGTGATACCAACATAATCCTGAAGTAGACTGATATTGCTTCGATCTGGAATTGGATCGGTGTCGATAACGAGACCTACTGTGTGAGCGTTTCCTGTTGCTCAATTTTGTAAGTTCTGCTACTTGCTGAGTAAGAGCTTCTGTTTTAGCTTCCAGTTCTGTTTGTGTAGCCCCCGCCTCTTTTCAATTGCAGCTGCCGCGAGGATTGCTTGCATACTGTGGGGTAGACGTCCACGCTACAAACTTTGTAAAAGCTTCTCGCTAACCTCGTTTCCCGCTAAATTTTTTAGATGACGCATGAACTGCGAAGGCGTTCTATCCCCAATTTCCTCATGTTCTAATAGCTTTCGAATGTTTTGTTCTTGCGATATTGATAGTCTCGCAATTAATGCAGTTTTCAATTTATCATACGTCTGCTGTGCGGGTGGTGCTAGCAAAATGTCTTTTATTTCTTGAATATATTCGTTTTCGAGGTTAGCAATCGTGTAATTAAATTTAGTGGTGTCGCTCTTAATGTTATTGATTTTAAATTGCGTTTCTAGTTGTATGAACCATAACGCCGGCTCCTCTCGCCAAAATTTGGAAATTTTAAACGTGGTCGCCATTTTGCTGATTTGCAGGTCGCCATCACCAGTTTGGAACTCGTCGTTAATAGCGTTACTTGTAGCCATTATTTCGCAAAACACTTAACTTAAATTATTAACACTAATTACTTACTAATATTTAAAATCTGGTATTTATCGGGGTCACCAATTTAGTTGTTGCTGGTAATGGTAATTAATGAACTCCTCCTCTATATACATTTTATTTACAGTACAACGATTTGAACGAAGCCAGGCGAAGCGAAGGAAAAGATGTCTTTTCCGCCAGCGCACTGCTTCTTATATAATTACCCCTACTTAAAGCGGAGCATGTTTTTGCTGCCTTATTTGTACGGCGGAAACATTCAAACGAATGTATCCCTACAGAACCTTAGTAAACCTGTAAACCTTTGTTTTCTGGCAACTGATATATTCTTTGTCCTATTACGCAGTTATTTCTTTATGGGGAACTAAGTTGTGAACCAGTTTGTACGTGTTTCTTCAAAATTAAAATTCCATGTAAAATTTATTTTCATTTGCTGTTTTACACCATAACATGTCAGACAATGGAACTGCTTTATTTTCAAACATCAGTTGTCCTGCTGCTTGTTTGTGTCCATCTGAAACAGAGCCTAAATCAAATTAGGTTGTTGCTACAGGTTCTATGCAAGACAATGAGATTTTAGAAAGAAAATTGTTGCCTAGAACAAATTGAATATACGTACTAAATTGCGATATAAAGACAAGCAGCCTTATGTTTCTGGGAATGCATATATCCATTTATTGTAAAAAACATACGATAAAGATTCTTTCTTGCCAACAATTAATGATCATTCTCATTATTCTTCTTCCAGATCAGCTTTGCATTTATTAAATACTTGTATTGCTTGTTTATTCGAGAATTTGTTTTCTCGTACAGTCGTTTACCAAGTGGTTTTTGTATTTTAGCTGCTTTAGGTAACCATCTGCAATAGTACTTTATTTAGTAGAAAGATTACTACAAATTCTTCGTCTTGAAAAAGTGTGTTTTGTATAGTAGTAAGCTGGTATGTTTTAATGTTCCCTGTATAAAGTTTATTCTCGTAACGCGCACTTTTTGTCGCTAAGACGGGGATAAATGTCAAATTAAAAATAATTTTTCGGTGACTGTGGTGCACTTTACGTGTATGCTCTAACGTAACCGCCTAACGAAGTTTTCACTTAAAAAATTTGTTACGTGCATAAATTTAAATAATGCATTACCCTGTATATTAATTTAATTAAAAATTACTTTTATATTTCTCGACGCCATCTATCGGGCTCGTTGGTCTCTTCGTATTGAGTAGGCGATATCCGGCGAGATACCGGCATTTTGACTTTGACATCGTTCATGTTATAACCTATGTCTGCGTGAATTAAAAATCGTTTTCTCAAATCATCCACGTGTTGGGACACGATGGAAAATAGAAGTCTTCTTAATTAACTGAGTTAATCCACGCAGAGTAAGTGGTTTTTGTTCTTTCTTTGATTAAAGGTAATTTTTATGTCTTTTCGTTAGCGCCATGTGCTACCTCCTAAATATGGGTATTCTTATCGTAATCTAAAATCTTCAAGGAAAAATTATAATCGGAACCTGTAGAGCTAAGAACGCTGCGATACAAGTGCAGAATTTCGATTCGGAGGCAATTAATACCTTATTGAATATCACCTTGTTCGGAAGATCCTAAGTACTGGATACGATTGAATTCTCTTCGGAGGCAATAAAATTAATACCACCGTCGACGAAAATTTAGTGTAACAGTATACGATAAGTGTCGGTTCGATTACTTTCCTTTAAATGTTTCTTTTACTTATAGTTTGTGAATCGCCAGGTAGACACGATTATTTTCAGGAAGTTTAATTACAGGAAGCCAATAGGGAAAACGTTTTTCTGAAGGTAACCCTGAATTTGGTAAGTCAATTTTTACTTAATTATTCGTTGTCGCTACGGTGATACTCACGACTTATTATATTTACTAATCGTACGTTCGAATTGATTTGTTGCATATTATTGTTACTCAATTAGTCTAAGTAAATGACTTATCGCTTGCTGATTATATCAACAGTCAATTATCATTATTAATGTTATTTACTGACGAAGATTTATATATGTTATGGTGGTTACACTTTTGTTTGACGTGTAGTGTAAGTTGCCGATCCTGCTGATATTCTATTTTCTATATTCTCTCTAGTACCTGCTTATATTTGTACTCGGACTAAGATTATTCATTGTCATGCTATTCAAATTCTAATCTATTTATCTTTATAGAGTAATTAAAGTGCAATTGTGGTTAACGACTTGGTTTCCTTTTTTTTGTTTCTTTCAGCCTTACGAACCTTAAATTGAGTTACAAGTTTATACCGTCTGTCTTGAGCGGGACAGAAGTGACTTTGGATCAGCTCTGGCGCCCTTAAGCATATTTTCTGTAGTTTTTGTGAATCCCCCTACTCCCGACTATTGTGAGTTGGCCGTGCAGGTTCGTAAAATACCAAAAGCTTGTAACAAATTTCACAAGCATTTTCTTTGTGATTCTCTTTTTGCGGTAAGCATAGATATATATTTTTACAATGTACGTTAATTTTCTTGTAATTGTCATAGCGATTTACGATACCGCCACGTGTTGGGCCAATTTGTAAAGATTCATAATTAATCCATTACCTTCCGCTGAAGGCTGCAATTGGAGATACGCACAAAAAAGGGCTTTCAATCAATCAAGCCACTTCCAAGACAATCCAGATCATATTTGTAATTCTTGTGATATTCAAGAACTTTGGACATCTGCATTACGAGTAGTGAAAACCACTTAGATGATTGACGCATTTAACTAGCATTCATTATTTGTCGATTGTTTAATTGTGATAAATCCAATTTTACTTTATTTCCTTAACGATTTTAAGGGATGGTTAAAACGTGCTGATAGTTATCCACAAGGATAACCGTAAGTAGTTCTTTTTCTTTTACTTGTCAGTAAATTGTACATTCGTCGAAAGTGAAATACGTACCACATAGATATAGCAATTATCACAATTAACGCATGCAGATTTTTTTGTTCCTATGGTGTAAATTTACGTAAAATGCGATTTGCAAAGGATGTTAAGTCAGTAATTTCACATTACATTGAAGATTAAATCCGAAATTATGTATTACTTAATTTTGTTCTATTGGGTTTATTTTGATAACTTTGCGTGTGGAGGGTTACTTAACCACCAAGACTTGTATTAATGCTATAACTGTGATTTTCGTAGTTTATTCTTTACTGCTATTTTTGTTATATTTTCATATAAATAATCATGTAAAGTTCGGCGCGTAAGAAGTATATATGACGAGGTGGACGCCATTGATCCATTGATTTAGCATGTGACTTCCTGTTCCATGATTATTACGATTATTACAATAAATACGTTTCTCACAATTACGTTGGCTTTAAATACGAACCCAAAACAAACACAACAGTAGCGACGAGGATGACTACAAGTGATTTTCAAGTTTTATAAATACGAGTACCATGACTGCTGCAAGTACTACAATACAAGCTACAACACGAAAGCGAATTTGTTCAAGATTTCTTACATGCCCTGCAAAAATTAGCAATTAATTGCAACTTTGGAACCTTTGAAAGTACCGGTTTGAGAAACCAATTAGTATATGGACTCTACTCTAAACGCATACTGGAGGTCAAGAACCATACTCTTGACAAAGCTTTAAAAATTGCTGCTAGCATGGAACTTTCAGAACAGGATTCATACCAACTTTAATGCAAAACTACAATTAATGCAGTACACACACAAAAACAAGAAAAGAAATGTAAGTGAAAAAAGAAAATAGAAAAAGGAGGATAAAAGAAATACTACAGATACTAAAATTCCTACCTTTACAAAATCTTCAAAAATTACATCTTGCTACAGATGTGGAAAAAAGTTTGCAGCAAGTTTAAAAATTCAAACGCACACCAGGTTGAAGTTCAAGAAGATATCCTGCAGGTAGATGGATTTTGTGAGAAATTCTTAATTGATATAAATATTAATGGTAAAATCATAAATTTTGAAATTGATAGTGGTGCGGCTGTTTCAATTACGCCAAAATCAGAATTCTTAAGTAAGTTTGGTAATTTCAAAATTTATGAAACGGGTACAAATTTACTAAGTTATTGTAAAACTCCTTTAAACGTCTGTGGTTAAGTTTCTGTTAGCGTGAACATTATTAATGTTACAAACAGCTCAATTTATATTTGGTTGATTTAACTAACAGAATACTATTATTAAGGCGTAAGTGAATAAGAGAGTTGGGAATTATTTTACATAATAATGATGGTAGTATATTGCAGGTACAACCTACCTTTACCCTTAAATTTATCCTGGATAAATACGAGCCAAGCTTTGACAAATCAATTGGAGCTATTAAAGATCTACAAGTCAGTCTCAAGGTAAAAGAAAATGTAGCACCTATTTTCATCAAGGCAAGGCCAGTAGGGTACTCCATAGAGGAAAGTACCATAGGCCCAGGCTTGGTCCAGGCTTGGCCCAAGTCTGTACAAGCCTGGGCCAAGCTTATAGGCCAGGCTTGGGCCAGCTTTGGAAAAAGTCTGGAATGATAATCATGGCCCGGTCCTGGTCGCTAGGCCTGGGCCATGCTCAGTTGCCAGACCTGGGCCATGCTCAGTTGCCAGACCTGGGCCATGCTTAGTTGCCAGTACTTGGTCACGCTTAATTGCTAAAACTTGCTCAAAATTAAATGCCAATTAAGCATTAATAAAACAATGGAATAAATAATTGTATGAACGTATTTACACTTTATTGTTATTACTTGTATTATGTACTATTTAAATTACATAAAGTTTTTTAATTACTATTTAGATCTCGTCTTAAATTATATTAACATTTAACTAGTACAGTTATTCTCCATCACTAGTTCACATTCAAGTTCAACTCATTTTGGCACCTTTTGTTTGATATTTTTTGGTTTTCTGTATCACTAGGGTCATTAACGTCACTCACACAGCTGATGTTTACACTTTGATTATTTAAACTTTGCCGGTTAACATTTAAATTAGTCTTTTTATTCAAAACTTTTTTGGTTTATCTAACGCACGCCATTTTTAAACTCTAAGGTAAGAATCAGACATAATTACTTTTAGTATCCTCGCCTCGTGATAATTGCGGAGTAAACAAAAGAAATTATATTTGAAGGTTTTTTCCTTCTAGTTAAAACGTACTAACATTCAATGACTGTATAACTGAATCTCGGAGATTTGATTCATCACCTTTACTACTCTAGCATTGAGAAAAATCTTACATTTAACTAACAGATGATGTAAACAAGGATGGCGGCTGCGCTAAACGAATCTCGCCATACGTAACCGAACGGCTCAAGTTTCAATTCTACACATTCGATATTATCATAACTCAACTTATTAACCAATTTTTTAAAATGTTTAACATTGAAAAAAAATTATTATTGCTATTTTCTTGGATAATCCAGCCTTGGCCAAGGCTGGGTCAACCAGTCTTGAACTAAGCTTGGGTCCCTATGGAATAGGAAGGCTGGGTTATCCAGGCTTGGGCCAAACTTGGATTCTCATGGAATGGCCAAGGATGGGTTATACAAACTTGGGCCAAGCTTGGCTAATAATTTGCATGGCCGAAGCTGGGTCAACCAGTCTTCGCCCAAGCTTGGGTTTCCATGGAATAGCCAAGGATGGGTTATGCAAGCTTGGGTCAAGCTTGGGTAAGAATTGGCATGGCCGAGGATGGGTCAACCAGTGTAGGACCAAACTTGGGTCCCCATGGAATGGCCAAGTCTAGGTTATCCAGGCTTGGGCAAAATTTGGATTCTCATGGAATGGCCAAGGATGGGTTATACAAGCTTGGGCCAAGCTTGGCTAATAATTTGCATGGCCGAAGCTAGGTCAACCAGTTTTGGCCTAAGCTTGGGTTTTCATGGAATAGCCAAGGATGGGTTATGCAAGCTTGGGCCAAGCTTGGGTAAGAATTAGCATGGCCGAGGATGGGTCAACCAGTGTAGGACCAAGCTTGGGTCTCCATGGAATGGCGAAGACTGGGTTATCCAGGCTTGGGCCAAACTTGGATTCTTATAGAATGGCCAAGGATCGGTTATCCAAGCTTGGGCCAAGCTTGGCTAATAATTTTCATGGCCGAAGCTGGGTCAACCAGTCTAGGCCCAAGCTTGGGTCCTCATGGAATGGCCGAGGCTGAGCTACCCAGTCTTGGGCCAAGTCTGGGCCAATACAGGTACGCCAAACTTAGGTTTCCCAGTACTGGGCCAGGTCTGGCCCCGTTGTCTAACTCTGGGGTTTCCTGTATGGGACTGCGTTGATTTCTAAAGTTAGGTATTCTTATTAAGATGGAGCATGCAGAATGGGCTACTCCCATTGTACCGGTTATGAAAAGCAACGGAAATGTTTGTCTTTGTGGAGACTTTAAAATAACGTTGAATGAATCCCAATTTAATTGTGGATGAGCACCCACTACCTACTGTTGACGAATTATTTGCGTCTATGGCCGGCGGTGAAAAATTTTCAAGATTAGATTTAAGTCAGGCTTTCTTACATCTACAACTAAAACACGAATCTCGTAAATTCACTACTTTAAATACTCAATGTGGGTTGTTCGAATGCAATCGATTGATGTACGGTATTTCCTCAGCACCCGCAATATGGCAGAGGGAAATAGAAAATATACTAAAAGACATACCTGGAGTCACAGTTTTCATTGATGATATCAAAATCACCGGGAAGATGATACGAAACATCTTATTCGTCTAGACAAAGCTCTGAACCGTTTACTAGAATACAACATACACATTAATTTAGACAAATGTAAATTCTTATCGAAACAAATTGATTATTGCGTTTACGTTATTGATAAGGAAGGTATTCACAAAATGCCATTGAAAATAGAGACTATACAAAATGCACAAGCACCCAAGAACAAATCAGAGTTACGTTTTCTAATAGGCTTAATAAATTAATCCGGACAATTTTTTAAAAATTTGATTACAATTCTATACCTATTAAACAGAATGATTCGTGAAGGTGTTAATTTTGAATAAAACGAGGAATGTCAAAAATCTGTTAGTTTTATTCAATTTGAAATGCAATCTGATAATGTTCTGGCGCATTACGACCCTACTTTACATGCATGCAACACATGCTATATTCTTGCAAGCTTTCACTTTTAACATAAAATACAGGAATACAAACAAATATGCAAATGCGGATGCAATGTCTCGTCTATGTGTTTCTAAGATTGGTCCAGATTACGACCAATGCGATTTTACTGCTGGTGGCCTGGAACTTACCAAGACATCAAAGAACTTGCAAAAAATTGTGTTAATTGCCAAATGCACAGAAACGCACCTGTACAAGTTTCACATTACTGGGAACCTTATCAGGAACCATTTCAACGAGTCTTTACTGATTTTGCCTATCCAATGAACGAATATTATTATTTCATACTAATTGACGCGCACACTAGATGGTCTAAAGTACACATAATGTACTACTTCCAAAAATACAATTCGAGTATTATGCAAAATATTTTCAATTTACGGAATACCACAAATACAAGTGAGCAACAATGGACCGCAACTGAAATTACACGAATTTAAAAATTTCTTAAAAATAAAAATCCACAAAGTTAGTGCACCTTACCATCCTGCGACCAATGCACTATCTGAACGATATGTTCAAACCATTAAACATGCACTGAAAACAATGAACGTTAGGTACGCGAATCTTGAAGATCACGAAAATGCTTTAAACAACTTTCTCCTAAACTATACAAAAACTCCATATTCAATTACTGTATTCTATGGAGTTTAGAATCTGGCTTGGTTCACAAGTTGATTACCTAACTTTTAAGAAGTGTTTCGTTAAATTTTGGTTGCTTGTTTGAGTTCTTCGATTTCTCTCACGCCCTGATGAAACCCCTTACGAAAATGGGCAAAACGTTGGCAACTTCGGTTACAACATTGACACGGTCCAAACCCGGAAGACGTTCTTATCTTATTATAGACTCCTGCCGTGGAAGCCTTCGCTATTATATTTGTTAATAGTTCATTGCATTGTTTTTTTTTCTCTACAAGGAAGAGGCTGTTATATTTTTATATAAGTAATCATGTAAAGTTCGGCAACACTTACATGCAGTCGTAAAGTATAACGCGAACTTACTTTCTTAGTTCAGTAACTGGTAAAATTGTTACTATCATAAGCTTATGTTTACGCCCTAATGCTTTGTACCACCTCCACCCCTTAAAACCCTGGTTAATGTAAAAGAAGTTTAGCGGCAGTACGTGGAGAACTAGCACCAAATAAACGTTTAAAACCAACATTCTATTATTTTACAAATTTGAAGAGAAAATAGTAAAAGACTTCTATAGTTTTTTACAGTGGTAGTGTAACTTTAATCAAAAGGTGAACTACACAACAGCTTACATTCGACGAATCAATTTTAATCACCCCTGCCTTGAAGGCAGAACCAATTACTAAGGTACTCGAATGGTACAAGTCAACGTAAACAATAATGAAACCAGGTTGCATAGAATAACCCGCTAAAAGTAAATTACGTACAATAGAAACAGAAATTTTCAAAAGTGGAAGTTTTGGAAACTCTTATAAAGTATTCCGGTGTTGAAGTCCAAATAGAACAAAACAGCTGTTTGCTGGTTTCTAATGGTGGTTTTTGCAATTATAAAAACAAATTTTTGCGTTTGCGTAGTACAGTTAGAAATATTATGCCGTGTATAATTCAAATACATATTTTTAAATTCGCTGTTGTAATATTTACTATCTAACTAACTAACTTCATAGTTTTCTACATACGGATTAACTCGTACGTAGCTCCGTTTCTGCGAGATGGTGTTTCGTCTCAGATTTATTAATACATTTTATTAACTGATAGGACAGCACTTCAACTTATACTAAGATAAACAAGATTTTGTTGTCGATTGTTTTATTTACTATTTGGAAACAATCTATTACGTGATTTAACTGACGCCTATATGTCAGTAATTGGTATATAGGCAATGTTTTTATTTCTATAGAAAAACAATTATTATTTACTGAAGTTTAATTTAAGATGTTGGTGCGTTCAAATTTATTGATATTATTCAAAACTAAGCTGATAATAGTAAACTCGCTAAACAAGCAATACGATTAGCTCCCGTATATAGGCAACCAACAATCTTCCAACACCACCTTAAGTAAACAATATTAAAAAATAAGTTTTATCGTATAACTTTTTTATATTTATTTTTAAGATACCGTAGTATCGCCATTTATTATTAAACTTATTGAAAACTTTAAGTAATTTTAAAGTTTTTTAAATAAAAACTGTGACACAACTTTGTACGCTTCTACACGCCGCGCATTTTTTTTTCTGTTTTCAATTTCTATAAAAATCTTTTTAAAAAATATAATATAATGTATAAGTTAAAAATGATAATACGAAATTTTTCAAATTAAAACTTTTAAGCCTCAGTTTTAATAAAACCACATTTGGTTCGAACAAATTTTTCAGATTACAAATTGTTTTAATACGGCAACAACAATGTAAAATACGGGAAAATTGAAATATTCGCAAAAATTAAACTAAAACTTTTATTGAAAATAATAGATTTATAACGTAACAAAAAAAAGACATTGATATCTCGTTAACGACAAATTAGTTCTTAAACTTTTAAACAAAGTTGTTGCTTTTACAAAAGAAAAAAATGCTAAAACTTTTCGAAAATTTATAACTGTGTAAGAATACGTTGAGCTCTAATTAAAACAAAAGTTTCTTTTCGTTGGTGTTTGAAGCGCACTTTTAGAGAACAAATGAGTCTTGGTTGAGAAGGACTAAAATATATTGTTTAATCCCGAAGAGATGATGATTTATCAGAAGCGACATCTATTCACTTGATGCGAACAAATGATGGCTGCCGAGAAGAAGGTACTGTTCAAGGGTTACGACATAGTTGGACGATAAGGCTGACAAATGGAACGACTATGATAAATTACTGCGTGTATGCTGATGTAGGACAAAATTTCAAAGTGCCATGGCAATGTGCTTAATCTTCTTTATGTGCACGTTTTATTACAGACTGCAAGTACAATTAAAATTTTCGCGGATAGAAGGCATAATTATGAATATATTTCTTGTAAAATATTCTCGGCTGGTTAACAAGATGAATACTATCAAATGGCCAACACGTGATCTTGCATAAAATGCATACTGTAATTTTATTTATAATCTTCCTTAATTAAATTTTCTAACGACTGAATATTAAATTTTATACTACAGTTTGCTCCATATTTTATTAAACATAAACAATATTTATAAGCGCAATAAAAATCAACCGAATTGAACTCAACCCAAATTGACGGCACAATAAAACCGTCCGCTTTGTATAAATTACTTGTTACTCTGTTACTAATCTAACAGATTGTCATACAACTGCTGATACCAAATTTGCCATTCACTAAATGCTAGTTTCTAAAAATAAAATTGGCTATAATAAATGTACCTAAAATTTAAATACATTGGTTGGTGATACTTGCCGCTAAAAAAGGATACAATGCTAAATAACAGTTGGGAAGAAGCCACCAAAGCTCAAAACAAAATTATTTTCTAGTGTCGTGTATAAATAGAAATTAGTGCTTTGTTCAAAAAACTAATAATAAAAAAAAGGATAGAAAATTGTTGCATAATTTTTTTAAGGAGTCGGATTCTAACAAAGTTCTTCAGGTACTAGAAACGTCGTTAAAATTCAATCGAGCTTTTATCGATTTTTATTTATAACCGCTGTTAACTTTGACGTCGCATTGAATAAATCGTTCAGTTTTTCTCATTACTTTGTTGCAAAGTCAATAAAATTACTCCATTGTACATACATTTTGCAAATCAAAACGCGAGTTATAACGGTTAAAAAAAATTTAATTCGCATCGAGTTTCGAGGAGAATAAAACAAACAGACACAACGTATGTAGGTCCTGTAAAGAGGACATCGCTGGAGAATTCCGAAACTCCATAACTGGGAACATTGCCGTTTCATCATGCTCGGTTCTAGTCGCGCCTGTTACCCCAGGGAAATTTGCTGCATGATTCTGCGGATAATGGCGTTCGATGTTATAGGTGCATTTGCTTATTGTTGATTTTCAACTTCCTTTATTGTATCATTTTTATTTATTTTATTACTACCATTTTAACAAACTTTTATCTTTCTTTCTTTAGATCGTTTAGAAATACAAAACATATGCTTTAAATACGTTAGCAAAAAAAAGCATGTGTAAAATATCATGTTTTACAAGTTTAAACGCGTTTGTCGATGCCGTAAAGCAAAAACTTGCTCTTGTTTTTTAATGAAAGAATTTGATCTAAATTTGCTGGACTTGTCTGCTCGAAATCACGCGCTGCATATTTAATCTTCGTTTAACAAAAAAAAAATTTATCGATACCATGTGAGTTCTAAAGCTGCTTTTAATTTAAATTAATTGCATTCCAATGTAATATTAATTACATAATTTCTTGCAATTGATTAATTAATATTGTTGCGTTATATAGAAGTGCAAGATACATTTTTATAAAATTTATGTGTACGTTAATTTAAGAAATTTAATAAAAATTAAATATACAATTATTTTTTTGAATTATAATACTATAACGGAAACCAAACAGAAGTGCATAAGTACAAAAACGGAGTAGTCTGTCTCAGGTTCCAGATCAAACTAAGCAAAACGAATAACTAACTAAATCTAATACAACAAGAGAAAGAAAAGAAATGGAACATAGGTACAGGAGCAATTATCAACTCAAAAAAATATGTTCAAAGGCTAGAATAAGAAACGCAGTAAAGAAAACCGCTCTAAAGATGGACCGCTAGAAGGAACAAAAGTAAAGAAAAGAAAAAGACTGACAGACAAAGGCAAAGAAAGTGACCAACCCTTCAATACCCAACTAACCGCCCAAGAGGCGAACCATAAGAAAAATAAAAAAAAGAAGAGCGGTTGGCACATATAAAAGCCTTAGACCCTAAAAGAAATAAATAAAAAGTAGGCAAGATAGAGACAGGAAAAGACGGAGAATTCCATTTAGTTCATACGATTAATGAGAAAACCAAATGCTTCAAGTTTTCTCCAAATTAATTATGTTATTTTGCTAAATGGGCTTTCCAATACGGTTAGAACTGTATAAATTTAGCAAAAGTTTCGATATCTTCATTCAACGTGGCGTGACGTCAACATAAGAATTTTTCTAATAAACGCAACGCAGAAAGAATACTACACCCACTTATACCATAGATGAGTGTGATGTGATGAGTGAAAACTTTGCTGAGCACTTACGTTAGAAAGTATATACAATGCAGACCACGATCGCCAAAAAAGTAAGTTTTCTTCAATCAAAAATTCGATTTCAAACATTAACGAATTGACAATGCAGCAAAAAGCAGGCGTTCCGAGAATAAATTTTATACGATACAAACATAATACCAAAACACATTTAACATAAAAAAAACATACAAGTGATCAACAGATCTACAAGGAGAAAAAATATACATAAATATTCTTATATTGCAGTTACGTTACTGATAATAAACAGTAACCTCTTAAATTACCTAACAAGTAGTTGTAATTTCGTTTCCCATCGTATCAATTAATTGGGTGTAACGCATATTAAGAAGTAAGTGACTCTACAATGACATAATTGCGCAAAGAAAAAGAAATCATTGACCAACAGCAATCGCTAAATGTAGAAAACTAAACGAGATGCTCCAAATTTAACTGAGATAAAGTAGTAACATTTTTATGCAGTCCGTGACTGCGTAACACGAGTTGAAATTAATGCTTAAAATTTTTATGAACAGAACAATCTCCAATTAGTTATAGCAAACTTCGCCAAATTCGATGTCCAAAAAACGCAATAATCGTGGACTACTTCATACTACGGTACTAATAAGAAACGTATCCCTAGGTGTAAGCAAAACTCTTTGATTAATAATTTCCGATGTTTATTCAGGGGTGAATAATTTACAACATATCCAAAAAGTAGATGTTGATGAATGATAAAATGGATCTCTTACAGGTTTGTGTTCTAGAATTTTTTATAAGCACCACAACCAAACAAAAATAGCGTTCGCGTGCCTCCGGAAATCAAGTATTATGGCTAAAAAATTTACTAACTATTGAAATATTTATTGCCACACTACTACTATTTCAAATTTGCTTAAACGAAAATACAAACCTACTAAAATGAATTTTAAATTGTTATAGGTTTATGCTCCTGCATAATTCTAGCCATGCTTATTTTGCTTGATTATGGTCTTTCCTAAATATTTTGTAACTTTCGTGTTTATGTGATGCAGGGATATTGGTATTTTTAATCGCTCTGGCAACAATTTTTTTTATCACGTTGGCATTCCTTTTTAAGCCCGGCTAGGTCATCGTTCCACCAGTACTTGGATGATTGCTTGACTTGTACCGGGGCATATGTAAACGTGAAAAGACAGACAAATGTATTACTAAGTCTAATTGATTGGTGTTCCAAGTCAGTTGGTGGTCTTGATTGCAATTCTGTAAAAAAATTTTAAATTATTTCTAAGGATATATAACTGTGGTCACTTAGCGTTCCGTTAGTATTGGCGGCTATTTGAGCGCTAACATATGTAACATCTGTGATAAAATTTTGACCTTGTAAGGAGATAGGTGGAGGAGTTGTCTACATACATTACACTTATATCAAGACCAGTATCCATTCGGGCAAAAGCGGGGTTCTTTTGTCTTCCTCTGTAATGTCTGATGACCGAATTTGCCCAAGAAAAACGCAAATAATTTATCGATAAGAAACTCTCTTTATTCATCGAAATACATTATTGATTTATTTCTAAATTCTTGCGCTGCCAACTTAATACATTCTATGTTGGCAATTGGCAATACACTACAACTACCCCCCGCCTATAAATCTAAACGACACGGTGGTTTCACTAAGCTTCTGCATCGTAGCTTCATTTTCTCTATAGCTCCTTCCGTAGGTGATTTCTTTTTAACCGCACTACTTTTACCATTTTCACTCAGAACTGACTCGTTTGCCGAGCCTTCAGGGGCAACTATTGGCTGGTCCGAAGAGTCAGCCTGTACCCTATCACTACTAGATGGTAACACTACAGGTTTCTCTGCCATTACATTGTCTGGAAACTCCCATCTACTTAATCCTTCTGTTTCTGTTAACATTAAACTGCTATTGCATTTAATTATCTGGTCTAAATGTCGTTTCCACACAATGTCCTCACTCACAAGTTTTAATAAATAAACTACATCGCTCATTAGTTCATCAATCGTTCCCTTTACCCAACTTTTCTTATTGGGGTTTCGGTAGTCTCTGCAATATACTACCTCTCCCCTTACAAAACTGTATAACCCTTTTCCCTTGTGGAAAAACATATTTCTATCATGTTTTACATTTCTGTTTAATAAATCTAACCGAGTTTTCGTCTTATACTTAAATACAAGAGACGCAAGTGCAACACCAGTAGAGACGTTTTGCGAATTCCTATAACTAAGCAAAAAGCGATTCATTATTGTATTGAAAGTAACACTCCTATTGGCCTTATCCTCTATACATTTCACTAATGTATTTTTAAAAGTTTTTACCCAGTTCTCTGCTTGCCCGTTACTGGATGGATGGCATACCGGCGAAGTCATGAACTTTATTCCATTTTTGGACAAAAAATCAGTGAATTCAATTGCTGTAAACTGAGTACCATTATCGGTGACAACCAATTCTGGCAAACCAAATCTGGCAAAACACTCTCTGAACTTTTCAACAGTTTCCTCTGCTGTTACTCTACTCATGATATACGCCTCTGGCCACTTGGAATATGCATCAATAATTATTAACACTACTTTACCAAAAAATGGCCCCAAAAAATCACAATGCACCCTCTCAAACGGTCTATTACTTTTCATCCATGTGTTATAGGTAGATTTAGGAGGTTCAGGTCTATGCTTCATACATATTTCACAATTTCGTGCAAACTTTTCTATATTTTCGTCTGACGGCGGCCACCAAAAATATGCCCTTGCTGTCGTTTTCATTCTTACTACCCTCATGGTTTGAATGTAATTCACGCAATAAAGATTCTCTTAATTTAAATGGAATCACTACTCTATACCCCCACATAATTACATCTTTATCTATGTGCAATTCTCCTTGCCTAACAAAATAAGGTTTCAAGGTTTCATCCGCACAAGCCTTTCCAAATCCGTATCTAATTAAGTTATAAACTTTCCCTAAAATTATATCTTTCCTAGTTTCCGACCTCACCTTATTCACCTCAATCACATTAGCATTTTCTAAAAAATTTAGATAATCATTATTTTCCTTCTCACTACTAACATTAACAGGCAGTCTTGATAAAGCATCTGCTCTAATGTTTTCAGAACTTTTTATGTATCTGAATGTATAATTAAAATTGGCTAACAACAAGGACCATCGCTGGACCCTTCCCGCTGCCATTTGCGGTAAACTTTTATTTTCCCCAAAAATTGTTTGCAACGCCTTATGATCAGAAACTATTTCGAAATGCCTACCTGCTACATAGTGATGAAATTTTTGGACAGCCCAAACCACACTTAACCCTTCGTTTTGAGTAATAGTATAATTTCGTTCTGCTTCGCTTAAAATACGTGATATATAGCATATCGGTTTTTCGCTTCCATTTACCTCCACGTGCGATAAACAAGCACCTATACCATAAAATGACGCATCACATGCTAATCTTAACGGTTTTTCGGGATTATAATGCCTTAAAACCTCCTTAGATAGTAAATCTTGTTTGGCCAATTTAAAAGCCTCACTACATTCTTGCGACCAATCAAATGATTTATTTTTTTCACATAATTTATATAATGGCTTTAACTTTAGTGAAATATTTGGAAGAAATTTAGAATGATAATTTACCATTCCGTAGTACGCCTTTACTTCTGACACATTTTTTGGCTGTGGACACCTTAAAATTCCTGACACCTTATTCAAATATTTTTCCAAACCTCTCGCCAAAATAATATGCCCTCAGTAATTTATGCTATCTTTAAAAAATTGACATTTATCTTTATTTAATTTGAACCCAAATTTAGCTAATCTAATGAACACTTCTCTTAAATTGGTCAAATGTTCTCTGTCATCAGCCCCCGTAATCACTATGTCGTCTAAATAATTTATTACTTTTGGAATACATACTATAAAACCTTCTCGACAATTAACTGAAAAATTGAACAAGCTGGTTTAGTACCAAATGGTAACCTGTTCACTTTAAAAATTCCTTGCTCGGTACTCCAAGCTAATACCATTCCTGTTTCGTTAGTTAATGGCAACTGATTATATGCGTTCTTAAAATCTAATTTTGTGAAATGCTGCCCTCCTTGCAAAACTGTAAAAATATTATCTATTCTGGGCAATGGATGATTCATATCCTCTAGATACTTGTTTATTGTTATTTTATAATTAGCACACAATCTGATATCTTTTCCATTCGGCTTTAAAGCAATTACTAAAGGCGTTCCCCAAGCAGAATTATCCACTTTTTCAATTACTTTCTCTTTAACTAATCTTTCTAATTCTAGCTTAGTGGCTTCTTTGTATGCATAAGGAATTTGTCTCGGTTTACAAAATACGGGTCTTACATTAGGACTAATGGCCAAAGAAATTGCTGGACCGTTATAGCACCCCAATCCTATACTAAATAATCCTTCAAATTCATTCAGCAAAGATTTAACCCTATCATCTACCGATAACTCATGTATTTCAGAAACATCAGACAAACTTACTTTAAATATTTTAAACAAATCTCGACCCATTAAAATTTTAACAGCGTTTTTTATCACTAACAATTCGCAACTTTCAGTAATTTCTTTTATCTTAATATTTACTGTAATCTTACCCAGATGAATTATCATGGCACCATCGTACATTTTCAATTTAGTAGTAGTAACCGATAATGGCACCTTAGCAAAATATTTGGTATAAATTTCAAATGGCATACAGCTCAGACCTGCTCCTGTATCCAATTCCATCTTGAATGGCAAGTCTTCTATCGTACAACTTACAAAAATTGGGTCTACCCTAGAACATGATAAATTAAACATTTCGCTTATTTCCTCCATCTCTTCTACGCAGTGATTTTCTCTTTTACTTTGCTTACATGCACTACTAATGTGCCCTTTTCTCTTACATTGATTACATACAAAATTTTTATACTTACAAAATGAAAAATTATGATTCGATTTACCACATGCAAAACAAACAGCGGTCTCTTTTGAGCCTTCTAATACCTTATTTTTATTCGCTTCAGCTTTTCCCTTCTCAACTCGTTTTACTTCTCCTGATTTTCTTCTGAAATTACCTATCTTGAACTCCTTTTGATTCTTTCCATACGTTTTTTGCAGCTTATTCACTTCCACAATTCTCGACTCCTTCAAACTAGCTTCTTTAGACACTGCCACCTCATACAAACACTTCAATTCTTTACTTTCAGATTCCTCACACAACCGATCTAATATTGGGCCCGATTTTAATCCGGTGACAAACTTGTCTTTTACCCTTTCTTCTAATAATCTACCAAACTTGCATGGAGCTGCTGCTTGTTTAACTCTAGCATACCATTGACTAACAGATTCCTCCTCCTGCCTTAAATTATTGAAAATTATTCTTTTCCGAAAACTACTCACTCTTTGCTGGTAATGCCCTTCTAACAACGACACTAACTCTTCGTACGACTTTGTTTTAGGCAATTCTGGATCACACAAATTTTTTAGGGTTTTATACACACTTTCGTCAATCAAGGTTAATAAAACTGCTACCTTTCGGTCGTCTGTAATTAAATTTGCGGTGCAGTATTGCTCCAGCCTCTCCGAAAAAATTTCCCATTCGCCATCGGGTTTAAAACTATTAATCTGACAAATTGTACCACTCACTACGGTTAAATTACCGGTTCCAGCTTCAATTTTGGTCATAATTGCAAATATTGTATCTTGAAAAAAACGTGGTTCTAAAATTTGAGGTTATGCCGCACTTCTGCTGCACAAAATAATTCCATAAAACTAAACAACAACGCTTGTCTTAAATGTTTCAACAAATTTACTTCGTCGCCACAAATTGTAATGTCTGATGACCGAATTAGCCCAAGAAAAACGCAAATAATTTATCGATAAGAAACTCTCTTTATTCATCGAAATACATTATTGATTTATTTCTAAATTCTTGCGCTGCCAACTTAATACATTCTATGTTGGCAATTGGCAATACACTACATCCTCCATTCAAGAAATTTAATGTTAAAGTCGCCAAAAGCTATGATAGACCTTGAGAAAATACTCCATGAAGCTATTCGGCAAAATGTTGCAAAAATACAGCCAGTAGCTTTTCAATACAACTGCTACTGCACCTTGCAAACATTCGTGTATTATTTGTCCCATAGACCTGTTTAAGACTGCGATCGCTAATTTTTTTAGTTTTATTATTCATTTATGAACCCTATATATGATAACATTGAGTTGAGATACCGCCACAGCATCAATCTTGCTATGATTTGCTGTCGCGAGCAAAAAATTGTACCTTGACTTTATTCTGTCTACATTAATCTGCATTGTTTTTAGTTAGTTCTTTATTCTGCTGGGTAGAAGTTTCTTGCCTTTACCGCGAATGTCTTGTCTTACAAAGTGAACAGTCTGTGGGTTATTTCAATCTTTTTCTGTTGTGGTTTTTTTACCGCAATTATAACAACAGTGTTTTTTATTAGGTCTACGGCAGTTCTTCTCTACGTGCCTATTTTCTCTGCATCTATGGCAGTTATCGTCTCGCTTGCGTGCAATTATTCTAATGGTTTTTAAACCGAGTAGATACTTACAAGAAGTATAGTTGGCTACTACTGTGACGATTTGTTATCCACTTTTATTTAAATTTAGCTTTCTTATCCTTGTTCAGTAGACATCCTTAATGTGAATAACTATTTTGTTATAATTGGACACCGCATCGTTGGTATGGTCCTTAGATATTCTGGTCGCAAGGATCCTATTTATCGAATGTGCCCTAATTTTATTTTTAGTAACTAAAAAGAGATTACCGTTCTTAGTTTTCTTAATTGCTTTCAGCGGCTTCCTTAACGCATTGTCGCTTAACGCTTTTTTTAACGTCTTTTAAGAGATCGGCATAGGATCTCGCTTCTTCGGGCACAAGAATTGTTTCGTACGTGTCGGTTTTTCTTTCTTTTGTGGTTGTTCTATGGCCTTTTATGCAGACAGTATGTCAGCTTCTCTAAATCGTTTAATTTAGCTATGACTAGAAATTCGTACAAAGCCTTAACATAGTAGCTCTAACTCCTTAACATAGTAGCTGGTAAAAGTTTTAATATTACTCTCGACACTTTTCAGGAGTGTAAGGCATACATTCGACAATTTAATCTTAGGCACCACTACTTTGAATACGAAGAAATCATTAAGGTATTCGTCTGGTACAAACTAACATAACCAATAAAACACAATTTTGTAAACAGCTGAAGGCTGAACTGTTACAGCTGTGTTGAAAGGGCTTCAAGCCTCTACCAAATTCGTTGTAAACATTGTTAAATTAGCAAAATGGCGTCTTGTAGTCATTTACCTGTGAGTACTTGAGTACAAAGAAAAACGATTACGGAATCTTTATCTGATTTAAATCACTAAAACGCAACGATGTAAAATTAAATTTAAAAAAACGCTAACAGGGATATAAAAATCCAAGTGTCGGATACAAAAGTAACACCGTATTGGCTCATGCTAGTGCAATACCTAAAAGATTCTTTTAAAATACGAAAAATGTGACACGTTATTACTTACGACACGTAACAAAATATTGTAATAAAGCAAAACACGATAGAAACACGGTTAATTTCTCACGTCACTATAACATTTTTTTTTACAAGAAGATAAACTCAACATTTCTGAGGTACAAAGTCAAATTTAAATTTATTTTTTCTAGAAATTTTTTGTATACTTAAACGTATGTAACTTAAAACCACACGTTTATGAACGTAACAAAAACACGTAGTTTTAATAACAAGAATTGTAATTAAGGTAGGATATGATGGTTAAGTCGTTAATGGTTACTGGTAGTTGCGGTTATCTTTGCGGTTTATCGAACGTTTGCTTTCCCTCAGTAGCTAAGATGCAGAAAATTAATTTATCTAACGTTTTACCGCAAGAAGTCTTTTAGAATATCAATAAAGACGCGCCAGTGTAACCAATGTAATGCTTTAAAATTAAATTTGTAACCACGCCAAAGCCACTTTAAGTTATTTCTGACATTTATTTGAAAATCAAACAAGCTTTGACTATTTCCGATTTTTCTTTTAATTTAAAATTGATTTTTTTTTATATACGAATGTTTTTTTTAAATTTTAACATTATCTGTTTGTTTCAGGTTCTGACTGGCAACAGTAACACATATTTGGTTGTGAGACAACGTTTAGAACTTCCTTTTGTAGCAAGCAAGGTGCGGTTTATTCCTTACAGCGAACATCCACGTACCGTTTGTATGCGAGTCGAACTTTACGGTTGCTCTTGGGAACGTAAGTATAATTAACGATAATTTTACTTACTCAAAAGGTTTGCAAACGTATCGTAGAAATTTGAAATTTAATTTTATAGATTTTGTTTAGCTGTGATAATGTCATACGGGTACAAAGCGTGTCAAAAACAGTTACTGTGATAAAAATCTGATTTAAACCTACCCCTATCGATTGAATTTATTTATTTCTATTTTGATTATTTTTAGTGTTGCGTTTATACCTAAAAGTAGCAAATAAATAGCGACAGGTTTTGAATAATGCCAATTGGGTGTTTTCAGCGTATTGGTAGTGTAATGTCACTCATTTGATGTTTGCTATTGAACAGAAATCTATGTCGTGTTTACAATTGTAAGTTCCTTAATCTGCATACATGCATTAGCAACGACATTTGCAGTTTGTATGTAAAAATTTTTACTGAAATGTTTTTTATTAATTTATTTGAAACTGTTTTTAGCACTTGATATATTTTTTACTGTTGTATTTAAACTTTTAATTAATACGGTTAATAATTTTTATTTTATTTTGTGCTAACTAACTGTCATAGTATCAAAATATTTATTAAAAAATTAGCTAAACACAGTAATTAGCCACATAAAAGTCAATTTATAAATATATAATAAATTACGTAAGTTAAACACATCGCACAAAATATACAGTAATCGTGGTAAAATAATAAAAAACCAAATTTTTGCTGAAACAAAAAAACTATCTTAGATTTGACGAAAAGCAATCAAAAAAGTTAAACAAATTGGATTCTCATGTTTATTTAGCTAGATCTAGTGGATAAGCTCGCGTAACACTACGCTAAAATCAGAATGAAAGTTTCAAACACAAATACACAAAGCAAAGACATAAATTGATATTAAATACAAAAATATAACGTAAATATGCTGCTGCTATAGTAAATTTGAACTTGAAATTCTATTGCAGCATTATTAAAACGGAAAGTAAATAACCAACGATAAAATTTAACAAAAAATAATTACTTACGATTTAGCGGAGAGCGTAAGAATAGTCAGCAATTGCAGCGATAACCATAATAAAAATGAGTGAGTAAACTGTCAATTTCAGACCTTATAGGCAACAGTGCTGTCGAGAAATCAGTGCCGTCGTGAATTTTCTTACGAGTTATTATTCATAGTAAATAAGTAAATATCGACATGTAACATGTTTACCAAATTTGTAAAAATTTTATGAGACCTGTGCTTTAAAATTTTGTACGGTTTTTGGTATGGTGGCTGATCTTGAAGGAAAACGTGTGAACACATTCTCGATTTTCGAATCATGGTTTGACGTATGTAAGTGCGGGTTGGATTTTCAATAAAATTTTCTAGATCTTCTATAAGTACGTCACTGTTTACAAATATTTCTTCAGACAAACATAAAGTAGTTCCATACACTCAAATAATCGGTTTATTTGTGGTCAGTAAAATGTAGTTTTAATTATGGTGATGCATGTTAACTTAGCTGGTTTTTTAATCATCGTAAACTTAAATTCGTGGTTTTGGTCTGTGGTTTCGGAACGTCAAGAACGCGGTATTCAAATTGAAAGAATCTCAGTTGTTATCTTCTCGATTGGAGTAGCTTTTGACCAATTAGTAAAACAATCAGTCATAGTGAAGATTTAGCTGTAACTTTGCAACAGTGAAAGTGGACTTACGTTTAAATCAGTTGTTTTAGCGTGTTTTTCTATTTTAGAGGGTTGACAAAGAATTCAGGTTTGTGTCCAGTGTGTAATATGTTTGTTCTTTGATGGCTGCGAGTTTGTTTTCTAGTTCTGCAACCGCTTTTATGTACTGCATCATGATACATGCATATATGTATATACATCGAATGCTCTTTTTGAAGTCACAGAGTAGTTTGCAGTACTGATAAAATATCAAAGTTTAGTGACCTGAAGAAGTGCTTACTTGTACCACGAAACCTTAGCCTTATAAATAGTATAAAATGGTTTTCCTTGCCCCTCCTATGTGAACAGCAAAAAATCTTGTACCAATTTTTTATGTTTACGAGTAATCCTAATTATTTAACTTTTTAATTAATTTTTTGTCTATCTTGCGTTTATTAAATTTTTGTTTTAACGATTTTGCCATAAATTTATTGTAACATCCCTTTTGAATTTTTCTTATAGTTTTAACATCATTTCTTTAATGAATTGGTTAAGAACACTCTTCACTAGGAGGGAGCAAATTAAACCTCTTTAGATTTTTTTATATGGCGACGTTTCGTGCAACCATGTGTGCACTTCTTTGGGCCACTGAAAATATATTGTACGTAAGTTACACATTTCTTATTACATAGTAAATAATACGTTTTAGGTACAAAACAAGAAACTTACCTTACCTAAAACGTAATTATTTACTATGTAATAAGAAATGTGTAACGTACAATATATTTCAGTGGCCTGAAGAAGTGCACACATGGTTGCACGAAACGTCGCCATATATAAAAATCTAAAGTGGTTTAATTTGCCCCTCCTAGTGAAGAGTGTTCTTAACCAATTCATTAGTTAAAAATAATAGGAGTGACGTAACTACAGTACTTGATCATTTCCTTGATTAATTTTTTAATTTTTTCTTTTTTAACATTAACAAATTAATAGGAACTACAATAATAATTGCTTTTAGTGCTTCTAAAGAGGCATGTTCTATACGCATATTGAATTTTTAAGGATACTTTTATATTTTTAATTTTAGTACCTTATACCAAATTTCAGCACCATAAAGTATTCTAGATTTAATGATATTATTAACAACTAATCTTTTTTTTTAAAGAGGACGTCCAATATACAATAATATTTTATTTAGAAAAGAGAAAGAAGAACATTGACTAATGTTCTTTCTCTTTTAATGTATGATAGTATTATATAATTACTAAATGTTCCTAATTAGTCTAAATAAATTCCTAAATATTTAATAGATTTTTTAGGATAATTTCAAAATCTTTGCACACAAATTTATATCAGATCTTTTCTTAGGTCTTTTTAGAAATATTGCTTTTGACTTTTCATTTGCTAATTTTAATTCTTTTTTGTTTTATAAAAACATTATTAATTAAATTATATTTATCATTTAAAGTTGCAACTAATGCTAAATCATCCGCAAAGGCAATTGCAGTAATTCCATCTGAAAATCTTATTTCTAAAATATTATTATGAATAATATTCCATAAGAATGGACAAAGGACTGAACCTTGTGGAACCCCTGCAAAAATTTCCGTTAGCTATTATTACTAGTTATATGTTTTCTTTTTGAAAAATAACTATTGGAATCATATATTTTATTATTATGTAATTATTTTTGTAATTTATATTCTCTATAAGCCTCTACAATTTCATTAATATTCTTCCTTTCTTTATTAATATATTTAGTATCAATTCATCTTGCAGATAAACATTTGAATCTTAGCTTTTCTATATCTTCATTCCACCATAAAGTATTAAAATATTATTTTTACATTTCTTGCGTTATTATACTGTTTTTATAAGCATTCTTTATAATTTTTAATTGTTTTTTCAAAATGTATATTTTTTTAAATTGTTTTAATATTAATTTCTAAAAAATTCATTGAATTTTCTTTTAATTTAATTCTAAAAAGTTTCCACTTATCCCCTTTAACAAATGTTGGTTTTAAACCATCCTTAATAATTATTTTATAATTATTTTAACTGTTACAAATGCCAAAATAAAATTTTAAATTAATATTAATGCCACGAAAGCTATCAAAACGTATATAGTTGTATTCATAATCGATTTAGACCAGGTTTAAACTTAGTCGTCCTATAGTAATTAATACGACGACTAAATTTTAAGCGTTGTCTAAACGGACTATGAATACGGCTAATAGTTTTTTAGGTCCAATTTTTTTTGCGATATAACTAATGTATGTAACCATTGTTTTTAATTTTAATTTTAACCAAAAACTATAAAATTTGCGTAAAAAATTTTAAACGTCAAACTTCAAAAATGAATTTCTTAAAAACTCAGTTAAAACAGCATTAAACCCGCCAATTCTTTACAACAACACTAAGAGTAATTCACTGAAAAATAAATAAGCATTAGCGCAACTAAAAATTATAAATTTTGTTCATCATGAACAAACAGAGAAGGTCAAAAAATGTGTCACTCTTAAATTACGATTAACAAAACGTAAACCACAAAAGAAACTTAGTTTTCAACTTAAAAATAATATCAAAATGAAAAAATCTTAAGTAGGTAATGAGAGACAAAAAAATATATTCACTTTTTGTAAATGTCTTAATAAGGGATTTAGTTTTTTTTATTTTACTAAAAACAAGTGTCTTACTTACAGTCCATACAAATAATAAGACTATGTTCCGCACATACACTTCGACTGCAGTGCTCGCATTTTTATTACGTGCTTTGCGATTTTTTTGCGAAGGCAATAATCACAACGACCTAAAGAACGTGTAAATGTTAGTTCTGATTCAATATTATATTCACATTTTAAGATCTTGCCAATAGTAGCCCTCATTTCTCTAGGAAGTCGACCATTGTTCATTCTTGCTCTGAGATGATCTTCAACTAACGAGAATGAGATGCTTTAGAAAACACAAACGTGTCTTTTGTCGTCATTTACATTAAATTTTTAGATGACATAGAGTTGACCCCTGCGATGTCAAGCAAACCATAGAATTTCCTCAGGGCCATCTGCGAGTCTTTCTTAAAACAGTAGTCAAATGACAAAGGTGATCGAACGTATCAGACTCCACCTTTCGTTTGATTATAAAATAAGATTATTTCATGTTTCTTTGTTTTATCATAAATATATCCCTGTGCTATGCATCGTTGACCAAAGAATAACAGTTTTATTCTTTTTAGGCACATAAGAAATAAGAGAGTAGTATTTTTATCATATACAAACATTGAAGAACTCACTTCCTTTTTTCTTTTGTTTGTAGCAGTTGGTTTTGGTATAATAGGTTTATTTTTTCTCAAAGTGCCATGGTTAGATTCCTTTCTAATAATTTTGTGCTACCTTATAAGAGCTTTCAGAACCAATTATCCATCATTACAATTTCGATTTGTGTCTTGAATTTTTGTAGTCAGATGTAAGACGTATTGTGTTGGAATATAACTAGTTTCGTCTCTGACTTCTTTTCCAACATACAGCTTTGCCGTGCACATATAAAAAGTCTTCGCGTCACACATAGTGACCAATTTCAAACTATACTTGTCAGGTTTGTTGAAATGTACATTTTGAAAGGACATCTATCTCTAAAATCCAACAATGTTTCGTCTATTGTTACATGTTCTGAAGGAGTGTAGTTTTGCCTACATTGTCGTTCAAAAACATCCCAAATTTGTCTTATAGTAGTAAATTTGTCGGTACTTATCTTCTCATCTCTGGTGGTTATATCGTCAAATCTCAAGCAGTTGATCAAAAACTCAACACGGTTCTTACACATTGTTACTCGGAAAGTCGGCAGTCTAAATTCTGGTGAAAATATGTCTGACAATGTTAGATACGATTTTCATTACGCCCTAAGATATAAAAAGCCAAATAATGCACATATTTCAACTTTGTTAGTTCTGCCTATATAACGTTGTTCAGTATTGTAACACGCCTTTTTACTTTGAATTTTTTGGTTAGTGTATTTGAGAATTACATCGAGGATCTCGCCTGTCCAAAATAAAGTCCACATTTTGCGTACATCGGGTAATTTCCTGACTGCAGATTTTGGTCTAGGTAAATGAAGCACTAAATTCTTCTTTGAAGTTCTTGTATTTTTGCATGGAAACTATTCAAGTACCACTTATGACTTTTTGAATATACCACTCGTCTTCGTTCAGGGTCAGAACGACTTCTTGATGGTAATGAAACGTCAAATAAATCTACTTTTTCTCCAAGATTTTGTGCGGTAAAAGCTTCAAATACGTCATCTTCCACAATGTCAGTTTCATCTAGATCTTCAGTTGCGCTTCCTTCACTTCCAATAAAATCATAATCATTCTCATCCTCATATTCGTCATTTTAAATTTGCATTACAATTTCTTCTAACTCCTTTTTAGTCAATTTACGTTTTCTGCTATCCATTTTATAAATTAATTAGTACTATAATAATATACTTTTGGTATAAGGTAAAATATCGATGCATTTACCACTATACGTAAATATGAGAGTTTTGTAACAATTATAACGTAAGAGAACAACATGGCGTCATATGCTCCGCAACGCTACTTATTAGTGGTTAGAAAGACCCGACACAACTCGACATTTGTTCACAAATAGCTCCACACTAACTGCCGAAGAGTACCGACAGTCTAAGCAACCTACGACACTTAGCGTCTGCGGTAACAGCAGATGTAATTTTCCCAGGTCGCCGGCGACGCCACGTTTGTGGTTCTAGGGATAAACTTGTCAAAAACTTATAACAACAATAAGTTTAAATGACCGAACAATAATCAAGGATTAACGCAACCAAAAACCAAAAATTTGCGTAAAAATTTAAATTGTCAAACAAATGTCAGTGAAAAGTTCAAAAACACTAATATCTCAATTAAAACACCACAAAACTCCCAAAAATTCATATAACTTTACTTTTTAAAGTCTAACAAACAATACATCTATCAAAACAATTTTAAATCATTAAATTTTGCGTATTCAATGCATTAAATACGTACACACGTTTAGACACGACTAACTCAATTTACTGTAAACACCACACACAATATTTCTATATTAGTCGACAAATCTGTAATTGTGTTATTGGTCTACTTCTCTTTTTTCTGTTTATTTTAACGACTATTTTTTCTTCTTGAAATAAATATATTGTTGAAAGTTGTGTTTTTAGTTGTTTTTTTTTAGTGATTGATGCATTTTAAACAAGGTCTGTATTGGGTGATATTTACTTGTTTTGGCGTTTTTGATTTAGTATAGGATTAGCACACCGAGACTGACGATCCGCTTGCCGATTTAACTGAGTTAGTCGCCAGCAATTAAGTTGCGAGACAATCCTCGTAACAGGGGTTTACCTGCTAAATTGGTGACAAATTTTTTTTAATAAGAGGATAAAGATGACTTTTCAATACTTACTACCGTCTTGTAAATGAACTCTAAAATGTGACACTCAATGGATTCTTTATCCGTGTCGATTTTTGATCACTTTGCGGTCATTGATGTGGCGATTAAGAATGCCTATAAACCATAACAAAGAACTTTAGTAACGTAAAAACAAACTTTATTTTATTAACAAAAAGAGATTAAATATGTTAACGTCAGCGTTCTTATTGCAACATTGTTTTACTTGCGTTTTGATTTTTTTTTTAGATTTTTATTGCCAACTGTTGATTTTTGCGTTAAAGTTAAATTTAAATATTCAAAGATTCGCTACTGACTTTACTACTGTTTCAAACTTTTCTGACACAATAGAAATTTTAAACAGTTTTTTCATAGATCTAATTACCAGTTTTTTTTACCTTTTATAAACAAACGTTTTTCCAAAAACGTAGGCTTCTTTACTGTATCAACACATGCCAAGCCAAAAATTTCAGTGTTTATGAAATATTCTATTTTCGTAACAAAACGAATTTGTT
This sequence comes from Aquatica leii, assembly GCA_035610365.1. Taxonomy (NCBI): domain Eukaryota; kingdom Metazoa; phylum Arthropoda; class Insecta; order Coleoptera; family Lampyridae; genus Aquatica; species Aquatica leii. The sequence continues at coordinate 2,068,279 of CM069438.1, forward strand.
GCGGCGCGTCTTTTTACAACCATGTTTAATAAAGAAAATTAATGAAAAAATAATCTTAAATAAAATTCCGTAAGGTAAATTTAATCAACATAAGATGCAACGCATAAAGGTTAAATGTATAAAAATTCGATTTACAACATTACGATTTTATAATAAAGCGTATATACATTTATAACATCTTAATAAAATACAACGTTATTTAATAAATTGAATATATACTTCAAACCAGATCGCGTGAATTACAACTAGTAATAAAGCCGGCACATTAAGTCAACAAAATATATGATTTTATTACGCAATCAAAAACATAATTATTTTTTACTATACAATTAATTTTAAAACGTAAAATGTGTAATGAGCTTGTTATATACAAATTGCCTAGGTAATTCTTTTCTTAAAAAGAATCAAATTTTTTTTTTTGTTTTTTTAAATTTCTTTGTATTAGTCCAAACAGTTTGGAAAATAAAAACTGCGTAAAGGTTTATATTTTATAATAGAGTATTCAAGCACAGATATTTTTAATACTTTTTTTGGTTTTTCCGATTACAACAATGTATCTACAATTTATTCTTTTGTTTCAGATTTACGTTTGTTACAAAAAATATCTTCTAAATTTACAATATTTTTCTTAAATGTTTTGATTTTCCAAATATGTTTTCGTTAATTGTCTTAAAATTATTAGTATGTTTTCTGGTTTCTATTTCATATATTGTTAATATTTTTAAAATTTATTTATT